>JASVEL010013470.1:0-357104 GCA_032618575.1 Nicotiana noctiflora | reverse complement strand
AGAGTAGACACTTGTGTTGGAAACCGAGCTCGAGGGGAAGTATCACTAGGGTATGCCACATGGTATCGCAGGGATGTCGAGCATGATAGACCAATGAAAAGGCCTCACATTCAAGAGTTGGCCGAGCAGTCTAAGGAACAAAAAATTTGAGTGGCCAGAGAAAATGAGTACCGAGCCAGAATCAACTTGTTGGAGAAACAGTTCCAAGACCTCAAATTCGAAAGCAGCTTACAAGCGGCATCCGATGAGGGAGAAAATAAACAACTGAGAAAAGAGAATGAAATCTTGAAGGCTCAAATTGCAAAGATGAAAACAGCAGCTGAAACCCCAGTTCGCCTTGCCCGAGAAGAGAAGTTAATTGAAAATCTTCGACACAAAGTGAATGACTAAAGCTTTGATCTAGATAAAGCTGAAAAGGAATTAGTCGGGGTTTGGAAACTACTGGCCAGGAATACTGAAGAAAGAGTTCGAATGGTTCAGCGGTAACAAGATGGACATAATGTTGAGGTAGCCCGATTGAGAAAGAAAATCATTACAACCGAAGTCAAAAGTAGCAAACAAACCAAAGAGTTTGAAGTAGAGAGAGAACATTGCTACATGGCTATGACTCAGTTAGAATTGGAGCTACAACAACTACAAAAGAAGAAACAGCAAACCTTAGACGCTCGAGCTGAACAGATTGGTAGGTTGCTTCAGGAAAAAGGGGTCATCACGGAAAAAATCATCAACATTGCTCAGTACATCACAAAGAAATGCCAATTGTGTGAAGATATGTCCCAGTCAACATTCATATCAGTAGTAATGTTCTTTTTAAAGTAAGTAATGACCGACGTGGACAAACTCCAAAGTGGATTAGCATATAGGCCTGCGGCAAGACCGAACGATGTCTCGCGGCACTAGGAGCTTTAATGTACTCATAGGGCATGCATTTTGTATTTGTATTTTTCCTTTTGCATTTGTAGTATAATATCATTTGTAACCGATGTTTGAGTATCAATGAAAAATTCAAAAAGAAGTTGCTATTATTTTCTTTCTTTTTATGCAAATTGCTAAGGCGATAGGCAAACATATAGGAACGAAAAATAAAAATGAAAAAAAAATGGAAAAGAAGAAAATAAGAAAAAGAAATAAACAAAAAAGCAATGAAATGAAGAAAAAACAAAAGTGAAAAAGAAAGCTGGTGGTTCAAAGAGGAATAATGTCGGGATGATGCATAATGACTAGGCAAAAGTTGTGATTCTTAATTGTGATATTTACCCCTTATGAGCTAACTATTAACGGGTTTTGTTGTTGATGAGTATCAGATTTTCAGTTGGCAACTGGCATTCTGGCACATCACAGCTATAATACACATTCAAAAGCCATGACCAAAGCAGTGACTCAGGAAATCGAGCCCACTATTATGGATCTGGTACAAGAGGAAGAAGTTGTGGACGTAGCTAGTATTAAAGAAGAGATGTACAAATTAAAATAGCAGATGTCAGAGATGTACCAGGCCTGGTCTAGGGGTCAACCTTTGCCTTCCTATCCAGCCAACCAGGCAAACATCCCTCCTACAAACCCAAATCATAAACCACCCACTATGAACTCGTCCTCCACATACCCAACTTACCTGCATTACTATGCTACAACCTCACAAGTACCTCCACCATTGTCTAAACAAGCTCCACCACCCCCACCTCAGGTCGCTCCAGTATACGTGACACCGCCACCCGCTGCTCTGCACAAATCTTCCAGTGAACCTGTGTTCCATGTTCAGGACACTCATAATTATCCACCAAAATCAACTTTCAGGCAACATGATTCCTACACACCACTCATAGACATGATAGAAGAGGAAAAGCCTGTCAGAAATTTGGAACAGGAATAGATAGCCCGTAAGATGAAAAGTCTTGAATAGTCATTTCGTAACATACAAGGGCTAGAAGGCCAAGTGAGTGTTGCGTACAAAGATCTATGCTTGTTTTCGGAGGTACAGCTCTCGGTCGGGTTTAAGTTACCCAAGTTTGATATGTATGACGGTCACGGGGATCCAGTAGCCCATCTGAGGGGTTACTGTAGTAAAATGCATGGAGCAGGAGGAAGGGACGAGTTACTTATGGCTTATTTTAGCCAGAGCTTAAGTGGTTCAGCGTTGGAATGGTATACTCAACAGGATCAGACCAGGTGGTTCATCTGGGATGATTTGGCCCAATCGTTTGCAAATCATTTCTAATACAATCTAGAGATTATCCCTAATTGGTTGTCATTGACTAAGATGGAGAAGAAACCCGGGGAAAGTTTCCGGGAATACGGATTCATATGGAGGGAGCAGGTTGCACGAGTAGACTCGCCCATGAAAGAAGGGGAAATGGTTGACTGCTTTCTACAGGCTTTGGAGCCAACATACTATGGCCACTTAGTATTGGAAATTGGAAAAACCTTTAATGAGGTAGTCAAGATGGGAAGCTTTATAAAAGAAGGGCTAAAGACAAATAAGATCATGAGCTACTCGGCTATCAAGGCAACAAACCAAGCAATACAGACTGGAACTGGAGGATCGATTGGCAAGAAGAAGAAGGAGGAAGTTGCGGTCATTGAAGGTAGATCATGGTCCCGGGGCACCAATACATATCATCATCCACCTCGCCCATACCAATCATATCCACCGACACCATATAACCCACCTCCACCATATTATCCTCCAACCAATCCACATTTTTCCGTCGAACATGCTCAACCTTACCCACTGCCTCCACATGCATGGCGTACCCCAGCTCCACAAAATGTCTACCACGCACAAAATTTCTATCCTCCTTCCTAAAACATACAGAAATCCAAATAGACCCAATTTCCGTCCAGATTCAGAAGTAAAAGGAGATAGAGCCTAAAGAAAGAGAACATTTACTCTGTTAGGGGAGTCATATACCAGTCTTTTTCATCGTTTGAGAGAAATAGGGATGTTGACCTCTATTGAACCAAAAATTCCCAACCCACCACCTAGAAATCTAGACCAATCAGTCCGTTGTGAGTATTGTTCCGGGGCACCGGGACATGATACAAAAAAGTGCTAGCATTTAAAGTTCTCCATACAGGAACTTATTGATACCAGGAGGATTGAAGTGCAAGCTCCGGAAACTCCTAATATCACAGAGAATCCTTTGCCAGCACATCATGAGACGCATATGATAGAGTTTGAGCAGGGAGAGAGCAGTACAAAACCTTCTCAATCAGTGATGATGATTAAAGCGAACAACAAGGTGGAAGCGGAAGTTGAAAAGGAGAAAGTGTTAACTGAGTTACCAACAAATAAGCCATTAGTGATTGAGCTAGTTAATGTAGTAGTGCCGGGAGTGAAGCCTTTGTTGACAGTTAATGGAGCTTATGTGGAGCCTGTGCCAGTCGTAAATACCAAGGCCATACCGTGTAACTATGATAAGGTTACAGTGATGAAGGGAAGGAAGTTAAAGGAGAAATCAATGAAACTCATGGTTTAACTCGCTCTAGGCGATGCTTTACCCCGGAGGAATTAAGAAAGACCAAAGTGGTAAAGGATAACCCGACTCATGTAAAGAAGGCAGTTACTAAAGAGGAAGCAGAATGTCACGACTCGGATTTTCCCCCAACATCGGGATCGTGATCGCGCCTACTCATGGTAGCTAGGCAAGCCACTTTATTCCTGCTATCCTGTTTTTATAAATATTTCATAATCAATTTAACAACCAAAACCATAACCTTAATTAAACAAGTGCGGAAGACTTTATAAAAATGGCAATAAGCAGTTTCAAGGTAAAATAATATTGAAATCCTCTACCCAAGACGTGGAGTCACCAACTCACGAACTACTACATGAATACTACACATAATGGTCTGAAAGAAATATAACATAATCTGTTTGTCTTGGAACAAGGAGACTACAGCTAATAACATAAATAAAAGGAAGAGACGACGGGCCTGCAGACGCCTGCAAGCTACCTCAGTCTCAAGTATGATCAACTCCCGCGCAAAAGATCTACTGCTGCTGCTCCTGATCGAAACCTGGACCTGTGCAAAAATGCACAGAAGTGCAATATCAACACAACCGATCCCATGTGCTGGTAAGTGCCTGGCCTATCCCGGCGAAGTAGTGACAAGCCTACGACCAGACACCCACATAAACCTATGCAGTTCTATATATATATGTACACCACAAGATAACGAGAAATAACAAAGTAACAACGCAACAAGGAATGTCACAGAAGAACTCAACAGTTAACAACAGTCATTAAATCAGCAAGGAAAAACAAGTATAATGAGAAACAAGTAATGTCAAGTCAATGAAATAGCAAATAAAGTGCACGGCATCACCCTTCGTGCTTTTACTCTCATCCTCACCAAATACGCAAATAAAGTGCACGGCATCACCCTTCGTGCTTTTACTCTCATCCTCACATCCATGGTACGGCATGATCCTTCGTACATGGTTCAATAACAAGGTACGACATGATCCTCCGTGCATAATCAATAACATGGCACGGCATTAACCTTCGTGCATAATCAATAACAAGGCACGACATTAACCTTCGTGCATAAACAATAAATCAAGGCACGACATTAACCTTTGTGCATAAACAATATAAATCAAGGCACGACATCACCCTTCGTGCATTATCACTCTTCCCGGCGAAGTAGTGACAAGCCTATCCCGGCCTATCCCAGTGAAGTAGTGCTGGTAAGTGCCTGGCCTATCCCGGCGAAGTAGTGACAAGCCTACGACCAGACACCCACATAAACCTATGCAGTTCTATATATATATGTACACCACAAGATAACGAGAAATAACAAAGTAACAACGCAACAAGGAATGTCACAGAAGAACTCAACAGTTAACAACAGTCATTAAATCAGCAAGGAAAAACAAGTATAATGAGAAACAAGTAATGTCAAGTCAATGAAATAGCAAATAAAGTGCACGGCATCACCCTTCGTGCTTTTACTCTCATCCTCACCAAATACGCAAATAAAGTGCACGGCATCACCCTTCGTGCTTTTACTCTCATCCTCACATCCATGGTACGGCATGATCCTTCGTACATGGTTCAATAACAAGGTACGACATGATCCTCCGTGCATAATCAATAACATGGCACGGCATTAACCTTCGTGCATAATCAATAACAAGGCACGGCATTAACCTTCGTGCATAAACAATAAATCAAGGCACGACATTAACCTTTGTGCATAAACAATATAAATCAAGGCACGACATCACCCTTCGTGCATTATCACTATTCCTCGCCCAAATAACAATCACAGTTAAGGGCAGAGAATGAAAACAATAAATCATGAACCGTCCCGGCAAGGGACACGATAATCATCACAAGAAAGTCCCGGCAAGGGCAATCAATATCTCACTTCACAACAAGTCCCGGCAATGGAGAACAATTTCAATTCTACAACACGGCAAGGGTTTAACAATTTATCTTCAAATATGTCTCACAACAAGTATCAACAACGACTCACGGTCATGCTAGATGCCGGTGTATGGATGCTCATCACTACAGCCCATACACCACACTCGAACACATAGCACCTAGCACATAATCCTATTCCCTCAAGCTAGGATAGAACAAACACTTACCTCTAGCCTTGAAGTCCAAACTATTCTTCAATCATAGCTTTTTCCCCGAAATTCCGCTTTCAACTAGCTCGAATCTAATCAAAATTGATTCCATTATATTAATAAATACTAATTAACTTGGTTTGAATGCTTAAAAATGGTTTTCTCAAAGTTTACCCCAAAATTTCCCAAAATGCCCCTGGCCCCACCTAGTCGGAACTCGGGGTTCAGACCAAAATCCGGTTACCCATTCCCCCACGAGTTCAATTATATGATTTGTTTCAAAATCGGACCTCAATTCGAGGTCCAATTGCCCAATTCATGAAAAACCTAGGTTCTACCTAAAAACATGAATTTCTACCATGAAAACCTTTGATTTCTATTGAAAAACATGTTTAGTGTTGTTAGGAATTGAAAGAATTAAGTAAAAAGTGACTTACAATTGCTTTGGAGTGAATTTGGCCTTGAGAGCTCGTGTGTGGTGTGTGGGTTTTTGAAAAAGTGAAGAATGAACTGAAAAATTCGTTTTAGTATAGAATTGCACAGCTGCGGATATCGCAATTGCGAACATTTGTTCGCAATTGCGAACACTGCAGGTCTGGGGCTCTGCTGCTCTAGCATTTGCGAGAGAGGCTTCGCATTTGCGAACCTGGCTGGGACAAGGGACTTTCGCATTTGCGACGGAAGCTTGGCATTAGCGAAGCCAGGCGGTTTATTGAGGGCCTCGCAATTGTGAGGTTATGTTCGCAATTGCGAACCAAGCAGTCCTGGACACCCCTTCGCATTTGGGATCCAGGGTTCGCATTTGCGAACCAAACCTTGACCTGTCACCTTCGCATTTGCGAAGCCAACAGGTTGGTGAAAAACCAGCAGTGCAAAAATTCAGAAATTGATCCAACGGCCTATAAGATCTTTACCCGAGCCCCCCGGCTCCAAACCAAATATGTACACAACATCAAAAACACATTGCAAACTTGTTCGTGTGATCACATCGCCAATATACATCGTTTTCATCGAATCGAGCCTCAAGTTCATGATTTTCATACTTTTGGTTTTCAAAACTTTCAAACTTGGAACTCAAGGTCCAAAACATATCAAACGACATCCAAATGTCACCAAACTTTGTAGAAAGCACATATATAATATGTAAGACTTGCCTGACGTCGGAACGAAAATACGAGCCCGATACCATGGTCATTTAATTCATTTTCCTTTAATAATTACAGCAAAAACAATTTCATAGAAAAATTCATAACTTGGGCTCTAGGCCTCAGAATTTGACTCCGGACGCATGTCCAAGTCCCATATTTTCCTACGGACCTTCCGGGACCGTCCGATCTCGGGTCCGGGTCCGTTTACCAAAAATGTTGACCGAAGTCAACTATATCAATATTAATATCATTTTTCTTCAAATTTCTCATAGAATTCATATCTTCTATCACAAATCTTTCCGGCTATATGCCCGGATCATGCACATAAATCGAGGCAACATGGAATGAGATTTTCAAGGCCTCGGAAATGTAGAACAAATGAGGAAAGCAGGTGATGACCCTTTGGGTCGTCACACGGAAGAGTTCTTGAAGAAGATGAAGGCTCAGGACTAGTCAATAGTGGAGCAATTGAGAAAACCGCCCGCGCAGATTTCATTGTTATCATTGCTAATCCATTTTGATGAACATAGAAAGGCGTTGATGAAAATTTTAAATGAAGCCCATGTGCCTGAGAAGATTTCACTATGCCATCTGGAGAAAATCACGAACAAGATCTTTGAGACAAATAAGATAACATTTTCAGATAGTGAGTTTCCGATTGAAGGAACGGAGCATAACAAAGCGTTATACCTCATAGTCAAGTGTGAAGAATCTGTAGTAGCCCGTGTTCTGGTGGACAACGGGTCAAGTGACAATATTTGCCCACTCTCAACCTTGGGAAAGTTAAAGGTCAATCATGATAGAATTCATCGGAATAGTGTATGTGCACGGGGCTTTGATGGAGGTGGCAAGAATACTATAGGGGATATTATACTGGAGATTACTATTGGACCGATGGATTTTACTATGGAGTTTCAGGTGCTAGATGTCGCGGTATCTTACAATCTTTTATTGGGATGTTCGTGGATCCATACCGCAAAAGTTGTACCATCCTCTTTGCATTTGATGGTAAAATTTGAGTGGGAGCAATATGAGATAATAGTGCATGGAGAAGATGATATGTGCAATGCTATTACACCATTTGATGAAGCTGACGGAGATAAAGGTCCGTGGGTGTATCAAGTCATGGACACTGTGGTGGTGAACAAAATATCTGAGGGGGAAAACATGCCGATTCCCACAGTGGCTCATGCAGCAGTGATGGTCGCTAAGGAAATGATAAGGAATGGGTTTTCTCCGGGAAAGGGCTTAGGAGTAACTTTGCAAGGGATAACTCAGCAAATCCACCTTCCGGGCCATAATGACACTTTTGGTTTGGGTTTCGAGCCAACCGTTGCCGATATCCAAAGAGCTAAGAAAATGAAGAAGAAGGGGTGGTCCCTCCCAAACCCTATCCCAAAACTATCCAATTCCTTTACCAGGCCTGGTAGAGGGAGACATCTGGCGACTGTTATGCCAAGCCGCGTTGAAATAAAATCGGATGAGGAACTCCTAGCAAGGTTTGAGAGGCTATTTGAAGATGTGAATATGTTGGAGACGGGTGAAGGAACAAGTAAAATGGATGTTCAGTTCGTGGGACCCTGCATTATGCTTGATAACTGGGAAACTACTCCTCTTCAGATTAGGAGGGGATTGTGGTAGTTAGCTTTCAATATTTCATTCCCCCAAAAGTTGTCTTGTTTTTAAAATTGTAATCCCACACCCCGTCAAATCAGATGTATCAAATTCTTGTTACCTTTTGAAAAATCAATGAAATGCAATTTCTTTTCTTCCTCTATTTTTTGCCTTATTTTATTTTTCTTCTTTTGTACTGTTCTTTATTTGCTGATTCCAATGATATGTCATGCATGAAGGATTCCCGGTCCAGTCTTGATAATCGAATAGTTATACAAGAAATTGAAAGTGAACATGAATTGGAATGTGAGAATGAGGAAATACTGGAGGAAATTAGTAAAGATTTGAGTCATTATGAGGAAAAACCTAAACCGAACTTAAATGAGACAGAATCCGCTAATCTGGGAAGTGAGGAGAATGTCCGAGAAACAAAGATTAGTGTGCATTTAAAGGCTTCCCTCGTAGAAGATTTAATCAAGTTGTTACATGAGTGAAAGGACATATTTTCTTGGTCATATGATGACATGCCCGGGCTCAGTACTGAATTGGTGGTACATAAATTGCTCATTTATCAGGAATGCCAGCCGGTAAATTGGAAGCTAAGGAAGTTTAAAATGGACATCAGTGTGAAAATAAAAGAAGAAGTTAATAAGCAATTTGAGGCGAAGGTCATACGGGTCACTAAATATCCCACCTGGTTAGCTAATATTGTGCCAGTTCCGAAGAAGGATGGAAAAACCAGGGTGTGCGTTGATTAACGGGACCTCAATAAAGCTAGTCCAAAGGATGATTTTCCAGTGCCAAATATCCATATATTGATCGACAATTATGAAGCATGAAATTGTTTCTTTTGTGGATTGCTATGCGGGTTATCACCAGATCCTGATGGACGAAGAAGATGCAGAAAAGACAGCCTTTATCACGCCTTAGGGAACATATTGTTACAGGATGATGCCGTTTGGGTTGAAGAATGCCAGGGCTACATATATGAGGTCAATGACCACTATGTTTCATGATATGATACACCGAGAGATCGAAGTATATGTGGACGATGTCATCATTAAGTCCAAAAAGCAATGTGACCATGTCAAAGATTTGAGAAAGTTTTTCCAGAGGCTCCGAAGATATAATCTCAAGCTCAATCTAGCAAAGTGTGCTTTCGGGGTGCCGTCATGAAAGTTATTAGGGTTTATAGTAAGCCGACGTGGTATTGAATTGGATCCATCAAAGATAAAGGCAATGCAGAATTTGCCTCCGCCAAAGAACAAGAAAGAAGTGATGAGTTTATTAGGCAGGTTGAATTATATCAGCAGATTTATTGCTCAGTTTACGTCAACTTGTGAGCCCATTTTCAAATTGTTGAAGAAAGATGTTGTGGTAAATTGGACTGATGAATGACAAGAAGCCTTTGACAAAATTAAGGAATATTTGGCCAATCCTCCAGTATTAGTTCCTCCAAAACCAGGAAGACCTCTGATTAGATATATTAGATAATTCTTTTGGTTGCGTACTGGGGCAGCATGACGAAATGGGAAAGAAAGAGCAAGCGATATATTACCTCAGTAAAAAGTTCACATCTTACGAGGTAAAATACACTCAATTGGAGAGAACATGTTGTGCTCTAACATGGGTTGCCCAAAAACTGAAACATTATCTATCAGCTTATACCACATATTTGATATCACGGTTGGATCTATTAAAGTATATATTTCAGAAGCCTATGCCTACAAGAAGACTTGCTAAATGGAAATTTCTGCTTACAGAGTTTGACATCATCTATGTAACTCATACGGCAATGAAGGCGCAAGTAGTTGCAGATCATCTAGCAGAAAACCCAGTTGATGATGAGTATGAGCCGTTAAAAACATATTTTCCTGACGAGGAGGCAATAAATGTTGAAGAGGAAGAGCAAGATGATAAGCCAGGCTGGAGAATGTACTTTGATGGAGCCGTCAACAGTAAGGGAGTTGGAATTGGAGCAGTGCTTATTTCAAAAACGGGTCAGCATTATCCCATTACCGCTCAGCTTCGATTTTTCTGCACTAATAACATGGTCGAATATGAAGCATGCATATTGGGATTGAGGATGGCAATAGATATTGGTGTTCAAGAGATTTTGGTCATGGGTGACTCGGATCTCTTGATACATCAGATTCAAGGAGAATGGGAGACAAGAGATTTAAAGTTGATACCTTATCGACAATGTCTGCATGGAATGTCCCAGAGATTTCAATCTATAGAGTTCAAACGTATCCCAAGAATGCATAATGAGGTAGCAGATGCTTTGGCCATATTATCCTCCTTGTTGCATATTCCAGATAAAGCTTATGTAGATCCATTACAGATACAAGTACGCGATCAAAATACTTATTGTTTCGTCGTGGAAGAATAACTTGATGGTGAGTCGTGTATCATGATATCAAAGAATATTTGAGGACGGGGGTACTCAAAACAAGCCACAGGAGACCAGAAAAGGGCTATAAGGCGATTGGCAAATGAATTTTTCCTCAGTGGAGGAGTCGTATACAAAAGAACATCAGATTTGGGGCTATTGAGATGCATAGATGCGGGGCAAGCTGACACAATTATGACTAAGGTACATGCAGGAGCTTGCGGACCTCATATGAGCAGATACATTTTAGCCAAGAAAATACTGAGAGCAGGATATTATTGGCTCACCATGGAGCGTGATTGTATTAGATATGTGAGGAAATGCCATCAATGTCAAATACACGGAGATTTGATTCACTCTCCACCCTATGAGTTGCATACAATGTCAGCACCATAGTCGTTCGTTGCTTGGGGCATGGATGTCATCGGACCAATAGAGCCCGCATCATCTAATGGGCACAAATTTATCTTGGTAGCAATTGATTATTTCACCAAATGGGTGGAGGTGAAGACATTGAAGGCAGTGACAAAGAAGGTGGTGGTGGATTTCGTGCACACAAATATCATTTGTCGCTTTGGAATTCCTAAGGTGATTATCACAGACAATGGAGCAAATCTGAATAGTCACCTCATGGTAGAAGCATGTCAAAAGTTCAAATCCTGCATCATAACTCCACTCCTTATAGGCCTAAAGCGAATGGAGCAGTGGAGGCTGCAAATAAGAATATTAAGAAGATTCTTAGAAAGATGGTGGAAGAGTCAAGGCAATGGCATGAAAAACTACCATTTGGTCTCATGGGTTATCGTACAACTGTACGTACTTCAATTGGTGCAACACCTTACTCATTGGTGTATGGAACAGAAGCAGTCATACCGGCAGAAATTGAGATACCTTCTCTTCGGATCATAGCTGAGGCTGAATTCGATGATGATGAATGGGTAAAAGCTCGGCTAGAATAATTGAGCTTAATTGATAAGAAGTGGTTGGCGACAGTTTGCACAGACAATTATATCAGCGAAGGATTGCCAGAGCATACAATAAGAAAGTACGTCCGCAAAAATTTGAAGTTACAATTAGTGCTGAGATGTATTTTGCCTCATTGGGCCGAAGAAAAAGGAAAGTTTGCACCAAATTGGCAAGGACCATTCATGGTGTCATGGGTATTCTCCAATGGAGCTTTATATTTGACATATGTAGAAGGAAAATGGGTAGAGACTGCTATCAACTCAGATGCAGTCAAGAGATATTATGTAAGATTCCTTTTTCATTTGTACAATTGTATTGGTCATAATTGTGGAATTGAAATGATGAAGGCATTTTATTCTCTATCCAAACACTTTATCCATTGATACCCTTGTTGAGCCTTATTGCTTATTTCCTTCATATCCCTCTCTCGGAATCAATTATGAACAAGAAAGGAAAGAAAAACAATGAAAAATGATGATGAAAAATTATGCAAGGAAAAGAAAAATGAAAAACAAATGATGAAAAAAAAAAGAAAATGGAAAAGACAAAAAGAAAAAAAATGCATACAAAAGACAAAAAGAAAATCGAGAAAAGTCAAGACGCAACAATGAATATGAACGTAGTTTGAACTACGTCTGACTTGATCCCGAAAGGGTACATAGGCAGCCTTAATGAGGTTCAGTCATGATAGAAATAAAATCCAAGATTTCCCAAATATTGAAACTGGGGCAGAAGTTATGTTTATGATTCCGAGAGTGGTAAATATTTTTGAACCCTCGTCAAATTTTGAGCCTTTATACCATTCTTTCTGAACCTATCCAAAAGCCACATTACAGTCCAAAGAAAGACCTTCTGATTAATTTCAAGTAAATGATGATACAATGAGAATAAAGAGAAACATGGCATGGACAGTACCTGGTGGTTTGGAAAACAAAAAAATAAAAAGAAAACTAAAAATGAGAGAGTCTTATTCGTGAAAACCTTAACCGGCACCATAGGGCGAATATGAGATGAGAGAATAAAAATGAGAGAGTCTTACTGGTGAAAACCCTAAACGGGCACCGTAAGGCGATTCTGAGATGAGAGAGAATAAATAAGAGAGTCTTATTGGTGAAAACCCTAACGGGCACCATAAGACAAAAGTGAGGAATATTTTGTTGGAAAAAGAAAAACAGTAAAAAACAAGATTGGTTTGGGTTGAAGGAAAAGATGGAGTTAAGAGAGCAACAAATTCGATTAGACGGACTGGGTCGGAATTTAAATACATGGCATGGTCAGAGTAATCCGCCGTCATACCCAGATAAGTTCTGTCTCTACTCCAAAATACACTTACCACTTCAAATTCATATTTTTTGCATTTTATTGATCAAAACCAGTTGCCCAATGAAAGCTAACTACCAGCTTCTTATGTTAAGAGGCGTAATAACACTAGGTCAGAAAAAAAAACAAAAGAGGAGATGGCAATTAAAGCCAAAGAAAAATGAAAAGAAAATAAACAAAAAGGGAAAGCAGAAAGAGGATTACAAAGGGAAAGTTGAAAGAATCTGGCACTGGGCTGCAGAGCAGAATAAAACAAGAAGAGGCAGACAATGGAAGAAAAGTCAACAAGAATGCCAGTTGATTTTATAACTAATCAGATTGTTCACTAATCTAGACAAGAACAAAAGATTCAAATTCTCACTAATCACTTTAAAATGAATGTGACCAATATGGGAGGAAAACACCACAAAAAAAACACAGCAATAAAAGGAGGAATCCGTAGAGAAGGACTCATTCAGTCATCAAGAAACCTACCCAAAAAGCAAGGGAGGTATTATCTTTTCAAAACTCACACCCTATTTATCAAACTGGGGGATTATTTTTTTTTTTTTTTTGCATTTTTCATTTCATGCATCAGGCGCCCACCTGGATAACAAGCGAATATTTTTCTGCATTTTTCATTTCATGCATCGGGCACCCACCTGGATAATAACGGAATATTTTTCTGCATTTTCATTTCATGCATCAGGCGCCCACCTGGATAACAAGGGAATATTTTTCTGCATTTTCATTTCATGCATTAGGCGTCCACCTGGATAACAAGGGAATATTTTTCTGCATTTTAATTTCATGCATCAGGCGCCAACCTGGATAACAAGGGGATATTTTTCTGCATTTTCATTTCATGATTGAGGTGCTCACCTGGATAACAAGGGGATATCTTTCTGTATTTTCATTTCATGCACCGACGCCCACTTGGATAACAAGGGAATACTTTTCTGCTTTTTCATTTTCATGCATGAGGCGCCCACCTAGATAACAAGGGAATATTTTTCTGCATTTTAATTTTCATGCATCAGGCGCCCACCTGGATAACAAGGGAATATTTTTCTGCATTTTTCATTTTCATGCATCAGGCGCCCGCCTGGATAACAAGGAAATATTTTTCTGTATTTTTCATTTCATGCAACAGGCGCCCACCTGGATAACAATAGAATATTTTTCTGCATTTTCATTTCATGCATCAGGCGCGCACCTGGATAACAAGGGAATACATTTCCGCATTTTTAATTTCTGTTCAGGCGCCCACCTGTATAACAAGGGAATACATTTCTGCATTTTTAATTTCTGTCTAGGCGCCCACATGGATAACAAGGGAATACATTTCTGCATTTTTAATTTCTGTTCAGGCGCCCACCTGTATAACAAGGGAATACATTTCGGCATTTTTAATTGTTTTATCTAACATGAGTAACACCATGAAATACATTTCGGCATTTTAATTTCTATTCAGGCGCCCACCTGTATAACAAGGGAATACATTCTGCATTTTTAATTTCTGTTCAGGCGCCCACCTGTATAACAAGGGAATACATTTCTGCATTTTTAATTGTTTTATCTAACATGAGTAACACCATGATACATGGAAAACCCCACACTGGGGCAGAAAGAAAAAGTTTTCTTTATTTTTGTTTTGTTTTTTAACATGTATCAATCTGGAGGCAGGAAACACAAATTGGAAGTCACACAAAGGGATGGAAGCAGTATGTCAGAGACAAGAAAATAATCAAAAATCAACAAAAAGAAGGATGCAAACAAAAGAGCAACATAAGATGTGGAAAAGCAAGGAAGTACAAGAAGACAAGACATAGATAGGAATTATTATATTTCATAAGATCATAGCTTAGAATAGCTTCTTTATTTTTCATTTTATCCCGGTGTAACAAGGAGGTAGTCGGTGATTACAACAATAATAGTAGCAGTAGCAAGTCTTGGTAGTTTCAAACTACCAGACCTCCCCAAACTACACTGACCTGATTCCTGTTTAGCCCAGGATATGTAGGCAACCTCTGAGGTAGGGTGCGGTTAAAAGGTTTTCAAAATGCTTCTTACGGAATATGCCATTGGGAAAAAATCTCTCATTACTGCTCACTTATCTTTGCACTAAAGCTCTTCATGTTCCCGAGTAAAGAGGGGCAGCTGTGAGCACATGATTTTTGCCCTAAGGAAACAAATTCCAATATAAAAATAAAATAAGGTTTTTATGTGCAATTATGTGTTTAATTGAAATAATTGTGTGTTTGATGATTGAAATAAGCTTGAAATTAAAACTAAAAAAAATAATTAGAAAATATCACAAAAATATGAAAATTAGAGAAATTTAACAAAAAATACAAAAACAATACCGAAAAACAAAAGAAAATGGAAAAATGTCATAAAAATAATAGAAAAATCATAAAAAATATGAAAATAGAAGGAAAACAACAATTGGAAATAAATATGAAAAGAGAAAATAAAATACAAAAAGAAGAATACAAAGAAAATAATTAAAATGTAGGGAAATACACAAAATACAATAAAATTGTGCTGGAATTCAAAAATACAGGTCCAAAAGTCACAGCCCAAGAGAAATGGTCGTCCAGTCCAAACGCTCAATCAAAACGACGGCGTAAAGGAAAATTTAATCTCAACCGTTGAAGGTATTGATCCAACGGATCTCATGAGGAGGTTTGAATATGAAATAAACGACGTCGTATAAGGATTTAATCCTGGCCGTCTAAGGAATTGATCAGACAGATGTATTCAAAGTCTCACAAAGAATCAAAACGATGTAGTGTCACTAATTAATCCTGGCCGTCCATATTTAAAGATCTAACGGATGTCAGGTCGCCTCTCATTAATTGGAACGACAGTGTTTGAGGAGAATTAATCCTGCCCATTGATCACAATTGATCTAAAGGCCAGAATCACCCATGCCCAAAGGAGTATAAAAGGAAAATCTCTCCATTCATTATACACAATACACTCTCATTATACACAGACGCAAACCCTAGTCGCCCTGTCTCTTCTTCTTCGTCTTCTTCAACCTCCTTCTCCAATGGAGACTAGCCTGAGACCATGGCCTTTTTCGGCCAAAACCAACCTCAAACACCTTCTCCTTTACACTCACGGACCACAACCACCATGAAAACCTAGGAAAAAACCAAAAGCCCCATTTTCTTGAAAGTTCGGTCACCGGAACTCTCGTCGGTGACCTTCAACCTATGAACCAGACTCCCACTTTTACACCCTAGGACCACCTTGAAGAGGTCTTTCACCTCATATAGGTGGTTAATATCGAATAAACCTTGAACTGTTCGAATATTGAAAATAAGTTTGCCGGAACCCTATCTCCGTCGAACACCCAAACGTAACCCACCCACAAATACATCCCAAATACACCCAGAATACCTTTTTACCACTAAAAATCCAAAAATAAAACCCCATTCGAAGAAATCTGGAAAAATCAGAAGACTTTGAGTCTTCGGAAGTTCTTAAAGCTTGGAAATAACAAAAGAAGAAGAAAGAAAGAAAAAGAAAGAAGAAAGAAAGAAAAAGAAAATGAGACAAATCCTGAAAACTAAGTGAACCTACCCCTTTTGCTTCTTTGCTTACTTGTCTTCTAAATCTCCTGTATAATTCTTTGCATGTTTTTGCTTATTTGTCTTCTAAATCTCATGTATATGATTCTTTGCATCTTTTGACTATTCATCCTCTGTATGTGATTCTTTGTATATGATTCTTGACTGTTTGTCTTTTGAATATTCTATTATTAGCCTATGTTCTATCCTGTTCTTTATACATAACTAGTCTGTTTTAGCACTTTAGGGTTTTTTAAGTTTAACACATGAATCGTGTTTAAATATGTTTCTTTATGTGCTTTGTTCACTGTGCCTAGTCTGAAATTATGATTTGATTGATTGGGATTCAACCATTATCAAAACTTCTCTTTGAGTTCTAGTTAATTGAAAAATGATTTATGATTAAGGCTATGTGTGAAATACAACATGAATTAGCTATATTTGTAATATGATTCATATGTTAGACTATTCTGAATCCTATTATGCTTTGTGGTTTGGTTATAGCTGTAAAGATATAGGTATAGTTTCTTTAGTTTAAAGTAATCTCGCTATTTTTGAAAAATAATACTAAGTATGGCTACTATTGAAATAACTGGAACTGTTTGTTAGTTTGGCCATTTCTGAAATGTTAAGTGGCTAATTTTGCAATCTAATTATGATTAGCTAATGTTAATAAAAGGGGTTACATTTTAAATTAGTCAAAGTCTGTTAAAAATAGGTTAAAATTGAAAAGGGTGTTGGGTAGAAATCTGGCTAAGTCTTAAATGGGTTAGAAGACAATAGCTATTAGTTAAATAGGTGTTAAACATAGCATACCCTGACCTTAGTAGGTCGAGTAAATAGATAATAACAATAAGAGTATATAGGGAATCATAAATGGTATAATTGTGGATTTAATAGAGCCTATAGGGACAAAATAGACTTTGCTAACTAGAATTCTTGTATTTAGTCATAAAATAAAGGGTAAGATAGGCATGGTAAAAAGGTATAATTGAAATTATCCTTAGCAAGTGAGGGCAGCCTAGTAATATACCCTTAATAGAATCAAAGAGAATTACCTAGAACCTTCCAGCAGGGGCTGGAAGGCATTTCAAACTCAAAATAAAGGTATTAAACTGTAACTAATAAGAAAATAAAGGGGAGGGAACTAAGAATAAGATTTTTGAAATTTCCCCTCAAAATTTCACCCAAATCACCTATAAATAGGCTTCACTTGAGCCTGAATAAAGGGTTAGACATTAGATACTGGGGTTGGAAAATTCTAAGTTAGAAAATTCTGAGTTGAATTAGGAGTTAAAAGTCGAAGGTTACAAATACCGGGTTACAAAAATTTAGAGATAAAAGGTTGAATATTCTGGAGTTCTATTAGAGTTTCCTGCTGTTCAATTCTGCTGGATTCTATTGGATTACTTCAATTTTACTTGCTGGTTTGCTTAATTCCTGGATTTGGAGATTATACTTGGCTGTTATATTGCTGCTTTGTTGTGTCTGCTCTTCGATTGCTCTATTGCTGCTATCATTGATTATTCTTCGTCCATACCTAGACTCATAAACTTTTTTTTGCTGAGCCTGGTACATTTTCTATCCAGAAATGTAATTACCAGTTAATTGAAGAAATGAAAGTGTTATGAGCTGCTTGGATGAAGTCTTCTGCTATACGTTATAGATTTTATGGTTATTATGTATTAGATTTTTTGTAATTCGATAGGATAATTTGTAATAGCTAAACTATATGAAATTGAAACAATGTAATAGATAGTGTATAGGTAGTGTAAATATAGATATAATCGTCCTTAAAATTAGGATAAAACAGGATAATACATGAACTTAATTCACTTAGTAAATAGGTATAACACATGAAACAGTAATCAACTAATTTCGTTCAATTAGAGTATGATAATTAGAAATGAGTAATCGAGTTACAACATGTTTTGTCATTTAAACTAGCTTAATAACAATTCAGAATAGTATGAGTTAGAATCAGTAATCAATAACAATTCAAATCTGCACGGTTAAGTATTGTAACACCGTTTAAGGTAACTGAAATAGTAGTTCACTATTAAAGTCCTAATAATAATTAGTAATTAGAATTCAGAATCATTAATTATAAACATGTACTCCAGTTCTTTATGAAATAAAAATGCTATTTGTTGATTTATTCTATTGTTTAATGAATATTTGTATGATTGTTATGAAATTTCAATTTTGCTTTGTATTCTTCTCGTCTGATTTGGGCTCAACCGACAGCATAGGCCCAGATCCAACTGGATTTATCACTGGGCCTCTGAATAATAATTTTTACATATATTAGGTTTCTGAAGCCCAGTTGTGTGAACTGGACTATTAATATAGTCCACAATGTCCAGTCTTGGAAATTGAATATTGGGCCTGGATGTAATTCTGAAAATACAAAAACAGTAATATAATTAGGAGAAAAACTAAAAATAAAGAATATAGTACTTGATACGATTGGACTTTTAAAAAGTAATGGGATGAGCCTCGTATAAAAGGAAAATACGCGAGGCCCCCATATGAACGTTAATAAATGATAGACTCAGAGAGATCGTTTAGCGAATTTCACGGTCTTTCCTAAAAGATAATAAGCCGTAGTCATTATAGGCACGATTTAAAATATACATTCCTTAATACGAGTGCACATTTATATGACTCAAATCTTAAATCCCAGCGAAGCTGAAACGTATAAAAGTCACAGGCGTACTGGTTGCGGTGTGACTCGAAATGCGTTTTCGTAACGTCGCAAGTCATTAAAAATATCAAAATGGGACATTCACATTCTGTAAAATCATATAACGAAATCAAATAAGTCAAAAATGATAGTTGAGCGACCGTGCTGAAACCATGGAATTCGGGAGGGCCTAACACCTTCTCCCAGGTTAACATAATTCCTTATTCGAATTTCTAGTTTCGCAGACTGTTTAAACAGAGTCAATTTCCTCGGATTCGGGATTAACCGGTGACTTGGGACACCATTATCTTCCAAGTGGTGACATTGAAACTCTAAATAAATTTTGTTCCAATTGTCCTTAAAGTGGAAAAACTCATTCCTCGTTATTCTTATTATATCCTATCTTGGGGTGTACTAGTAATTAATGGGGTATACCTTATTCCTTGCGGAAAAGAGGTAGTAAAAAAGGGAGGTGTGACACTAGGTACGTCAGTAGAGGCTCACCTAGTTTTGCTTTTGACAGCAGCAGTGGTGACGATAGGTACTCTTTTAGCCCTTGCAAGGCTTTGAAGCATTTGTCATTCCAGTGTAATTCGTTGTCTTTTCTCAGCATGATAAAGAATTTATGGCATATTTTCGAGGATCGGGATATGAAGTGGTAGAGGACAACTATCCGACCTATCAATTTCTGGACCAGTTTCTTGCTGTTGAGTATTTCGGGTATTGAGGCGATTGCCTTTATTTTATCAGGATTGACTTCGATCCCCCTTTGGTTACAAGAAACCCTAGAAACTTTCTTGACACCACGCCGAAGGTGCATTTCTCGGGATTAAGTTTAAGACTATACGTTTTCGGTATTTTGAAGGGCTCTCGCAGGTGGTCGATGTGGTCTTCCTTTCTGGCGGACTTCACTAGCATGTCGTCGATGTAAAACTCCATGGTTTTCCTGAGTTGCTCCTTGAACATCTTAGTGACTAGTTTTTGGTATGTGGCCCCTACGTTCTTGAGCCCGAAGGGCATCACCCTATAACAGTAGGTACCTTGGTATGTGATGAACGTGGTTTTTTCTTGATCTTCCTCGGCCATTAAGATTTTGTTGTAACCAGAGTACACATCCAAGAAGCTTAGTAGTTTATGCCCGGTGGTGGCATCGATCAGTTGATCGATGTAAGGGAGGGGGAAGGAATCCTTAGGGCAGGCCTTGTTCAGGTCGATGAAGTCCATGCACATTCTCCATTTTCCGTTCTTCTTTTTACCATTACTACATTGGCGACCCATTGTGGATATTTCAACTCCTTGATAGAACCGTTGGCGAGCAATTTATCTACTTCCTCGCAGGACTACCTTGTTGATTGTGCCATTGAACGTTCTCCAGATTTGTCTTACCGGCGGATGTAGCAGATCGACGTCAAGCTTGTGGGTGGCGATGTGTGGCGAGATTCTTCGCATGTTTGCATAGGAAAAAGCAAATGTGTTTGCATGGTTAGTCAAAAATTCATGGTACTTACCCGGGTCAATGAGCCCATGGCCGATGTATGCTTTCCTTTCGGGGTTGTGACGATCTAGCTGAACTGGGTCGAGGTCTTCGATTATGGCCTTACAGGCTTCCACAATGTCTGGGTCTCTGATGGTGTCAGTCGTCGGATCCGCTTTGGTCCCCGACATGGCTGATTGCTATACCTTTTCACTTGCCCCATGTAGTTGTCGGGTGTGGGCGTAGTCTTGTGTTATCTTATAACATTCTTGCGTTGTGCACGGTTCTCCCTTGATGCTGAATATTCCTCATGGAGTAGGGAACTTAACCACATAGTATAAGCTCGAGGGGACCGCTCGCATGGAATGTATCCACGGGCGTCCGATGATGACATTGTATGTCGTCTCTTGGTTCATCACGTGGAAGGTGGTTTCCAAGGTAATTCCCCCTGCGAGGACGGGTAGAGCCACTTCTCCTGACGGGCGTTCCACTATATTGTTTAAACCAGTTAGAGTTATACAGCGGGGGCTTACCTTGTCCTCGAGTCCCATCTGCGAGTGGACTCTCGAATGGATGATGCAGGCACCGCTTCTGTCATCGATCATGACTCTCCTAACGTCCGTATCAATAATACATAAAGTGCTAACGAAAGCATCATAATGGGAAAACACAAACTGTCGGCATCAGACTTATTGAAGGTGATACTTCATTCGAGGTCATCATACCGTTCGTGGGAGATTGTCCTCTTCAGTTTGTGTGTATTGGCGAACTTGGCATGGTTGATAGCGACGTCAGTCCCATCTCCGATGATCATATTTACCGTACGCGTCAGGGAGGGTGGCTTCAGTGGTCCACAGGACTGCTCTCGCCCGTGCGCAAAATTGGCCTTCCCCTTGTTGCTGAGCAACTCCTTCAGGTATCCTTGGTTTAGCATCCTGACGACTTATTGTCGTAGACCTATGCAGTCTTCGGTCCTGTGCCCTCGTTCTTGGAAGAATTCACACAGAATGTTTGATTTTCTTGTGGCAGGGTTTGATTTCCTTTTCTGAAGCCATTGCACCTTGGTGCTGAGCTTTTCCATTGAGTACACAATCTCTGAGGGAGAAACACAAAAGTTATGTGATGAAAGTAAAAGGGGCGTACCTCGTTCGTTTCTGAGTGGGGCGAGATAGCGTTGTAGTGCGTCTGCATGACGAGAGGGCGGAAAAGGAGACCTCATGTAAGGTTGATGTCATTCTTTATTAGGGCGAAAGGGGAGTTCTCGACATCCCTCGTGTCGTCGATCTCTCCTTGTGTCTGGGTGTATGGCTGTGAGTCATTGGGTTGGTCCATTGATGTCCTCTTTGTCTGCTCGTACCTCGGTGCAGTAGGCTTTATGGATCTCATCCCAAGTTGTGGGTGGATACTTCATGAGCTAGCTTAGTAGTTTCTTGGTTTCTCTGGAGTCGTCCCTGCTGAGTCTGTTCTGGAAAGCTGCTACCGCCATGCCCTCCGATACATTTCGTAGGCTCATCATTACCTTGTTAAATCTGGCGAGGAAGTCCCTGAGGCCTTCGCCCGGGGTTTGTCTAACGGCGAAGATGTCATTTACCCGTGCTTCTACCTTCTTAACGCCGGCGTGTGCAGTGACGAACTTGTCTGCCATTTCTTTGAAGGTTGCGATTGCTTTGGCGGGCAGTTGGGAGTATTATGTCAGGGCTCCTCCGGTCAGCGTCTCACCGAACTTCTTCAACAGCACAGACGATACTTGTTCCTTAGACAGGTCGTTACCTTTCACGGCGGTGAAATAATGGATGAGAGGATCTTCAGGGTCGGTGGTCCCATTGTATACCCTCAGATAAGGAGGCATCTTTAAAGTTTTCGGGATGGTGTAGGGGGCGGCTTCCTCAGAGTAGGGTTGCTCTACGAACCTTCCTATGTCACGTTTGGGTAGCAGTTTGGGCGCTCCGAGGATCTTGTCGGCCCTATTCTGATGTTCCTTCATTTGGTCGCGGAGGGCCTAGTTTTTGCTCTCCATTTCTTCCATTTTTCTCAAAATGGACGCTAACGTATTGTCATGCATTTGCGTTTCGGCGGGTTCGTTATTGGTTTGCGTTTCCTCTTGCTCGTCTGCAATAGCGCTGATACTTGTTGTTGGTGTTGCTTTTTCATGACTCCGTGGTGATGTTTCCACTAGGCCGCTCATGGCGCTTGTCAGCCATTCTTCCAGTAACTTCTTGACCGCTTGGAGTGCTTCTTTTGCAGCGGATGTGGAGGTATCTTTTTCCTGCAAGGTGGCAAGATTCCCGGAGGGGAAAGGTGAGACTTCTCCCTCAGGTGTGATATCGGGGGTGGTGTTGACGGTAGCGCTACCACCGACCTCGTTCAGGGAACTCAGGAGGTTGGCGGTGACTTCCGTTATATTTTTTGATCGGGCGTTATTTTCAGCCATTTTTAGGTTTTATCTGCTGATCTGATCCTTCGGATGTATACTACAGGTTTGATTCTCGAAATCCCCACAGACGGCGCCAAATTGCTTGACCCAAAAGTTGTTGGTTGCTTTATGCTTTAGGGACAATCAAAAATTATAAAAGGGTAAATCGGAATCAACGGTAATAGACTTAAGGATAGATTTATAATTCGTATGTTGTTTGCTCTAGTGAGATTGCAATAAAACTTACTAGAATATCAAAACTGATCAACAATAGAGAGATGAGATACAGAGAATAATAGTCAGAAGTTGTATTATTAATGAAAATAACACTTGTCTTACAAACGAGGGAGGTCTTTCCTTATATTGAATGAAGGCTCGTCAGAATATCACTTATTCTAGAACTATTGTCGTTGCAAAAATATAAATGGGCGGAGGGGACGGAACGCTCGTACGGACGAGTTTGTCAGCACACCTTTATAATTATGAGCGTACTCCTTTCCGTCGTATGGGCGTAATGGAACGTATATTTGACTTTAATAACCGTGAAGGAAATCGTGCTCGACTTACATCAATCATGTATGATTCGACCCCATACAAATACATATATAATACTATAGATCCGTTCCTGAGCGGGGGCCATAGCAGAAAGCCCATGGTTATTGCTCATGCAAGTGAGAGACGGAGAGTGAAATACTAGCTCCGAGTACCATAACTAAAGATTACATCATTGGGATTTGTGCAGTGCATTGTAGCAATCGCACATTTGCATGTTCTTCCCCAAATATTGCATGAAGGCAACATATAATTAATTAATGGCCCTTATACTCTTATTGGTATTCCATTAAAATGTAGCGTAGGGTCCGTTTTGCGCCTAAAAAGGCATGGGATTTCCCAACTTGCATATCCCCGGGACCTTTTCCTTCGCAATTTGCATCTATGAGGATTCTCAATACCAATTACTTATTTAATTACTTCTTCGTTTCCTTTTATTTATCTATTATACTAAAATTATATTTTTATTATAAATAATTATCTAATAATGGATATTCATAACTCATACAGGAGTAATATCCATTATTCTTTTCCAATATCTCCATAACTCCTACTATTCCAATGCTTATGGAGTTATGGTTGTAACTCACGTACGTCCATAACTGTCACACCTTCTTTTTGCACACTTACACCGAAGGACAATGCATAAGGGAGTTTTTCCAATTTAAGTGACAATATTCGAAATGAGATTATTTATTTATTTCAGAGTCGCCACTTGAAATAAATTATGGTGTCTCAAGTCACCGATTTATTTAAATCCCAAATCGAAAAAAATTTCGACTTTTCAAATGAAGTCTGCAAACCAAAAATTCTAAGTAAGGAATTCTGTTTACCCGAGGGAAGGTGTCGGGCACCCCCGGATCCCGTGGTTCTAGCATTGTCGCTTAAATTATTGTAATGGCTAAATATCTGATTTTAAAACATGTTCAATACTATAATATAATTTTAAATTATTTACTGCGTTTGGTTATTTTTTAAGAGAAAAAGTGAACATGTTATTGAGGGGCCCCGCAATTTCATTTTTCTATTTAGCGAGTCTCGTAACATTTTTTATTTAAAAGGATAATCCTAAAGTGACTACGTTTTTTCTATTTAGTTTGTCACTAAAAGAAAAGAAAATGTCCTAATTAATTACATGCTTAAAAGGCTACTCTATATTTGTACAAAGGTGTTCCCTCACAAGCCGACTAAATGACAAATTTATTCTTCAAATTATAGAGCTAACTGCAATTTGACAAAACTAATAAAACAGAAAATAAAAACAAATATTAATCAACAACTTGCTTTTCTCTTTCATTTCAAAACTTCAACTTCCAATTCCAGCTCACATCAACACATGGTTTTTAGAATGTGTACCTGGTATTGAAAGGAATGGGAAGATGGAAAATCAACAGGGCAGTGAAAATACGGTAACAACAACAGTAACAACCAGCACTAGCTTCAACACCTCAATCAAGAAAATCCCAGCAATACGGAGAAAAAAACAAGTAAAATAGAAAAGAAAAATATATTCCAGAATTTCTCTTTGTTTTGTCTTTCTAGCTTTAAAATCTTTTCAATTCTCAAAAGAAACTCTCAAAAATTAAATTTTGTCTGTGTATACTTATATATCCAGAGTGTATATCGAGTGTATACTACTCTCTTTTTTCCCTTATTTTTCTTCTCTTCTTATTTGTTCCTCACTTTTTTCCACCTTTTTTTTCATAAATCTTCTGTTCTATTTATAAGCAAGAATTTCAAAAAATTTCAGATTTATTATTAAAAAGAAAATACTTTTTAATTTAAAGAAAATCAACTAATCCATGTTTTGCTCTCCTTGTTTTCTTCCTTAATTTTCTTGCCCCCCACTACTTTATGTTATGTGATTATGATTATTTTTGGCTAAAAATATGAAATTTTCTTTTTCTTTTTTGGGCCAAGGGGTTTTGGGTTGGGTAAGGGTGCTTAGGTTTGGGCTTGTAACTTAATTTGCAAGATAGCCCAATCCAAAAAAATTTCTATTTTGTTCTTCTCTATTATTCAACTTCCTAATTAATAAAGCCCAAAATACTAAGATTATTTTATAAAAACTAAAATTATTTTAAAATACTAACTATTTCATAATAATAATTGTCACCTCAATTTAAATGGTAATTAAAATACAATCACACAATTTGGACATTAAAGGCTCAAAATGCAAAAGATGCCTATTTTTGTGATTTTCATTTTGTAGGATAAAATTAATTACTCCTAATTGTAGAATTAAATCCTAAATGCAAACGCGACAATATCTTTTTTTTAATTTGTTTAACAAATAAACATGCAAAAAAATGACATTAAATTCAGAACAATTGCAAACAAACTAAAACATTATTTTATTTGAATTTTTTTGGGAGTAATCCTCATTGGGCAAAAATTACGTGCTTACAGCTGCCCCTCTTTGTCCGGAAACACGAAGAGTTTTCATATGAAGATAAAGTGAGCAATATAAGGGATTTTTGCCCAATTGAAAACTCCATAAGAAGCATTTTTTGAAAGAGTTTGACCGAACCTTGCTTCAAAGGCTTCCTACATATCCTCGGCTATAAAGGAATCAAGTTAGTGTAGTTCTCGAAGTTTTGGCAGCTGGGACTACCCGAAACTGTGATGCCACTGTTGTTGCTGCTGTTTCTTCTTGCCGAGCTCCTTATTACACCAAAAGGGAAATTGAAGCTAAGCTAACTATGTCTATCAACTATGAGTTACAAGATTCCTATCTATGATTCTTTGGAACTTGATCTTGAGTCTTAGCTGATTTCTGCCGCAGACTTCGATCTGAATCTTGATGCTCTTAGGCTGTGAGTATCTATTTCTTTCTATGGCTTTTGAACAGAAAAGGGATTGGCGGGGCTTGCGACTTTCATCAGATTCCAAGCGGTTCGCCGTTTCATTTGCCCTGACGTTCAAACTAGCTTCTTTTCTTCTTCTCTTCCATCCTGCTGGAGGGAAACTTGTTCCGTCGGTCCTCTTGTGCCTTGCGCTTTCTGATCAACCTGCCTTAAAACATCCAAGACAAACGAACGAAATTTTCTGCCCCAGTTTGCACTAGGAAACTTTTATGAGTTAGTTATGATATGTATCGAGGTAGTCACATCAAGATTGTGTATCCTGGTGAATGGATTGAGGTTGTGTTGGGAAATGGCCGGGTTATGCCGTTATTCAATGCGTCATGTCGTTAAGGTCATCGGGTTATGCCGGTACTTGGAAAGAAAAAGGCTCCTTGGGTTATGCCAGGGAGATCCGGGTTATACCGGGATTCGACGGGTTATGCCGTTAGGGTCATTAGTACATGCCAAGACTTGGAAAGAAAAGGCTCCTTGTGTTATGCCAGGGAGATCCGGGTTGTGCCGGGATTCGATGGGTTATGCCGTCGGGGTCATCGATTCATGCCGAGACTTGGAAAGAAAAGGGCTCCTTAGGTTATGCCAGGGAGATCCGGGTTATACCGGTATTCGACTGGTTATGCCGTTGGGGTCATCGGTTCATGCCGAGACTTAGAATGAAAAGGGCTCCTAGGGTTATGCCACGGAGATCCGGGTTATGCCGGGATTCGATGGGTTATGCCGTCGGGGTCATCGGTTCATGCCGAAACTTGGAAATAAAAGGGCTCATTGGGTTATGCCACGGAGATCTAGGTTATGCCGGGATTCGACGAGTTATGTCGTCGGGGTCATCAGGTTATGCCGAGACTTGGAAAGAAAAAAGGGTCCTTGGGTTATGCTAGGGAGATCCGGGTTATGTCGAGATTCGACATGTTATGCCATCGGGGTCATCGGTTCATGCCGAGACTTGGAAAGAAAAGGGCTCCTTGGGTTATGCCAGGGAAATTCGAGTTGTGCCGGGATTTGACGGGTTATGCCGTCGGGGTCATCGGGTTATGCCGAGACTTGGAAAGAAAAAGGGGTCCTTGGGTTATGCTAGGGAGATCCGGGTTATGCCGGGATTCTACGGGTTATGCCGTCAGGGTCATCGGTTCATGCCGAGACTTGGAAAGAAAAAGGCTCCTTGGGTTATGACAAGGAGATCCGGGTTATGCTAGGATTCGACGAGTTATGCCGTCGAGGTCATCGGTTCACGCCGAGACTTGGAAAGATAAAGGCTCATTGGTTATACCAGGGAGATCCCCGGTTTTTCAGCCCAGATTTGGAAAGAAAAAGCTTCACGGTTTTTTGGCCGGGAGATCCTCGGTTTTTTGGTCGGAATTTGAAAGAAAATGCTCAAACGATTTTTTGGCTGGGAGATCCTCGGTTTTTTGGCCTAGATTTGAAAGAAAAAGCTTCAACGGTTTTATTTTTTTTATTTTTTTTTGGTCGGGCGATCCTCGATTTTTTGGCCGGGATTTAAAAGAAAATGCTACTATCGGTTTTTTGGCTGGGAGATCCTCACTTTTTTGATCGGGATTTGAAAGAAAAAGCTTCACGGTTTTTTGGCCGGGAGATCCTTGGTTTTGGCCGGGAGATCCTCGGTTTTGGCCGGGATTTGAAAGAAAAAGCTTCACGATTTTTTGGCCTGGAGATCCTCGGTTTTTTTTGGCCGGGATTTAAAATAAAATGCTCCAACGGTTTTTTGGCCAGGAGATCCTTGGTTTTTTGGCCTAGATTTGAAAGAAAAAGCTTTACGATTTTTTGGCCAGGAGATCCTCGATTTTTTGGCCGGGATTTGAAAGAAAAAGCTTCACGATTTTTTGGCCGGGGGATCCTCGGTTTTTTGGCCGGGATTTGAAAAACAATACTCTAACAATTTTTTGGCCAGGAGATCCTCGGTTTTTTGGCCAGGATTTGAAAGAAAATGCTTCACGGTTTTTTGGCCGGGAGATCCTCGGTTTTTTGGCCGGAATTTTAAAGAAAAATGCTTCACGGTTTTTTGGCCGGGAGATCCTCGGTTTTTCGGCCGCGATATGGAAAGAAAAGGCTCCTATGCTACTATGATTTATTTTTATTTTCATTTTCACTTATTTTCTTCTTCTTCTTTTTCTCCTTCTTTTCTTCTTCTTTTATTTTATTCTTTTCAATTAGCAAAAATGCATGAAGGAATTTTAGGAAACTTTCCTTTTGGTATCTTCCCTACTGTGAAGTTATTTCAACGTTTGCGCGCTTCATTTCTTTTTGGATTGCACATGCTTCTTGCCTAGTTGCTTTGAATAGAACCTGTTTTCAACAAAGAAAAATTTAATTAGTTTGAAATGGTGGTTGGTTTTGTGGCCTTGATCATCCCAATTTCTTGATTCCGGCCTCCTTTCTGTTGAGAACATTGCTGCTTGCTAGCTTCGAGGGTAATTGCCTTTTAAACCGACAAGATTCAACTCTCAGAATTTCATTATGACTCGCCCCTGTGGGCTCTGGCCTTTCACTTTATTCTGCCCTTGGGACCTTTGCTTTGAACTTTCTTTCTTTCCAAACGTCTTTACTTCGAAAGCATCAATCACCATGGACAAATCGGGATTGGACTGACACACTCGCTGAGGCTGGGCATTTTCTTCGACTTTGACCAGGTGGAGCCCTGTAAAATCGGTCCTGCGGCCTTTTCTTTGTAATAGTTTCAGAATTAATGTTTAACCGAAAGGGATTCAAAGAATAACTATACAAAAACAAGAAAATGAGTTTAAAGAGAAGTGTCCCTTTCGAGGGGAAAGAACGACTTATCTAGGATGCATGTTGACTTCAAATAAACATGACATGCTTCTTGGACTGGACGCCCGACCCACGTAAGTTTTTCATCTTCTCATGAACCCATTGACCCGCAATTTCAAAACCAGGGAACCTTGCCAGGACCCTTTTAGTTAAAAGATATCTTCTTTTTGGTCGACAACACTCTTTGCGGGTTTTCGCCAATTGACCTCTCTTATTTCTCTTCTCACAGTCGCCCGATAGTGCTCTTTGTGAGTTTTCACTAAACGAACTCTCTCATTTTCAGTTTCTCTACCCGCCAACGCCTTATGGTGCCCGAAGGTTTTCACCGATAAGACTTTCTCATTTTTGTTTCTCTCAATTCAGGCTGTATCAGATTCTATCAATGACGTCTTTCACTTACTTGCCTTTGCCAATTGATCTGAAGGACTTGAACAAGGTCTTTGGGTAAAAAGGAAATTGAATGGAATTACAACTTTGGAACCATTTTGACGGATCCAAACCGAACTGTCATATCATCTGCCCTAGTTTCAATTTTTGGGAAATTGGGATTTTTGTTTTGGTGTGACTAAACCTCAAGTAGAGGTTGCCTACGTATCCTTTCGGAATCAAGTCAGAACGTAGTTCAGGTAATAATTTTTGTTTTTGTCTTTTCGTTTTTGTTTTCTTTTTTTCTATATATTTTGTTTTCTTTTTCTTTTTCTTTTTCCTTTCTTTTTCTTTTCTTTTTTTTGTACTTTCGGGTTCCAAAGAGGGTGAACAAAAAAGTAAAACCGGCTCAAAGGGTTTACAAATGGTTGATAGTGTTTGGGATAGCAAGAAAGAAAACCTTCGTCATCTCAATTATACAAAAGCCATCGTCGTAGGAGGTCTTGACATAATACATTTTTATCTACATTGAATGCTGTTTCAAGATCATTTCCTTCAATAGCAATTATGGCCTTAAGCGCTGGATCGAATTCTTTGTCTTTACAAATTATCCCGATTATCGGCCCGTTGTTGTGAGCGGGTAGCGGATTATCGGTCACATTTGGGACATCCTCATCATTTAACACAATTTTCCCTTGCTCTATTAAATTCTCTACTGCTTGTTTCAGAGTCCAACAGTCATTAGTATGATGGCCCTCTACCTCTAAATGGTATGCACACCTGACGCCAGCTCTGTAGGCAGGTGATGCCGGGTTTTGTCTATTCTGAGGAACCGGCTGCAGTACACCCATTTGGACAAGTTTCGGGAATAGACTAGAGTAAGATTCACCAATTGGGGTAAAGTTTGGTCTCTTGGGTGGTTCCCAAGGACAAAAGTTATTCTGCGGAGGTCGAGGGTTATAGTGGTTCTGGTGGGGAGGCGGATTTCTTGGAAATAAAGCTTGGTTTCTATTGGGATGTTGTTGCGGTCATGCAGAAGGTTGAGCATTCATGACCGCATACGGTTGGGGAATATAGTACATTTCCTGAGCAGTGTAATAATGCTGGGGGTTCTTTCTGAAAAGATAGGTCTAGGAGTGTGGTGTCTTCTATCACCCGAAGTTGCCATGGACTTTTCCTCTTTCGTCCTACACTTTGCTATTCCTGCGGACACTCCAGGGATGGCTTGGGAGGTCGCTCTAATGGCCGCCTGACTCAAAATTCTTCCCGTCTTTAAACCATTCTCTACCATTTCTCCGATTTTGATTGCCTCTGCGAAAGGTTTTCCCATTGCTGACATCATGTTCTGGAAATAGTCTGGTTCTTGATCTTGGAGGAAAGTAGTGACCATTTCTAATACATCCATAGGGGGTTTCACCCTAGATGCTTGCTCGCGCCATTTGATAGCATATTCTCTGAATCTTTCTGATGGCTTCTTCTTCAAGTTTGATAAGGAATTCCTCTCTGGCACGATGTCAATGTTATACTGAAACTACTTTACAAAATCTCTGGCCAAATCATCCCAAATGTGCCATCGAGATATGTCCTGATCTATGTACCACTCTGAGGCTATGCTCACCAAGCTTTCTCCAGAGTATGCCATCAACAATTCTTCTTTGCCGCCAGCCCCACGTAATTGGTTGCAATACTTTTTGAGTTGAGCAATGGGATCACCATGCCCATCATATTTCTCAAACTTCGGTGTTTTGAAACCTACGGGCAGGTGCACATGAGGGAATATGCATAGATCGGTATAGGAGACACTCTTCTGCCCGCTTAAGCCTTGCATATTTTTCAAGCTTTGCTCAAGGCTCCTCATTCTTCTTACCATTTCATCTTGTTCGGAAGCTTTGGGGTTTTGGTTTTGCCCAGGCATAACCTCACAAATAGGTTGCTGAGGGTGAGCATTGGTGGCAAATCGAGTTGGTTCCAGTGAGAGGGATGGTGCTTGGAATGTGAATGAGGATGAATCAAAATTAGTCATGTTTATAGTAGGTTGTGCTGCAATTGGACAAGGTGGTGCGGTGGACATGTTTGTAGCCATATCTTCTATTGACATCCAGGGATAAGAAATGGAGGGCGATCCAGCGGAGAGAGTTGAAATAGTGGGATACCCGAATGGGATTGTTGTATAACTTATGGGGACGTTGGAAGTCCCACTTGTCCTAGCGAACAACTAGGGGAATTTGGGGATTGCACTTGGAGGCTCTTTTCCATTGTTCCAGTCGTCCAACATTTCCAATACACGATGACGTAAGATCCTATTTCTTCAGCAGTTACTGACTCGGAAGTTGGGATGGCCAAGATTGAACTTTCTTCTGAAATGGGAATTGTTGGCAAAGAAGTTTCTGAAGACATCTCTACACTTCCCTTTGATCTTGTGAAGTATCTGTGAACACTTTCTCTCGACTTGGTAAGGGGAAACTTAACACTTCCTTTTGACCTCGTAAAGTATGAATGGGAGGCCAGGCTACCACAAAAACCAACTACCTTTCTAAAAACCTGGATTCAGCAGCAAACAAACGGTGAGTTTAAAACCAATAACAGATAGGTAATCTCACGTTGGGATGTGATGCACCTATGCAATTAAGTGGGTTTCTACATGTTTGCATTGGTTACATGCGTCATTCCGTCTTCTCTTTACGCTCCCCTTTTCTTTTCTTTCTTCTCTTTTCTTTCTTTCTTTATTTTTTATTTTTTATTTTTTATTTATTTATGGCTATGGTCGAATCTGATAAAGATTGCCTACGTATCACGGCTCCGTGTGAATCAGACCAAGCGTAGTTCATTAGATAAAAGACAAACAACAATGAAACATTTTTTCAGTTTCTCATAATAAAAACAAATATTGATTCTCAAAGAAAGGTTCAAAAACATGATCAATCTAACAGACTTTGACGAAAAGACGACCTACAGACTCGAAAAATCAACCAACACGCATACTCTAATCAAAAGAATTACAAATTCAAAAATAATTGACAGATTCCTTCCTCTATTTGCCAATTTTAACCAAATGGCTATTTTTGCAAACGTGGCCCCTTCTCAATTTCACATGAATTTTGAGGCCAAGAAGGTTTATTTTACAAACTTGTCCATTCTTTTACGAAAATATCCTTTCAACAACAGAAAGATATTTTAAGGTTATTTCGGCAAGAACGGTTTAATACACTGTCGAAGCTGGTTCGACTTATTTTCACCAAAAATTCAATCGGCATTCGCAAATAAACTGACTCCTTTTTTTCTTTTTTTATTATTATTTTTTAATTAGAATAAAAAGACCTGGTTTTGCAAACACGGCCTTTCAGCGCCTCGGGGCGAAGATTTTAAGGTTGTGTGGGTCAATTGACCAAAACTCTAAAAACATGACCAAAGGTGGCCGTTTATGCAAAGTCAGCCTTCCGGTGTCCCTTCTGGGAACATTCGGCTATATTTGACAAAGGCGGCACCCCAACTTATTAATGATTAGAATTAAAATTTTAACATTTTTTGGCTATTTTTGCAAAAGGGGAGGTTGGACCCGACGAGGGTTGCCTACGTATCTCACATCCGCTGAGAATCAAACCAGCATAGTTCAGTAAAATGAACTATATCATTTTAAACGAAAGAAACTCTTTTCCATCTTTCTTTTTTTATAAAAGAAAATTACCAGAGTTTTGGTATTATTTGGGAATTTTTGAAATATGTGTTTAAAACCCTTGACCCTATACACCGATATTTTCCTTTTCTTTAAAACCAATCCTTTTTTTAATAAGCCGGTCAGCATGCAGGTTCGAAACAAATAAATGCACAAACAAGATGCATCAAGTTGGTTTTTTTTTTCAGGTACACCTGTCCTAGACAGACCCAACCCATGTGTTGAGCCTCCTAAGTCAATATGCACATGATGCAAATAAACGTTCTACTAGGGATCCGGCATGAGGTTTTGTTATTCTAGGTTAACATCCTATTGGAAAAAAGTATCTAGACTGGTTTTACTCGAGCGGACAACTCGAGCCGGGGAGGGTCAGTGCACCGGTAGCATAGCTTTCCGGCTTCCCCGCCTAAACATGTGTGACTAAATCCTTCACCGGGTGCCAAGCATCTCATCTATCTTAAGAAAGACGGGCTATGTCCAACAAATGGCCTATATTAAATTTCAAAGAGACTCAGAGAAGAAAGTGGGTATCGGCACAATTTATATACAATTCACAAAATATCAAAGCGGCAAAAGCAATATTTAGCACATTAAGACAAACATATAATAAAATCAGATAATAAATAAGCCAAATTCAACAGTTATTCAAAGCTTGAATTCTTAAACCCAGAACCAGTGGTTCTGGTTTTGTTTCCCCAGCAGAGTCACTAGAGCTGTCACACTTTCTTTTTGCACACTTACCCCCGAAGGATAATGCATAAGGGAGTTTTTCTAATTTAAGTGACAATATTCAAAATGGGATTATTTATTTATTTCAGAGTCGCCATTTGGAATGAGTTATGGTGTCCCAAGTCACCGATATATTTAAATCCCAAATCGAGGAAATTTTCGACTTTCCAAATGAAGTTTGCAAACCAGAAATTCTAAGTAAGGAATTCTGTTGACCCGAGGGAAGGTGTTAGGTACCCCCGGATCCCGTGATTCTTGCACGGTCGCTTCAATTATTGTAATGGCTAAATATCTGATTTTAAAACATGTTTAATACTATAATGCAATTTTAAATCATTTACTGCGTTTGGCTATTTTTTAAGAGAAAAGTGAACATTGTTATTGAGGGGCCCTGCAATTTCATTTTTCTATTTAGTGAGGCTCGTAACATTTTTTATTTAAAAGGATAATCATAAAGTGACTACATTTTTTCTATTTAGTTTGTCTCTAAAAGAAAAGAAAAAATCCTAATTAATTACATGCTTAAAAGGCTACTCTATATTTGTACAAAGGCGTTCCCTCACAAGCCGACTAAATGACAAATTTATTCTACAAATTATAGAGCTAACTGCAATTTGGCAAAACTAATAAAACGGAAAATAACAACAAATATTAATCAACAACTTGCTTTTCTATTTCATTTCAAAACTTCAACTTCCAATTCGAGCTTACATCAACACATGATTTTTAGAATGTGTGTCTGGTATTGAAAGGAATGGGAAGATGGGAAATCAACAGGGCAGTGAAAATACGACAACAATAACAGTAACAACCAGCTGTAGCTTCAACACCTCAATCTAGAAAATCCTAGCAATACGGAGAAAAAAACCAGTAAAAATAGAAAAGAAAAATATATTCTAGAATTTCTCTTTGTATTGTATTTCTAGCTTTGAAATCTTTTCAATTCTCAAAAGAAACTCTCAAAAATTAAATTTTATCTGTGTATACTTCTGTATCCATAGTGTATATCAAGTGTATACTACTCTCTTTTTTCCCTTTTCTTCTCTTCCTATTTTTACCTCTCTTTGTTCCACCTTTTTTTTCTTCATAAATCTTCTCTTCTATTTATAGGCAAGAATTTCAAAAAATTTCAGATTTTTTATTAAAAAGAAAATATTTTTAATTTAAAGAAAACACATTAATCCATGTTTTGCTCTCCTTGTTTTCTTTCTTAATTTTCTTGACCCCCTGTCACGACCCCAATCCTGGTCGTGATGGCGCCCAACACAACTACTAGGCAAGCCCGACCATTTACCCTCTCATCCCGAGCTTGAAGCTCAAATCAATTAACTGGATATTATTATCAACAATAAAGCTAAACTGAATAACTACTCAAAGATCTAGGGTCACGAGTCTGGAGCATCTAAACATGATCGGATAACAATATCTAAACCATATACTCAAGTCTGAATAATGTATATACAAAGGAAAACTGGAATAAGAAGAGAAGCCAGGTCATGCGAACGCTAGCAGCTACCTCAGCAACTCGGATGATAAAAGCTGGAGTGCTCGTCTATCCCTCATGTGTACATGAATCTGCACACAAAGGTGCAGGGAGTAGGGGTGAGTACTAAGTACTTAGTGAGGAATAAATATATACAAGTAGCTGAAAGTAAGAAATCCACAGAATACCACAAAAAGAAGCTAAACTACAGTCCGATCCTCCTACGAACTAGCAACAATAGTACAATACAATTATCACAGATTAATTCAACAGATAAAGATGCAATGCAATGCACATAACCGCTACGACGTGTAGCCCGATCCATTTAACGTCGACGGCGCTCACTGGGGGTGTGTACAGACTTCGGAGGGGCTCCTACAGCCCAAGCGCAATACTGCTGCGGCGTGCAGCCCGATCCTCATATCAACCGCTGCGGCGTGCAGGCCCGATCCATCCTCAGTCCACATCAAGCATATAAGTCACACAACAGCTCAAATTATTTATTCCAGGTTCCATCTTATAAATTCTTATTTATTTTTTCCAAAACAGGTGATTTAGCATTTCAATACGGTGATTTCAAGCCAGGACTGAGATCTGTGATTAAACAAATATAGCTATCACATATATAACTATCCCATAGGGATACTACATGTCGGCACAAGGCCCCAAACACGGCTTACAGCCCATAATTATATCAAACACGGTATTTTTCAACCACAATTATCATATCATACTCATTCGGGATGGACTAAGTCTCAATCCCCAGTCACAATCAGTCCCGCACCTGCCACGGGGTGCGAGCCACGCCCTACTAGCGTCACAATGTGCTAAGCCGGGGTTTCGAACCCTCGGGCTACCATATACACAAACTACTCACCTCTAGCCGGTCGAAGACTCGTCTGCGATGCCTTTTCCTTTTTGAATTTGCCGCCTCGTGCGAAGAATCTAGTCAAACCACAACAATTATATCAAATATGGGTCAAAGAAACATAACCCAATTCAATTTATACGAAATACGCGATAATACACCAAGTTGGTAAAACCCGACCATGGCCCGCTGCTCAAAAAATTCAGAAATTAGTACCAACGCGATCCTCATCTCGCCGCGAGTCCGTGCATATAAACGTTATCGAAATCGGACTCCGTTTGCCCATTCAGATCAATGATTTTCCGTAATTTAGGCCTAGGGCTAAAATCCCCATTTAATCTTTCATTAACAGTGAAATACTCAAGGATTCCATGATAAAATAACTTAATTAGGCCATAAAACTTACCTCCTTGTTGAGACGAGAATAACGCCGCGAAAATCACCTCAATCGGAGCTCTAGAACTCAAGATGCGGCTAAAATACCAAATTTTCTTTTTTCCGATTACTGTTCACACGTGCGGGTAACGCGTGTCTGCTACTGTTCACGCTGCTAAAAAAATTCAGCAACTATCCAAAATAATTGCAGCAACTTTTATTTTCACTAAAATTACTTTAACTCCGTCGTACGAACTCCGAATTTGACGATTCCTTTTCCTATGGCTCCGTAATTTTGATACGGATCCACTGGTTCAAACAAAACTGAATTTGGATCTCATTTGCTCAGTGCAACATCAATTTCGCTTGTTAAACAATTAAATCACATTTCGCGTCAAAACCCCAATCGCGACTTGATGAAATTAAACCAAAATTTCCGGATCAGTCCTATAATTCATTATTTAAATTCTCGAACTCTCGAAATCAAATTTGGATCTCTAGAACTAAATATAGACCTTTGGATCATTACATTTATGTTCAAAACGGCAAAAATCTTCTAAAAATGACACGTTGGGCATCCGAAATACACCCGAGACCCTCGGGACCACAACCAAAAACTCAAACTCAACCTAATACTTCATTCAAACTTGGTCGGATCATAAAAACGCTACCTTAAACATCAAAAATCACCAAAATCTTAGAACTCGATTCAAACTTAAACTTAAACTTTCAAAATTCACATTCGATCAAAAACCCGATCAAACGATGTCCGAATGACCTGAAAATTTGCAGACATATCCAAAATCACCTAAGGAAGCTACTGCGACTATCGGAATTCCATTCCGACTCCCAAATCAAAATATCACCAATCGATCGGATTCCGCCAAAATTCCAACTTCGCCAAAATAGGCTAACTTCTTCACCGGACCTCCAAAATTACTTGTGATTACGCTCCTAAGTCTTAAATCATCCCCCGAAACTAACCGTTCATTTCCGAGCCCTCTAACGCATAAGTCAACCTAGGGTTGACTTTTCCTACTTAAGCTTTCCTTAAAGAGATTAATTGTCCCATTTCCTACCAAAATCGATCCGAATTCACTCAAAGTTTGCACACAAGTCACATTCGATTTTACGGACTTGCAGCAACTTTCGGAATCGCATTCCGACCCCGATACCAAAATTTTCACTTCCGGTCGAATTTTCTCATAAACCTTCAAATTCATATATTTAGCCAAATCACTTCAAAATGACCTCCGGACATCCGAATTCACTTTCGATCGCGTTACCAACACCAAAATCACCGTACGGATCTATTCCGAGACTCGAAATCCCAAATGGATGCCTTCCAACCCAAATTTATGAAATTCTTCTAAAATACTAACTTCCACCATATACGTCGAAATGCTCACGGGTTATCAAAAACCAAATACGGACATACGCCCAAGTTCAAAATCATCATACGAGCATGGTGGAACTTTCAGATCCCAATTCCGAGGTCATTTACTCAAAATTCCAATCCTAGTTCATTTCTTCAACTTTAAGCTTTCAAAAGGAGAATTTCCATTTAGATTTGACTCCAAATTTCCTGAATTTTAATTCTGACCATACACACAAGTCAATATACCTAAGATGAAGCTGTTCATGGCCTCAATCTGCTGAATGACGTGTCGAAGCTCAAAACGACTGGTCGGGTCGTTACAATCTCCCCCAGTTAAACATACGTTCGTCCTCGAGCGTGCTGAGAACTACAATGATGTAATCTCAAATAACTTGTTTAACACATCATGCACCTTCCCGTGCTACCTCTACATAGTTGAGCACGTTAGCTATATAATTCTATAGATATAATTTTTTATTCAAGCGAATCGGCCATTAGGCCAAATTCCAACACCCTCAATTTCCTGCCAAGTCTGTTTCCATCATTCGACCACCATATCAATCTCCACACGTTGTACCCAAACATTAATACATAACTTTGTTGAATTTACACTTCGCATCACTTTACTCATATGACCATAATAACATTCTTTATTTACTGTAGTTGCCTACAATACCCAAATACCGATGGAAACCTATTATTAGTTGAAGTCTTATTCCAACACTTTCATATACTACCAACGATAAATAAAACACGAGCTAAACCGTAACAATTCCTCAAATCAACCATTTATGAAGCCATTTCTCTTTTGACTGATTTTACAACGGATTTTGGAGCCAAACCTCGATATTACCTTTCTATCTAGCTGAAATCACATATGTTCGCACTCATTAACAACTCCAACGATCATTTCGATTATAACACACCACAATGGTAATATGACACCTCCTCATCGGCCTAAGCCACGACGAGCAAAACACGGGCTCCAATAAGAAATGATGTGAACACACTCGAATCATGACAACTGACTCACACAGAAGAGCTGTAATTCAATTTCCTCAATTCCATCACAACACATAACTGAGATCTCGTCTCACATCATAGAATTAGAGTACCTGAACCCTCATCGAATGTCATAACATCACGTGGCTTTGCCAAGACTCACGGTTCTATCCAAGCACTATTACTCATGGAGCACCTTAAGTCACCATGCTTAAAACGGTCAGCCACGCACATATTTAGGTCTGAACTCAAGCAATCAATCACACCCGCGTTGATACATTAATATATGCTATCAAATCCTGAATGGATACAACCGATGTGCCATTTGCCGAGCGACACCCAACACTGACTTTCTTCAAAGACTAGGAAGTATTGTACACAAGGTAGCGTATAGAAAAGCTATTCTCCATATCACACGGTTGCGGCATGCAACCTGCTCAAAATAACCTACCTGTGGCGGCGTGCCACCCCATCCAGATACCATACCTATGGCGGCGTGCCACCCGATCCAAATAACCTGTGGCGGCGTGCCACCCCATCCACGCATAAATCTCGCAAAAGAAATGCACACCGAGTCAAATTGCTCATTACAATAAACATATATATAGCCTCAAGCTCGGCCACAAGAAACGCATCCTACAAAGTTCCTCAATACCGGAACTGAATCAATGGTAGAGACCTCTACACTGATATCCGCCATGAAGACCCAACTGACAAAGCATTAACTACCAGCCGCCCGCTGGTCCTGGGTACAACTACCTTGCTGGAGCATACTCTGATGCACTCTGCTAAGCAATTTGTGCCATTTTCGACATAGTCCATATCACATTAGTCAAGGCAACCTGACTTATGAAAACCAGTCTGAAATAAAGTATCATACCCCAAATTCATCATATCAAACTACGAGAGAGCCACTAGGGCTACCAATTTCCAATAATCGCTAAACGATGCTGATACACTCGTATTACCACCACTGCATAGGCGGATTATGAGAACTTCTAGTCTCCATCACCCACATAACACATGAATGACTATGGCTGATTCCACACTTCCTCGTACGAATACATAACATATCGCAAACTCTTTCTTCCAATTCATTGCTTAAGTTTAACTGCCAGGACTGAGACCTTTTACCCACGTCGAGCTACGCAACTGCCAGCACTCAAGAGCTTTGTTGCACCATATCTGCAAGACTCATTACTTCGAACACATACCAGGAGTTAATCGTATCCTTATCATTCCGTTCCGGTTTATTAACAAGTTGCTCCATTTACCCAATTTCCTTTCTGATTCATCTTAAATTTAATATTCTCTTTATTGTAGCACTACAATATCTCAACTCATGTTACCACACGAGACTCATACATAAGACTACACGGTCTAAGGTTCACAGGCCGCTGAATACTCTCTCAATGTTTCTAAGAAGTACCACATTCTACAATACTTTGTTTTGAAGAACTTCCTGCGATTTTGAATTCATTATCATTACTCCCCAACACAGATACATAGAATCCCCTCATTCACATAACATACACAAGTCTTGATTATTTCTAAACCATCGTCTTTAGCCATATACACAATCTTAAGACACTTTACCGTTACAAGCAAAGTCTTAAACACCGCAAGGCCATTCTCGGGCGTCATTCACGCTTATTCAATTATAATTCAACTGTCTTATTGGACAGGACCACTCGTGCCCTATTAGAACTCTGGCACCGCAGAACATGATTACATGCATTTAGCTATCTTTCCTTCCTATACACCGAACATTCTTGCCAGCAGCAGTTCAAACCATCCTATTATTTCTTCATATCTACGAAGCACTATAACCTTTATCAGAATTCCCCAACATACTTAGAGACAGAACCAACATAGCACACAACAGTGCAATCAGTTAATCAATAACAACCTCCCCAACTTGGCTCGGAGCCATACATCAAAGCACTTTTAGCCGCTCATAGCATTCTTTACTCAAATGATGCCACAATGTTATGGTGATATTAAACTCAAGTCATTTACAAGCTTGACAAAACTCGAATCATTAGAGACCTTAACCCTTCTGTAATTCTTGCATTTTTACACACACCAACGTTAAGCCTACTCTCTTTAGGTGACAGAAATCTTTTCTAAGTCCCAAATTTTTCAAAAATTTTGGCAAAGTTTTCTTTGTAAATTGGCCTATCCAGCTGCAGAGAATCACCAAACCATCCTAACAATACATCCACAACTCAACAAGACATCACAATGTATTTCAACAACATTAAATCTCAATACTATACGAATCATATTATCACAATTTATACCTGAACCTGCGCTACACCGGCTCGCATCATAACGCATATCAAATACCCTTCAATTACACATCCAAATCCACCCACCTACTTTGCATCAATCTAGTATTTCAGTACAACACCTTCCACCGGGATATACATAGCATAATGACTTTAGTCTTCCTCAGTCTAAACTCGTTTTACTACACGTAAGGCACTTTACCTTCCAACTAAGAGATATGATAAATATTCACCACGCCCATAGCTAGGGGCTACACAACAGATTACAATAAGGGTCGAACAACTGACAGCTCGTACATTATTAAGCTGCCATTTCCACAGTTAGGAACAATACCAATCACACGAAATTTCATAATACCAGTTTGTAAAATCAACACTTTGGTGCTCATGTCATAGACAAAGATCTAGCCTCAAGTCCTCCCGACTGGCCCAACATGAACTCGCAGAGATTATATCTCGCCCCTCGATCGGGGAATCACAAGCCCTCAAGGAAATTATATTACTGAGCGCTCGAAGTGTACACAGACGTGTGGAAGGAATTTCAAAGATTATATCTCAAGCTGAATCAAGTACGCACGATAAGAATTCCAACAAATGTGAAGTGTTTCCTAAAGGTTTGCAGCCTCCCGAGGATAAGTACAGGCATCCTGTACCGATCCACAAGACTCTACCAACCGTCTCAAGACTCATGAGGCCTAGTAACCTAGGCTCTGATACCAACTTTGTCACGACCCCAATCCCGGTCATGATGGCGCCCAACACAACTGCTAGGCAAACCCGACCATTTACCCTCTCATCCCGAGCATGAAGCTCAAATCAATTACCTGGATATTATTATCAACAATAAAGCTAAACTGAATAACTACCCAAAGATCTAGGGTCACGAGTCTGGAGCCTCTAAACATGATCGGATAACAATATCTAAACCAAATACTCAAGTATAAATAATGTATATACAAAGGAAAACTGGAATAAGAAGAGAAGCCAGGTCCTGCGAATGCCAGCAGCTACCTCAACAACTCGTATAAATACTGATAAAAGCTGGAGTGCTCATATATCCCTCTTGTGTACCTGAATCTGCACACAAAGGTGCAGGGAGTAGGGGTGAGTACTAAGTACTTAGTGAGTAATAAATATATACAAGTAGCTGAAAGTAAGAAATCCACGGAATACCACAAAATGAAGCTAAACTACAGTCCGATCTTCCTACTAACTAGCAACAATAGTACAATACAATTATCACAGATTAATTCAATAGATAAAGATGCAATGCAATGCACATAACCGCTACGGCGTGTACCCCGATCCATTTAACGTCGACGACGCTCACTAGGGGTGTGTACAGACTCCGGAGGGACTCCTACAGCCCAAGCGCAGTACCGATGTGGCATGCAGCCCGATCCTCATATCAATACCGCTGCGGCGTGCAGCCCGATCCATCATCAGTCCACATCAAGCATATAAGTCACACAACAGCTCAAATTATTTATTCCATGTTCCAGCTTATTTATTATGAAAATACTTAAATTCGTATTTAACTTTTCCAAAACAGGTGACTTAACATTTCAATACGGTGATTTCAAGCCAGGACTGAGATCTGTGATTAAGCAAGTATAGCTATCACATATATAACTATCCCCTAGGGATACTACATGTTGGCACAAGGCCCCAAACACGGCTTACAGCCCACAATTATATCAAACACGGTGTTTTTCAACTATCATACTCATTCGGGATGGACTAAGTCTCAATCCCCAATCACAATTAGTCCCGCACCTGCCACGGGGTGCGAGCCACGCCCTACTAGCGTCACAATGTGCTAAGCCGGGGTTTCGAACCCTCAGGCTACCATATACACAAGCTACTCACCTCTAGCCGGTCGAAGACTCGTCCGCGATGCCTTTTCCTTTTTGAATTTTCCGCCCCGTGCGTAGAATCTAGTCAAACCACAACAATTATATCAAATACGGGTCAAACAAACATAACTCAATTCAATTTATATGAAATACGCGATAGTACACCAAGTTGGTAAAACCCGACCCCGGGCCAGCTACTCAAAAAATTCCAAAATCAGTACCAACGCGATCCTCATCTCGACACGAGTCCGTGCATATAAACTTTATCGAAATCGGACTCCGTTTGCCCATTCAAATCAATGATTTTCCGAAATTTAGGCCTAGGGCTAAAATTCCCCTTTAATCTTCCATTAACAGTGAAATACTCAAGGATTCCATGATAAAATAACGTAATTAGGCCATAAAAAGGACCTCCTTGTTGAGACGAGAACAACGCCGCAAAAATCACCTCAACCGGAGCTCTAGAACTCAAGATGCGACTAAAATACCAAATTTTCTTTTTTTCGATTACTGTTCATGCCTCCAGCACTGTTCAAACGGGCGGGTCACGGTTCACACGTGTCTGCTACTGTTCACACTGCTAAAAAAATTCAGAAACTATCCAAAATAATTGCAGCAACTTTTATTTTCACTAAAATTGCTTTAACTCCGTCGTACGAACTCCGAATTTGACGATTCTTTTTCCTATGGCTCCGTAATTTCGATACGGATCCAATGGTTCAAAAAAACTGAATTTGGATCTCATTTGCTCAGTGAAACATCAATTTCGCTCGTTAAACAATTAAATCACATTTCGCGTCAAAAACCCAATCGCGACTTGATGAAATTAAACCAAAATTTTCGGATCAGTCCTATAATTCATTATTTAAATTCTCGAACTCTCGAAATCAAATTTGGATCTCTAGAACTAAATATAGACCTTTGGATCATTACATTTATGTTCAAAACGGCAAAAATCTTCCAAAAATGACCCGTTGGGCATCCGAAACACACCCGAGACCCTCGAGGTCACAACCAAAAACTCAAAATCAACCTAATACTTCATTCAAACTTGGTCGGATCATAAAAACGCTACCTTAAACATCAAAAATCACCAAAATTCTAGAATTCGATTCAAACTTAAACTTAAACTTTCAAAATTCACATTCGATCAAAAACCCGACCAAACGATATCCGAATGACCTAAACATTTTCAGACATATCCAAAATCACCTAATGAAGCTACTGCAACTGTCCGAATTCCATTCCGACTCCCGGATCAAAATATCACCTATCGATCGGATTCCGCCAAAATTCCAACTTCGCCAAAATAGGCTAACTTCTTCACCGGACCTCCAAAATTACTTGCGATTATGCTCCTAAGTCTTAAATCATCCCCCGAAACTAACCGAATCATCAGAATTCAATTCCGGGCCCTCTAACTAATAAGTCAATGTTGGGTTGACTTTTCCAACTTAAGCTTTCCTTAAAGAGATTAATTGTCCCATTTCCTACCAAAATCGATCCGAATTCACTCAAAGTTTGCACACAAGTCACATTCGATTTTACGGACTTGCACCAACTTTCGAAATCGCATTCCGACCCCGATACCAAAATTTTCACTTTCGGTCGAATTTTCTCATAAACCTTCAAATTTCTATATTTAGCCAAATCACTTCAAAATGACCTCCGGGCATCCGGATTCACTTTCGATTGCCTTCCCATCTCCAAAATCACAGTACGGATCTATTCCCAGACTCGGAATCCCAAATGGACATCTATAACTCTAAAATGCCTTCCAACCCAAATTTATGAAATTCTTCTAAAATACTAACTTCCACCATATACGTCGAAATGCTCACGGGTTATCAAACACCAAATCCGGACATACGCCCAAGTTCAAAATCATCATATGAGCATGCTGGAACTTTCAGATCCCAATTCCGAGGTCATTTACTCAAAATTCCAATCCTAGTTCATTTCTTCAACTTTAAACTTTCAAAAGGAGAATTTCTATTTAGATTTGACTCCAAACTTCCTGAATTTTAATTCTGACCATCCACACAAGTCAATATACCTAAGATGAAGCAGTTCATGGCCTAAATCTGCTGAATGACGCGTCGAAGCTCAAAACGACTGGTCGGGTCGTTACACCCCCAATACTTTATGTTATGTGATTATAATTATTTTTGGCTAAAAATCTGATTTTTTTTTTTTTTTGCCAAGGGGTTTTGGGTTGGGTAAGGGTGCTTAGGTTTGAGATTGTAACTTAATTTGCAAGATGTCCCAATTCTATTTTGTTCTTCTCCATCATTTAACTTCCTAATTAATAAAGCCCAAAATACTAAGATTAATTTATAAAAACTAAAATTATCTTAAAATACTAATTAACTCATAATAATAATTGTCACCTCAATTTAAATGGTAATTAAAATACAATCACACAATTTGGACATTAAAAAAATGCAAAAGATGCTTATTTTTGTGATTTTCATTTTGTAAGATTAAATTAATTACTCCTAATTGTAGAATTAAATCCTAAATGCAAATGCGCTATATTTTTTTTATTAGTTTAACAAATAAACATGCAAAAAAAAATGACACTAAATTCATAACAATTGCAAACAAACTAAAAATTTATTTTATTTTGAATTTTTTGGAAGTAATCCTCATAGGGTAAGAATTACGTGCTTACAATAACCTAATACTTCATTCAAACTTGGTCGGATCATAAAAACGCTACCTTAAACATAAAAAATCACCAAAATCCTAGAATTCGATTCAAACTTAAACTTAAACTTTCAAAATTCACATTCGATCAAAAACCCGACCAAACGATGTCCGAATGATCTAAACATTTTCAGACATATCCAAAATCATCTAAGGAAGCTACTGCAACTGTCAGAATTCCGTTCCGACTCCCAGATCAAAATATCACCTATCGATCGGATTCCGCCAAAATTGCAACTTCGCCAAAATAGGCTAACTTCTTCACCGGACCTCCAAAATTACTTGCGATTATGCTCCAAATCTTAAATCATCCCCCGAAACTAATCGAATCATCAGAATTCAGTTCCGGGCCCTCTAACTCATAAGTCAATGTTTGGTTGACTTTTTCAACTTAAGCTTTCCTTAAAGAGATTAATTGTCTCATTTCCTACCAAAATCGATCCGAATTCATTCAACGTTTGCACACAAGTCACATTCGATTTTACGGACTTGCACCAACTTTCGGAATCGCATTCCGACCCCGATACCAAAATTTTCACTTTCGGTCGAATTTTCTCATAAACCTTCAAATTTCTATATTTAGCCAAATCACTTCAAAATGACCTCCGGACATCCGAATTCACTTTCGATTGCGTTCCCAACTCCAAAATCACAATACGGATCTATTCCCAGACTCGGAATCCCAAATGGACATCTATAACTCTAAAATGCCTTCCAACCCAAATTTATGAAATTCTTCTAAAATACTAACTTCCACCATATACGCTGAAATGCTCACGGGTTATCAAAAACCAAATCCGGACATACGCCCAAGTTCAAAATCATCATACGAGCATGCTGGAACTTTCAGATCCCAATTCCGAGGTTATTTACTCAAAATTCCAATCCTAGTTCATTTCTTCAACTTTAAGCTTTCAAAAGGAGAATTTCTATTTAGATTTGACTCCAAACTTCCTGAATTTTAATTCTGACCATCCACACAAGTCAATATACCTAAGATGAAGCTGTTCATGGCCTAAATCTGCTGAATGACGCGTCGAAGCTCAAAACGACTGGTCGGGTCGTTACACCCCCAATACTTTATGTTATGTGATTATAATTATTTTTGGCTAAAAATCTGAAATTTTTTTTTTTTTTGCCAAGGGGTTTTGGGTTGGGTAAGGGTGCTTAGGTTTGAGATTGTAACTTAATTTGCAAGATGTCCCAATTCTATTTTGTTCTTCTCCATTCTTTAACTTCCTAATTAATAAAGCCCAAAATACTAAGATTAATTTATAAAAACTAAAATTATCTTAAAATACTAATTAACTCATAATAATAATTGTCACCTCAATTTAAATGGTAATTAAAATACAATCACACAATTTGGACATTAAAAAAATGCAAAAGATGCTTATTTTGTGATTTTAATTTTGTAAGATTAAATTAATTACTTCTAATTGTAGAATTAAATCCTAAATGCAAATGCGATATATTTTTTTTATTAGTTAAACAAATAAACATGCAAAGAAAATGACACTAAATTCATAACAATTGCAAACAAACTAAAAAATTATTTTATTTTGAATTTTTTGGAAGTAATCCTCATAAGGTAAGAATTACGTGCTTACAATAACCTAATACTTCATTCAAACTTGGTCGGATCATAAAAACGCTACCTTAAACATCAAAAATCACCAAAATCCTAGAATTCGATTCAAACTTAAACTTAAACTTTCAAAATTCACATTCGATCAAAAACCCGACCAAACGATGTCCGAATGACCTAAACATTTTCAAACATATGCAAAATCATCTAAGGAAGCTACTGCAACTGTCGGAATTCCGTTCCGACTTCTAGATCAAAATATCACCTATCGATCGGATTCCGACAAAATTCCAACTTCGCCAAAATAGGCTAACTTCTTCACCGGACCTCCAAAATTACTTGCGATTATGCTCCTAAGTCTTAAATCATCCCCCGAAACTAACCGAATCATCAGAATTTAATTCCGGGCCCTCTAACTCATAAGTCAATGTTGGGTTGACTTTTCCAACTTAAGCTTTCCTTAAAGAGATTAATTGTTCCATTTCCTATCAAAATCGATCCGAATTCATTCAAAGTTTGCACACAAGTCACATTCGATTTTACGGAATTGCACCAACTTTCGGAATCGCATTCCGACCCCGATACCAAAATTTTCACTTTCGGTCGAATTTTCTCATAAACCTTCAAATTTCTATATTTAGCCAAATCATTTCAAAATGACCTTCGGACATCCGAATTCACTTTCGATTGCGTTCCCAACTCCAAAATCACAGTACGGATCTATTCCCAGACTCGGAATCCCAAATGGACATCTATAACTCTAAAATGCCTTCCAATCCAAATTTATGAAATTCTTCTGAAATACTAACTTCCACCATATACGCTGAAATGCTCACCGGTTATCAAAAACCAAATCCGGACATACGCCCAAGTTCAAAATCATCATACGAGCATGCTGGAACTTTCGGATCCCAATTCCGAGGTCATTTACTCAAAATTCCAATCCTAGTTCATTTCTTCAACTTTAAGCTTTCAAAAGGAGAATTTCTATTTAGATTTGACTCCAAACTTCCTAAATTTTAATTCTGACCATCCACACAAGTCAATATACCTAAGATGAAGCTGTTCATGGCCTAAATCTGCTGAATGACGCGTCGAAGCTCAAAACGACTGGTCGGGTCGTTACACCCCAAATACTTTATGTTATGTGATTATAATTATTTTTGGCTAAAAATCTGAATTTTTTTTTTTTTTTGCCAAGGGGTTTTGGGTTGGGTAAGGGTGCTTAGGTTTGAGATTGTAACTTAATTTGCAAGATGTCCCAATTCTATTTTGTTCTTCTCCAATCTTTAACTTCCTAATTAATAAAGCCCAAAATACTAAGATTAATTTATAAAAACTAAAATTATCTTAAAATACTAATTAACTCATAATAATAATTGTCACCTCAATTTAAATGGTAATTAAAATACAATCACACAATTTGGACATTAAAAAAATGCAAAAGATGCTTATTTTGTGATTTTAATTTTGTAAGATTAAATTAATTACTTCTAATTGTAGAATTAAATCCTAAATGCAAATGCGATATATTTTTTTTATTAGTTTAACAAATAAACATGCAAAAAAAATGACACTAAATTCATAACAATTGCAAACAAACTAAAAAATTATTTTATTTTGAATTTTTTGGAAGTAATCCTCATAAGGTAAGAATTACGTGCTTACAATAACCTAATACTTCATTCAAACTTGGTCGGATCATAAAAACGCTACCTTAAACATCAAAAATCACCAAAATCCTAGAATTCGATTCAAACTTAAACTTAAACTTTCAAAATTCACATTCGATCAAAAACCCGACCAAACGTTGTCCGAATGACCTAAACATTTTCAAACATATCCAAAATCATCTAAGGAAGCTACTGCAACTGTCGGAATTCCGTTCCGACTTCCAGATCAAAATATCACCTATCGATCGGATTCCGACAAAATTCCAACTTCGCCAAAATAGGCTAACTTCTTCACCGGACCTCCAAAATTACTTGCGATTATGCTCCTAAGTCTTAAATCATCCCCCGAAACTAACTGAATCATCAGAATTCAGTTCAGGGCCCTCTAACTCATAAGTCAATGTTGGGTTGACTTTTCCAACTTAAGCTTTCCTGTGACGACCCAAAGGGTCATCACTTATTTAATTAATCATTTCGAGCTTCCGAGGCCTTGAAAACCTCATTCTATGTTGCCTCGATTTACGTGCACGATCCGAGCATGTAGCCGGAAAGATTTTGTGATAGAAAATATGAATTCTATGAGAAATTTGGATAAAAATGATATTAATATTGATATGGTTGACTTCGGTCAACATTTTTGGTAAACGGATCCGGACTCGAGATTGGATGGTCCCGAGAGGTCCGTAGGAAAATATGGGACTTGGACATGTGTCCGGAGTCGAATTCTGAGGCCTAGAGCCTAAGTTATGAATTTTTATGTGAAATTGTTTTTGATGCAATTATTAAAGGAAATAAATTAATAGACCTTGGTATCGGGCTCGTATTTTTGTTCCGACGCCCGGTACAAGTCTAAAATATTATATATGTGATTTCTGTAAAGTTTGGTGACATTTGAATGTCGTTTGAGATGTTTTGGACCTTGAGTTCCAAGTTAAGAAGTTTTGAAAATCAAAAGTATGAAAATCATGAGTTTGAGGCTCGATTTGATTAAAACGAAGTGATATTGGCGATATGATCGCACGAACAAGTCCATAATGTGTTTTTGAGGTTGTGTACATGTTTGGTTTGGAGCCGGGGGGGCTCGGGTAAAGATTTGATAGGCCGTTGGATGAAACTCTGAATTTTTGAACTGCTGGTTTTTTTCACCCAGCTGTTGGCTTCGCAATTGCGAAGAATTTCTCGCAATTGCGAAGGTGACAGACCAAGGCAGGGTTCGCAAATGCGAACCCTTAATCGCAAATGCGAAGGGCATCCAGGAAGGCTTGGGTTCGCAATTGCGAACATAACCTCGCAAATGCGAGGCCTTCACTGCCAAGCCATGCTTCGCAAATGCGAAGCATTCTTCGCAAATGCGATGCCTTCACTGCCAAGCCATGCTTCGCAAATGCGAAGCATTCCTCACAAATGCGATGCCTTCACTGCTAAGCCATGCTTCGCAAATGCGACGCCTTCTTCGCAAATGCGAAGGAGCCTTGTTCGCAAATGCGAACATTATGTCGCAAATGCGAACCTCCCAGTATGCCCTGGTTCGCAAATGCGAACAAATGTTCGCAAATGCGAACTTTCCACCCTTAGCTTATTTTTCAAACTCCGGAAATTGGTCGGGGTTCGCAATTGCGAACCCATGTTCGCAAATGCGAACACAGAGACCTGAAAAACACGAATTTCAGTCATTTCTTCATTTTTCACAAAACCAAAACACCCATTTGCGACTCTTGAAGGATTTCTTCTTCATCAAAACGATTGTAAGTCACTTTTTACTTAATTCTTTCAATTCCTAACATCATTAAACATGTTTTTCATTAGAAATCAAATGTTTTCATGGTAAAATTCTTGTTTTTGTTAGAAAATAGGGTTTTTCATAAATTGGGGAATTGGACCTCGAATTGAGGTCCGATTTTGAAACAAATTATATACGTGAACTCGTGGGGGGATGGGTAACCGGATTTTGGTCCTAACCCCGAATTCCGATCATGTGGGCCCGGGGTTGAAATTTACTATTCATGGCGAGAATGTTGTAAAAGTATTATTTGGTATTAAGAATTAGTTTGTTGAGTAGAATTGATGATATTAAATCAATTGTGTATAGATACGGTTGGATTGGAGCCAAATTGAAAGAAAAGACATTTCCACGGATTGGATTGTTCATAAGCATTCGAGGTAAGTGTTTGTTCTATCCTAGCTTGAGGGAATAGGATTATGTGTTATGTGTTATGTGATCGAGTGCGGTGTATGGGCTGTGGTGACGAGCATCCATACATTGGCGTCTAGTATGACCGTGAGTCGTTGGAAAATGATATTTTGAGATATATTATAGGTGAATCGTTATTGTTTTCCCTTGTTGGGACTTGTTGTGAAGATAATTATTGATTGCCCTTGATGGGACGAATTATGAATTGTTGTTTCTTTCTTTGCCCTTAATTGTGATTGTTATTTGGGTGAGGAAGAGAGATAATGCACGAAGGGTGATGCCGTGCCATGTTTATTATTGATTATGCACGAAGGATCATGCCGTGCCATGTTTATTATTGATTATGCACGAAGGATCATGCCGTGCCATGTTTATTATTGATTATGCACGAAGGATTATGTCGTGCCCTATTATTGATTATGCACGAAGGATCATGCCGTGCCCTATTATTGAACCATGTACGAAGGATCATGCCGTACTATGGATGTGAGGATGAGAGTAAAAGCACGAAGGGTGATGTCGTGCAACTGTTTGCTATTCCTTGAATTGATATTATTTGTGTTTACATTACACTTTGTTTTTCCTTGTGAAATTATTAACTGTGGTTAATTGTTGAATTCTTTAAGATATTCCTTATTGTGTTAATACTTGATTATTTCTTGATATTTTGTGGTACACATATATATATTGAATCGCACAAGGTTTATGTGGGTGTACGGTCCTAGGCTTGTCACTACTTCGCGAGGATAGGCGAGGCACTTACCGGCACATGGGGTCGGTTGTGCGAATACTACACTTCGTGCGTTTTTGCACAGAGGTCCGGGTTACGATCGGGAGCAGCAGCAGCGCAGCAACAATAAATAGATTGCGTGGAAGTTGATCACATCCGAGGCCGAGGTAGCTTGCGGACGTCCGCGGGCCCGACGTCTCTTTCTTTAATTATGTTAATAGGTGTAGTCTCATTGTTCGAGACAAACGGAATTATGTTATATTTCTTTCGGACTTTTATGTGTAGTATTCCATAGTAGTTTGTGAGTTGGTGACTCCAAGTCTTGGGTAGAGGATTTCGGTATGATTTTATCTTGTGATTTGTTATTACTATTTCGACATAGTATTCCGCATTTATTTAATTAAAATTGTGTTAAAATCAGGGATAGTATGAATACGGTGGCTTGCCTAGCTACCACGAGTAGGCGCCATCACGATCCCGATATTGGGGGAAAATCCGGGTCGTGACAAGTTGGTATCGAAGCTCTAGGTTACATAGGTCTCACCACTCACGAACAAGCTTAGTAGAGTTTGAGAGATAGGTACGAAGACGTCTGTACTTGTCCTCCGGAGTCTATTGAGTTAGGAAAAAGTCTCTCATTTGTTCTTTCTTGTCGTGCTACTTGATCCTCAATTGCGATTGAATTTCTATTCTATCCTTTCGCGGATGGTAAGGACACGCAGCCTTCGTCCGCCGACCGGCGGCGCTGAGCCCCGGACGGCTCGCGCGAGGGCGGGGGTCGAGGCCGTATCGAGAGGCCGTGGTAGGGGTAGAGCTCGGCCCCGGGCAGCTACCCCAGAGAGGTGGAGCCCCGTATTGAGATTGACGAGGAGGTTCCGATTCCGGCAGCTCCAGTGGGCCCAGCTCAGGTCCCGGGAGAGGCTTTAATTACCCCGGATCTCCGGGATGCCTTGATCGGGAATAGCGGGATTCATGGACGGCATTGCCGGAGCGGGTTTATTATCGGTTGCCCCGGCTACTTCTCGGGCTGGAGGAGGGGCCCGGACTCATGTTGCTCGTACTCGGAGCCGGTGGCTCCTCGGCCTCGAGCACCGGTGGTCGGCCAGGCGTGGCTACTCGGTCGAGTACCACGGCTCATGCGGTGATGGAACGGCCATGACTTACGATTCGTTATGGAGGCTTGATCGGTTCTCCAAGCTATTTACCACTACTTTCGGTGGAACCGCATCAGAGGATCCTCAGGACTTTTTATTCAGTTGCCATGAGATTCTGAAGACTATGGGGATCGTGGAGACAAACGGAGTTGATTTTTGTACTTTCAGACTTGCAGGATCCGCCAAGACTTGGTGGAGAGATTATTGCCTGACTCGACCAGCAGGGTCCCCAGCTCTATCATGGGACCGGTTTGCGGAACTATTTATGGAGAAGTTTCTCCCTACTACTCAGCGGGATTTACTTCGGAGGCAGTTTGAGCGCCTCCATCAGGGCACTATGACAGTTACACAGTATGAGACGAGATTTATCGACTTGGCTCGTCATGCAATGGTGATACTTCCCACTGAGCGGGAGAGGGTCCGCAAGTTTATAGATGGGCTTAATCATCCGATTAGACTCCGGATGGCTATGGGCGTGGGGAGTGACATATCATTTCAGGAGGCAGCCAATGCGGCACGCAGAGTTGAGATGGCTCTTGCTAGGGAGGCGGTTATTCTTTAGATAAGAGGCCTCGTCATTCAGGCAGGTTTGGTGGTTCTTCCTCTGGTGGCAGAGAATCCTTTGATAGAGGCCAGTCCTCCAGGCCTTTTCATTCAGCCCTTCAGGCTTCACAGGGTGGACCAGGTGATCGTGGTTTTCGGGGGCATTATTCAGACCAGCCTCCTATTAATGCTCAGCCTCTTGAGAGTGTTCGTGGAGGCCATTCAGGTCGTCAGGGCCAGCAGCCCTATCAGTCTAAGAGTTGCTACGGTTGTGGCGACCCGAGTCATTTTATCGGGGATTGCCCTATAGCGGCGGGCAACTCTCGGCGGCGAGGTCCTCGTCCCATGATTCGAGCCCCGAGTCGACCCTCGGCCTGCCCAGCCAGCCGAAGGCGGGGGTAGAGATTATAGAGGTGGAGGTCGAGACCGTAGAGGTGGAGACGGTCCAGCGAGAGGTAGAGGTCAGCCAGTTGATGGTCGTCCTAGAGACGCAGCTCGGAGGGGAGGTGCAGATCCCCGATTCTATGCTTTACCAGCCAGGCCAGAGGCAGAGGCATCAGATGCCGTGATTACAGGTACTATTCTTGTGTGTGGCAGAGGTGCTTCGGTATTATTTGACCCTGGATCTACATATTCCTATGTGTCTTCCTACTTCGCACCGTATTTGGCTGTGCCTAGCTATGCTCTGGATATTCCAGTTTATGTGGCTACACCAGTGGGTGACTCCATTGTAGTCGATCGGGTGCATCGTGCGTGCGTAGTTATATTTGGGGGTCTTGAGACCCGTGTTGATCTGTTGCTTTTGGATATGGTAGATTTTGATGTCATATTGGGGATGGACTGGTTGTCCCCATACCATGCTATTCTTGATTGTCATCTTAGCCTTGCCAGAATCACCCCGATTAGAGTGGAAGGGTACCTCAAGCCACTCTGTTCGCACTGTTATTTCTTATGTTAAGGCTCTGTTATTTCTTATGTTAAGGCTCGACGTATGGTCGAGAAGGGGTGTCTAGCTTATTTGGCTTATGTTCGTGATTCCAGTGCAGAAGTTCCTTCCATTGATTCAGTCCCTATTGCACGGGAGTTTCCTGAGGTTTTTCCCTTCAGACCTGCCGGGCATGCCACCCGACAGGGATATTGATTTCTGTATTGATCTGGCACCGGGCACTCAGCCCATCACTATTCCACCCTATCGTATGGCCCCGCCGGAACTAAAAGAGTTGAAAGATCAGTTGCAGGACCTTCTTGAGAAGGGCTTTATCAGGCCCAGTGTTTCCCCCTGGGGAGCACCTGTATTATTTGTAAAGAAGAAGGATGGCTCGATGCGAATGTGTATTGATTACCGGCAGTTAAACAAGGTGACTATTAAAAATAAATATCCACTGCCGAGGATTGATGATTTGTTTGATCAGCTCCAGGGAGCGAGGGTATTCTCTAAGATAGACTTGAGGTCAGGCTACCATCAGCTGAAGATCAGGGCGGCTGACATTCCTAAGACAGCCTTTCGCTCTAGATATGGGCATTATGAGTTCTTGGTCATGTCCTTCGGGTTGACCAATGCCCCGGCAGCATTCATGGAGTTGATGAATCGGGTATTCAGGCCTTACTTAGATCCGTTCGTGATAGTCTTCATAGATGACATCCTGGTATACTCCCGCGGCCAGGAAGAGCACGAGCAACACCTCAGAGTGGTTCTTCGGACTGCGAAGGATAATCGGCTATATGCCAAATTTTCAAAATATGAGTTCTGGTTGAGTTCGTGGCATTTCCGGGTCACATTGTATCCGTGGAGGTATTCGGGTAGACCCGAAGAAGATTGAGGCGATCAAGAATTGGCCTCGACCCAGCTTCAGTGACCGAGATACGGAGTTTCTTGGGATTAGCAGAGGTTACTACCGTCGTTTTGTAGAGGGTTTTCTTCTATTGCGGCCCGATGACCATGTTGACCCGGAAGGGTGCCTAGTTTCGGTGGTCGAGAGGAGTGTGAGGCGAGCTTTCGGAAGCTCGAGACGGCCTTGACCACCGCACCGGTGTTGGTACTACCTACGGGTGCAGGGCCTTATACAGTTTATTGTGACGCATCTCGTACGGGGCTTGGAGCGGTATTGATGCAGGATGGTAAGGTTATCGCTTATGCTTCGAGGCAGTTAAAGATACATGAGAAGAATTATCCAGTTCATGATCTTGAGTTAGCAGCAGTGGTTCATGCCTTAAAGATCCGGAGGCATTATCTATATGGTGTGACATGTGAGGTGTACACTGATCACAAAAGCCTACAGTACTTGTTCAAGCAAAAGGAGTTGAATCTACGACGGCGGAGATGGTTAGAGTTGCTAAAAGACTATGATGTTACTATCTTATATCACCCAGGTAAGGCCAATGTGGTGGCCGATGCATTGAGTAGAAAGTATGCCGGCATGGGTAGTCTTGCATATATTCCGGTCAATCAGAGACCATTAGCTCTAGATGTCCAGGCCTTAGCCAACCGGTTCGTGAGATTAGACATTTCTGAGCCTAGCAGGGTGTTAGCCTGCACGGTCGCTCGTTCTTCATTATTAGAGCGTATCCGTGAGAGGCAATTTGATGATCCTCGTTTGCGTGAGTTGAGAGATACAGTACAGCGGGGAGGTGCCACACAGGTAAATCTAGATGATGATGGGGTATTGAGATTGCAGGGTCGATTTTGTGTGCCCAATGTCGAAGGGATTCGAGAGTTGATCTTAGCAGAGGCCCACGGTTCGCGGTATTCTATTCACCCGGGCGCCGCGAAGATGTACCAGGACTTACGGCAGAAATATTGGTGACGCAGAATGAAGAAAGATATTGTTGCGTATGTCGCTCGGTGTCTAAATTGTCAGCAGGTGAAATATGAGCACCAGAGACCTGGTGGTGTATTCCAGAGGATTGAAATTCCCGAGTGGAAATGGGAGCGGATCACTATGGACTTCGTTACTGGACTTCTTTTGACTCGGAGGAAATTTGATGCTATTTGGGTCATTGTTGATAGGCTGACCAAATCAGCACACTTTATTCCAATGTCTGTCTCCTACTCGTCGGAGAGGTTAGCGGAGGTTTACATTAGGGAGATTATTCGTCTCCATGGGGTGCCAGTATCCATTATCTCTGATCGGGGTACGCAGTTTACCTCGCGGTTCTGGAGAGCGGTCCAGCAGGAGTTAGGCACCCGAGGTTCGAGTTGAGTACGGCATTTCATCCTCGGACGGATGGCCGGTCGGAGAGGACTATTCGGATTCTCGAGGACATGCTTCGAGCTCTGTGTTATTGATTTCGGAGGCTCGTGGGACCGGTTTCTGCCATTAGCAGAGTTCGCCTACAATAACAGTTACCAATCTAGCATCCGGATGGCCCCGTATGAGGCGTTGTATGGTAGGCGATGTCGATCACCAGTTGGATGGTTTGAACCGGGAGAGGCTCGGTTGTTAGGTACAGAGACTTAGTTCAGGAGGCCTTGGATAAGGTCAAGACTATTCAGGAGAGATTGCGTTCAGCTCGGTCTAGGCAAAAGACTTATGCGGATCGTAAGGTTCGAGATGTAGATTTCATGGTTGGTGAACGAGTATTGCTCGGGTGTCGCCTATGAAGGGCGTGATGAGGTTTGGGAAGAAGGGCAAGCTCGGCCCTAGGTATATTGGCCCATTTGAGATTCTAGACAGAGTGGGAGGGGTGGCTTACAGGATTAGCTTTGCCGCCTAGCTTATCAGCCGTACATCCAATTTTTCACGTATCTATGCTTCGGAGATACCACGGCGATCCCACACATGTGTTAGACTTCAGTACTGTCCAATTGGACAATGATCTATCCTACGAGGAGGAGCGGTGGCTATTCTAGACCGGCAGGTTCGACAGCTGAGGTCGAAGAGTTATCCTTCTGTGCGTGTTCAGTGGAGAGGTCAGCCTCCTGAGGCATCGACCTGGGAGTCCGAGTCTGATATGCGGAGCCGTTACCCACACTTGTTTCCTGACTCGGTACTTCTTTCTTTTGTCCGTTCGAGGACGAACGGTTGTTTTAGAGGTGGAGATTGTGACGACCCAAAGGGTCATCACTTATTTTATTAATAATTTCGAGCTTCGGAGGCCTTGAAAACCTCATTCTATGTTGCCTCGATTTGCGTGCACGATCCGAGCATGTAGCGGAAAGATTTTGTGATAGAAAATATGAATTCTATGAGAAATTTGGATAAAAATGATATTAATATTGATATGGTTGACTTCGATCAACATTTTTGGTAAACGGATCCGGACTCGAGATTGGGTGGTCCCGAGAGGTCCGTAGGAAAATATGGGACTTGGACATGTGTCCGGAGTCGAATTCTGAGGCCTAGAGCCTAAGTTATGAATTTTTATGTGAAATTGTTTTTGATGCAATTATTAAAGGAAATAAATTAATAGACCTTGGTATCGGGCTCGTATTTTGGTTCCGACGCCCGGTACAAGTCTAAAATATTATATATGTGATTTATGTAAAGTTTGGTGACATTTGAATGTCGTTTGAGATGTTTTGGACCTTGAGTTCCAAGTTAAGAAGTTTTGAAAATCAAAAGTATGAAAATCATGAGTTTGAGGCTCGATTTGATTAAAACGAAGTGATATTGGCGATATGATCGCACGAACAAGTCCATAATGTGTTTTTGAGGTTGTGTACATGTTTGGTTTGGAGCCGGGGGGGCTCGGGTAAAGATTTGATAGGCCGTTGGGTTAAATTTCTGAATTTTGAACTGCTGGTTTTTTTCACCCAGCTGTTGGCTTCGCAATTGCGAAGAATTTCTCGCAATTGCGAAGGTGACAGACCAAGGCAGGGTTCGCAAATGCGAACCCTTGATCGCAAATGCGAAGGGCGTCCGGGAAGGCTTGGGTTCGCAATTGCGAACATAACCTCGCAAATGCGAGGCCTTCACTGCCTAGCCATGCTTCGCAAATGCGAAGCATTCTTCGCAAATGCGATGCCTTCACTGCCAAGCCATGCTTCGCAAATGCGAAGCATTCCTCGCAAATGCGATGCCTTCACTGCTAAGCCATGCTTCGCAAATGCGAAGCCTTCTTCGCAAATGCGAAGGAGCCTTGTTCGCATGCGAACATTATGTCGCAAATGCGAACCTCCCAGTATGCCTTGGTTCGCAAATGCGAACAAATGTTCGCAAATGCGAACTTCCCACCCTTAGCTTATTTTTCAAACTCCAGAAATTGGTCGGGGTTCGCAATTGCGAACCCATGTTCGCAAATGCGAACACAGAGACCTGAAAAACACGAATTTCAATCATTTCTTCATTTTTCACAAAACCAAAACACCCATTTGCGACTCTTCAAGGATTTCTTCTTCATCAAAACGATTGTAAGTCACTTTTTACTTAATTCTTTCAATTCCTAACATCATTAAACATGTTTTTCATTAGAAATCAAATGTTTTCATGGTAAAATTCTTGTTTTTGTTAGAAAATAGGGTTTTTCATAAATTGGGGAATTGGACCTCGAATTGAGGTCCGATTTTGAAACAAATTATATACGTGAACTCGTGGGGGATGGGTAACCGGATTTTGGTCCTAACCCCGAATTCCGATCATGTGGGCCCGGGGTTGAAATTTACTATTCATGGCAGAATGTTGTAAAAGTATTATTTGGTATTAAGAATTAGTTTGTTGAGTAGAATTGATGATATTAAATCAATTGTGTATAGATACGGTTGGATTGGAGCCAAATTGAAAGAAAAGACATTTCCACGGATTGGATTGTTCATAAGCATTCGAGGTAAGTGTTTGTTCTATCCTAGCTTGAGGAATAGGATTATGTGTTATGTGTTATGTGATCGAGTGCGGTGTATGGGCTGTGGTGACGAGCATCCATACATTGGCGTCTAGTATGACCGTGAGTCATTGGAAAATGATATTTTGAGATATATTATAGGTGAATCGTTATTGTTTTCCCTTGTTGGGACTTGTTGTGAAGATAATTATTGATTGCCCTTGATGGGACGAATTATGAATTGTTATTTCTTTCTTTGCCCTTAACTGTGATTGTTATTTGGGTGAGAAAGAGAGATAATGCACGAAGGGTGATGCCGTGCCATGTTTATTATTGATTATGCACGAAGGATCATGCAGTGCCATGTTTATTATTGATTATGCACGAAGGATCATGCCGTGCCATGTTTATTATTGATTATGCACGAAGGATCATGCCGTGCCCTATTATTGATTATGCACGAAGGATCATGCCGTGCTCTATTATTGAACCATGTACGAAGGATCATGCCGTACTATGGATGTGAGGATGAGAGTAAAAGCACGAAGGGTGATGCCGTGCAACTGTTTGCTATTCCTGGAATTGATATTATTTGTGTTTACATTACACTTTGTTTTTCCTTGTGAAATTATTAACTGTGGTTAATTGTTGAATTCTTTAAGATATTTCTTATTGTGTTAATACTTGATTATTTCTTGTTATTTTGTGGTACACATATATATATTGAATTGCACAGGTTTATGTGGGTGTCTGGTCCTAGGCTTGTCACTACTTCGCCGGGATAGGCCAGGCACTTACCAGCACATGGGGTCGGTTGTGCTGATGCTACACTTCTGTGCGTTTTTGCACAGAGTCCGGAGTTACGATCGGGAGCGACGGCGGCAGCGGCGACAATAAATAGATTGCGTGGAAGTTGATCACATCCGAGACCGAGGTAGCTTGCGGATGTCCGCAGAGGCCGGCGTCTCTTTCTTTAATTATGTTAATAGGCTGTAGTCTCGTTGTTCCGAGACAAACGGAATTATATTATATTTCTTTCGGACTTTTATGTGTAGTATTCCATAGTAGTTTGTGAGTTGGTGACTCCAAGTCTTGGGTAGAGGATTTCGGTATGATTTTATCTTGTGATTTGTTATTACTATTTCGACATAGTATTCTGCATTTATTTAATTAAAATTGTGTTAAAATCAGGATAGTATGAATACAGTGGCTTGCCTAGCTACCACGAGTAGGCGCCATCACGATCCCGATATTGGGGGAAAATCCGGGTCGTGACAGATTAATTGTTCCATTTCCTATCAAAATCGATCCGAATTCATTCAAAGTTTGCACACAAGTCACATTCGATTTTACGGACTTGCACCAACTTTCGGAATTGCATTCCGACCCCGATACCAAAATTTTCACTTTCGGTCGAATTTTCTCATAAACCTTCAAATTTCTATATTTAGCCAAATCACTTCAAAATGACCTTCGGACATCCGAATTCACTTCCGATTGCGTTCCCAACTCCAAAATCACCATACGGATCTATTCCCGGACTCGGAATCCCAAATGGACATCTATAACTCTAAAATGCCTTCCAACCCAAATTTATGAAATTCTTCTAAAATACTAACTTCCACCATATACGCCGAAATGCTCACGGGTTATCAAAAACCAAATCCGAACATACGCCCAAGTTCAAAATCATCATACGAGCATGCTGGAACTTTCAGATCCCAATTCCGAGGTCATTTACTCAAAATTCCAATCCTAGTTCATTTCTTCAACTTTAAGCTTTCAAAAGGAGAATTTCTATTTAGATTTGACTCCAAACTTCCTGAATTTTAATTCTGACCATCCACACAAGTCAATATACCTAAGATGAAGCTGTTCATGGCCTAAATCTGCTGAATGACGCGTCGAAGCTCAAAACGACTGGTCGGGTCGTTACACCCCAAATACTTTATGTTATGTGATTATAATTATTTTTGGCTAAAAATCTGTTTTTTTTTTTTTTTGCCAAGGTGTTTTGGGGTGGGTAAGGGTGCTTAGGTTTGAGATTGTAACTTAATTTGCAAGATGTCCCAATTCTATTTAACTTCCTAATTAACTTCTATTTTGTTCTTCTCCATTATTTAACTTCCTAATTAATAAAGCCCAAAATACTAAGATTAATTTATAAAAACTAAAATTATCTTAAAATACTAATTAACTCATAATAATAATTGTCACCTCAATTTAAATGGTAATTAAAATACAATCACACAATTTGGACATTAAAAAAATGCAAAAGATGCTTATTTTTGTGATTTTCATTTTGTAAGATTAAATTAATTACTCCTAATTGTAGAATTAAATCCTAAATGCAAATGCGATATTTTTTTTTTATTAGTTTAACAAATAAACATGCAAACAAAAATGACACTAAATTCATAACAATTGCAAACAAACTAAAAAATTATTTTATTTTGAATTTTTTGGAAGTAATCCTCATAGGGTAAGAATTACGTGCTTACAATAACCTTTCTTATGATCTTACTCCATGATCTCGAATGTTTGATATCATGTTTGTGATATTCTTTTGTATACCTTTATATAGCACTATAAATAAAGAATGAGAAGTGATAGTGTATATAATTAAATACATGGAAGAAATAAAAATCTCTTATCTCTTTCTCCTTCTCCCTGCATTTTTATCGATTTTATTGTTTCATATGTTATGAGCTTAGTTTCTTAACAATTTTTACTTTACTTGTTCATGACACTAAATCAACAGAAAGTCATTTTTTTCCGGTTTATGCTTATCATTATCTACTAATTTTTTAAGTCATTTCCCAAGACTTTTTGAAATGTTATTATTATTTCCGGTAAAAAAATAAAATATACATTTGATTTAATGAGCGTGTATAGTTCAAAGTGGACAATTAAAAATGTACGGGATTAGCAATTTTTATTTTTTATCCATTGAAAAAGACGTTTTCTAGAACAACAAATTGAAATAAAAGCTGGCGTACCTCTCTCACGTGCTGCTTACCTGATCTCTGGTCTTAACAAACCGTTTCCAGCTGTTGAGAAAGAGGCTGTAAACAAACATTGGAGTATAGTTTTCTCATTTCTTAGGCCTAAGCCGCCCACAGGAACTCGACTCTTCCTTTGCTGTTTTAGTTTCTTCTCCTCTTCCAAAGTAAAATATTGAAATCAGATCCTATTGATAAATCATATATGGTCCATCAACTTTCAATTTATACAGCCATCTGAAACTTAATTCAAAAAAGAAAAAGAAATTAAGGGTCCAAACTTTGACGCAGTAATTCGATTAACTATTAAGGGATCCAAGCCTTAGTTAAAAGGAGCTTGAACCTGGCTCTATCTCCCATAGCAGCACTCATTATTCAGAGCTAACCAAATCTTACATCTCCCAAATTGGGACTGACCTTAGTGCATTCTTTTAATAAATAGCCGATCATAATTATTAGTATATACTTTTTCTATCATATATATATATATATATATATATATATATATATATATATATATATATATATATATATATATATATATATATATATATATATATATATATATAATTTTGCATATTTTAAATTTTGCATGTATTATATTTGTTTTAAATTAACCTACAAGCTGTTTAACCAAAATATGAAATTTCGATTAAAACTAGAAAATAAAAGAAAAATCGGGTTACTAATAATCAAGAGACCGAAAAAAGTAACGAGCTTTCAATAATTAGAATGAACGGTAAAGAAAAATTATATTTCAGTAAGCTTTCAATAATTGATCGTGTCTACAATTGATATAACTTCTTCCTTTTATAGCCGACCCTAGGTAGAAGATTGAAATCTAGGCTTTAATGATATAATTATGAGTAATAAATGATATTGAATAGGTCGTTACACAATTATTCCAATTAAATGTCAATTCTTCAACGTATCAGGTATTTAATGTTTGAATTTGGACTTCTTCTTGTCTTCAGATCTATGCCTTAAATGTTTTTTGATTCGTTGCCCTTGCATGTCTTGAATTGATATGGAACTCGTATCTACTCACTTTTCCCTTTTACCGTGTCTCCTATCATTAACGTCGTATCTTTTTTGAATATTCAAGAATCCACATTCTTAAATGCCTTATTTAGATACGTGATACGTATCTAAACTATTCCTCGTGTCCTATTTGAACTCCTCTTTTCGATTAAATATTATTTTGTTGACCTTTTGACCAATCCACGTGTCATACCACATCACTCTTAGTAAAAATTCAATTTTTTCCCAATATAGATAGTCCCCCACTTCCCATTTATTTATCATTTAAATATTTAGGATGTGGATTCTCATTAATAAGGGAATTTTTGTCACAATAAATGCTATGTCAGTATTGACGTTTCAATTGTCCCTTCCATTTAATGCACCACATACGTGTCACTTCTTCACTAGCTCTGTGGTTCTGTAACCTTTTTCTTCACTATTCATGAAGTGATGGTTAACTTTATTTAGGCATTTCATCATTATTCTTCTTAGTTCGCCAGTTGCTTTCCGTATACTCTTTCGATTTCTTCTTCTTCGGTTATCTTCTTCATCAAGTGACTTCTCACTTCCTCCTTCTGTTTATTTTTTTGTAAAAATTTGTTCAACGATGACATCTTCATATCCTATCCCAAAAAAAGTTCCCATACTTGATAGTTTTCTCAATGCTCCTGCAAGACATATAAGAGGTAGATGAGGTGCCCCTCGTGGTGCAGGGTCGACGCGTGGTGGTACATCTGGTTCTATCATCCCTTCTATTTCTGGCATCTCCTCTAGAGGGGCTTTGTCCAACAAATCCTCTTCTAAATGAAAAGAACCTTTTGAACCTCTTCAAGAACCAGCGGTAGACAAAATCGTACTGTCAGATCTATCTTTTGAGCATGACAAAGAATCTCTTTGTGAGCAAATGCTTAAATTAGAAAAAAGTTGATCCCAATCGTTCGGAAAGATTGTCAATGGAAATATAGTTCTCCCATAGTTATACTCAACCCTAACCAGAGAATATCTTCTTATAGAGCTGGTTTTTCTTGCGTTTACACTTATCCTTTCACTCTAGGATTTATCCCCGCCATTGATCCAGTCATTCTTGAATTTTTCCGTTTCTTCAAAATATGTTTAGCTCAAGTTGGTCCCTTGGTATGGAGAGTTGTGGCATGCTTAAGGTTTATGTCGGTCAGAGTAGATGTGGATTTTACTTTTCCTCATCTAATTCACCTTTACCATCCCAAACTCTTTCGTAATGGAGTTTTTACATTGTCTGCAAGAGGTAAGAGGGTTTTGATAAACCCTGAGGATATTAATGACCGTGGTTGGTACACACGATTTGTAAGTGTTCCCACAATTGATATGGTGGGTGGATCAAACATGCATTTTCCTGAAAAATGGAACATGACACGTAAGTATTCACTTCTTACCGTGTATGTTTTTGCTATTTTGATACTTCTTTTTTTTTTTAAACATTTTGTTCTGCTTTTTGATAGCTACCATGGGAAATGTGGAACTCATCCCTGGCTTTTGTGCTTTGGTAGATGCTATCTTGAAGGTCGTGCCTATGGAGTCACGAACTTGGAAGTCAATTTCAACCAAATATGGTTGGAGAGTTAAAACTCATGATATACATTTAGTATTACTATTGCGTATAGTAAACTTTTTTTTATATCCAATCTTATATCCTTCTTATTATCAGGATTTGCAAATCGAAGGATGTTAGCTAAAGTAGCTACTGTCCTTAGAGCTTCTTCCAGTACTCCCTTAGCTCTGGAGAGGACACATGACGTACTGGCAAAGAGAAAATCAATTGAAGAAGATTCTGATGTCGATGAAGATGAAGATACCTCTTTAACAGTTCGTCCTAGGATTAGGAGGCGTGCGGTGGTTTCTGAGGATGATATTGAAGCTTTTCCTGCTCGTACCTCCGAGCCCGTTACTATTATATTTGATGAAGAAACTGTTCCAAATGACACTCTTGATCTACTCAACGCCTTTTCATTGAAGGTTTTGAGAGTGGTGAATTTGGCCCAGTTTTGGAGGAAACCCCTCTTTCATCTTTTGTTTCTGTCCCTCATGTTTCTCTTATCACTTCGAGTATTACACCTGCTACCTTGTCCATTCCTACTTTTTTACCAATTTTTGCCCCCGTACCTGTTCCAACCTTTTCAAATTCTGCTATTTTCACCTTTTCTACCGTACCTCCTTCTACAGTTCCCTCTTCTTCTGTTAGTCATATAGAAGAAAGTTCCAGCTACAGAAGCATGGCTATGACGAGCGTGACACTTGAGGTTCCTGCTAATAGCAGTCTTTTGAGGAAATCAGGTGGGGCAGACGTTTGGCTCGAACCCTTAACTGGGGAAGTATAGAAAAGAAAAATGGATAGTCATAGTTGTTTGATTTTAATGAACGATATAGTTCATAGTACTTTGAAGGTATTTTCCTTTCCACCCTTTTTTTAGAAGGAAATTCTCCCTTAAATTTTTACTTATATATACCTTTTTACTGGCTATTTTTATAGGCACGGAACTCATGGGAAGAGTTTCCCTTTTAGAGAAGAAAACTCGTGAAGCTGATCGAGCTGTTCTTTAGGCTGAAAAGAAAACTAGTGAAGCTGATCTTAAAGCAGCCAATTGGCAAGAGCAACTGAAAAGTGCTCAGAAAAAGATAAAGGATTTGCAAGAGAACAATCGCAATTTGGAGCAACAAAAACAAGCTTTAACTTCTGAATTTGATGGAGTCAAGGCTTCTTTTAGCAAGGTGGAGAAGGAAAAAGAGTGCCAGGAATGTTATTTTTTCCGAGCAAATATCAAAGTCAAGCGAGGAGATTAGAGAACTTAAATTTTTGTTGAGTAAGAAAGAAGAATACGCGGGAAAGTTAGTAGAAGACTTATCGCAAGGTTAGGCTGATCTACAAGCTTCCTCTATTAAGGCACGTGCCTTAGAAGACTCTCGTGCCTCTCTTGAAGCTACCCTTAATGCCACTTTAAATGAAAATCAAACATTGAAAAATGATATTACCTCGTGGCAAAGGGATTATGCTCTTCTTGAGGAGAGTTTTGATTCGGAGGTGAGCTGGGCTTTCTTAAACTCCCGCCGTGATGCTTTAATGGAGGCTAGCCAAAAGAATTTTGATTTGCAATCAGAATTAGCCAAGGTCTTAAAGACATCAATAACTCAACAACCACTTGACTTTCCTTCTCCCACAGATGATACCACCGTGGCTGATGAACCCCCCAATGATGGAGTTGTTTCTACTGAAGTTGACAATATTGCAATCCCAGCCCCTGAGGATCAGCCCGCAGAAGTTGAAGCTCCCGTGACTCTTCCTTCTCTTAACAATCCCAACATCCCAACTGTTTCTACTTCCCTAGAACTTGATTATGTGCCTATAATTGCTTTTGACAAGGAAGTTAACACATCAACTTCATAAAAACCAACTCCTTCAGTAGCAAGTTGAAAATTTTAGTTTTTCCCTTGAATTTTGAGGAATTTTATGGAATTAGTCCTCAATTTACATTAATAGGGGGTTTGTAAAGATTTTCTATTTTGTAAAGACTTTCTATTGAATCTTTTTTAAGTCAAGAAGTTTTATAAGTACTCCTTTGAATTTATTCTTGCCTATTTTCTTATTTAGGACTTATAGAATAACATGAGGTTTAAAAAGAGAGGGCCCTTTTTATATATCGACACTTAATGAAGAGGACATCTCAACTTCATAACGGTGTTATAATACGATGAAAGAGATAGGAAACACATGTTTTTTGTATGAAATAACTTTGACAAGTTTTTATTCATGAACTCGAGCAAGTTTTTCAAATGGTACATGCGTTGTAGTACGTCTATGTCTTCCTCGCAACTGTTTTTCGTGCAACAGATTTCTTTATATAAAATATACAAGGTTTTTTTAATTGTAATATGTTTTAGCACATAACCATAGCCATATCTTTATACACTTAGAAAGGGTTTGGAAAGTGTTTACAACATTTGAAAAATATTTTATGTAAAGCAACATTGAAGAATGTTATATACGTAGCTATTCACAACTGATTCTTGATACGTGGCAATTTGTAGCTGAATTTGGTCAACTTTTGCTTGATGATGGTATCTCATTGTCTCCTTTCAACATTGCTTGACACCCATATCTAATTTTCCACACTAAGCTATGTATAATGTATAGTCCCCCAAGTGTTCGAGCGTTGAAGAATGAGGCCTTACACACTTGTTTAGTACTCACATGTTGGTCCTTTTCCTGAAACAAAAAATATGCGGGACTCGGAGGTACAATTTTAGATGAAGACTGCCTATCCGTATGTATTTCTATCAGATTGATATAACCCTAGGCTTAGAATTTAAGGATATTCTATTTTGCCAGGCAGGTTGTGGGTCTTCATTTGGCACAGGTTAGGAATTTTGCCTAGCATCTAAAATTGTTAGTAAAAACCTTAATAATTTAAAAGGAAAAGAATTTAGCTTGAAGATACCTGACCATGTCCACTTTCTTAAAAGCAATATCTTTTTAAGGACAAAGTCCCTAGTTTTGAAGAACCTAGGATTGCACTGTCTTTTAATTTCTTGCTTTCGATCTTTCCTGGCTATTATAGTCCTCAGTATTTGATTAAATGACAAGTTTGAGAGTTGCTCTTGGCCATAATCTGGTTTATTTCTAGTTCCCGTACCAATTTTTCAAACCTGTAATCGTAGCCTCATACTCTACTTCATTGTTAGTCGAAAAAAATGACATTTTATGATGAGTCTGAAAGTTCCAAAAGAGGTATGTGAAATATCTTTAGTCGTGCGCTTTTTATATTATATGAACCATTACCAAATGAGATTCATGTTGATGGGTTTGGATCATTTATGACTTTCTCACCCTTCTTCTGAATGTGATATTTTGACTGAAACCCGCTATGGAACCAATGCACTCTCAAGATTTTATTATAATTTTAGGGATTAAAAATTGAGTCTAAATTTCATAGATGCCATAATTAAAGCTAATTTTTATGGTTGTTGGTATCATTTTCCGGCATTTAACAAAATACTTACTTATGTAACAGATAGGAGACTATTTACCTTAATCTGTCCGATTTTAAAGAATGCTTACCACAACTTCTGATAAAAATAAATGGATAGCTTTTCTCCTACCTTCCTATTTATGATCATGCAAGATGGATCTTTATTTGTGAATTTTCACATCCGATGGTGTCCCTATTACTTCAACATGGGGCCAAGCAAAACCATCTACGTTAGTTTTTAATAATTCAATTAACTTACCTCTCATGTCTGAACTCAAGCCGGCTCCCACGTGAACTCTTCGTCCAGACCACTGTTCAAATAGTATCACAGGCTTGAACTCCTTAGCTGATGTTTTTATACCTTGTCCCTCTTCAGGTTTTTGGATTATATCAGATTTTGAGTTAAAACCTGACTTTTCTTGATTAGCCGGATGTTGATCCGAATTTCCGTCGATGTTGTATACATTACTAGTATCTGAAACAGCATTAACACTACTAGATATATGTTGTTCCCCATGATTTTGGCGGATTCCCCATGGTGATGGGAATTTCATGACTTGATAAAGGGTTGACGGGACAACGCCCATATCATGAATCCACAGTTTTCCCATGATTATATTATATGCCATTTCCACATCTACTACCTGAAATTTGGTATCTTTCTCAATACCTTCTGCAAAAATTGTTAGGTTTACCTCTCCTTTAGTTACTATACTGGAGTTATTGAATTCTGATAAAGTATGCGCCTTTGGAATCATCTTATCCTCCATTTGGATCTCCCGCAACACCCTTAGTAGGATGATATTTGCTGAACTTCCTGGATCAATCAAAACTCTTTTTATTTTAATATCATGTACGAGTAAAGATATTACCAGCGCATTGTTTTGGGGGGTGATCGCTCCTTCCATGTTTGCGTTGTCATAAGCGATAGCTTCATCTTCTAATTTCTGGCGTGTACGTTTCCCATGCATGATTGTGAGTTTAGAAACTTTGTTTGAAGCTGGATATGCCACCTCATAAATATCTTCTCCCCCGCTTATAACATTCACGGTTCTCTTAAGTGACGGGGGGTTTTGGTGGCTCTTGTCTATTTTTCATGTAGGCCCGCTGTAACGATCCGGTCGGTCGTTTTTGAAATTTACGCCTCGATCCCCAATCTAACTATTCCCCTAAGTTCATTTCTGCTGTTGTAATTTTTCGGGAGGTTCAGTTTTAGAATTTGAAGCGTTTTGGGACACTAAGTCCCTAAATGAGAGCTTTATAGTTGAAAAATGGCCCGTATTCAGAACAATGTTAAGATGACCTCAGAATGGAGATCCGATGGTTCCATTAGCTCCGTTAGGTGATTTCGGGGTTGGGAGCGCGTTCGGAATGTATTTTGGAGGTCTGTAGCTCAACTAGGCTTGAAATGCCGAAGTTTGAAATTTTTGGAAATCCGATTGACAGGTGAGTTTTTTATCCGAGCATCGAAATGGAATTCCGATAATTGTATTATCGTCGTTAGGTGAATTTGGATATGTCTGCAAATTTTCAGGTCATTCGGGCATCGTTTGGTCGGGTTTTTTATAGCATGTAGGTTTCGGAAGTTTAGGATGAAACTTAGGCTTGAATTCGCTTTGATTTGGTGATTTCCGTGTTTAAGATTGTGTTTTTATGATTGGAAGAAGTTTGTATCATGTTTTGGAGTAGGTTGGTGGTTTTCGTTGGGGTCCCGGGGGTCTCGGGATGAACCCGGGGGTCCAATCGGACAAATTCATGCATTTTAGAAGTGCTATTAACTGTTGGTATGTGCTGCAGACGAATGTTCAATGCGATCGCAATGGTCTGATGCGATCGCATAGAAGGTTTTGGAGGAGGCCAAATTTTGTTCTATGCGATCGTGGGCAAGGCTATGCGATCGCATTGTTTTGGATGGTTGTGCTTTGCGATCGCGTATGGGCCCATGCGATCGCATAGTGTAATGAGTATGGGTTCCCAGGCCCAGCATTGTGTTCTACGCGATCGCGGAGCAGGGTATGCGATCGCATAGGTCTATTTTGGTGAACAGTGCGATCGCATTGAGGACTATGCAATCGCATAGGGTAGTTTGGCGAGGGTTAAAAATTTGTTCTATGCGATCGCAACAGTGTTCATGCGATCGCATAGAGTAAAAATGCCTGGCAGTGAATTTAAGTCTAGAACATTTCAGTCGCGGCCATTCACACAAAAACCTCCATTTTTGAGTCTTAGAGAGAGAAACTGACAGGAAATTGCAGGGGTTTCACTAGGTAATCATCGGAGGTAAGTTTTATGGCACAAATACATGATTTTATCTTAGAATCTTCAATTATTTCACTGTAAATGGGAGAATTTATGAGGTGTTTTTACCCTAAGCCTGGGTTATGGTAAATCGTCGATTTGAATGGGCAAACGGAGTCTGATTTTGGTAAATTTTGATATGCATAGACTCGTGTTGAGATAAGGAACCCAAAAATGTAACTTACGTAATATTTCGAGAAGCGTACCGAAAATCGAGTTTTGGCAACTTGTGGTTTTTGGTGTAATTCGAATTGTTTCGATTGGGTAATGCCCAATTGACCTATTTTAATGTATTTCTATTGATTTTGATCATATTTTACACATGTGGAGGCCGATACTCATGGCTAGAGAGTTGTCTCTTAGCAGTTTCTTACCGGAATCGAGGTGAGTGGCTTGTCTAACCTCGTGTGGGGGAACCTTCTCCCCTAGGATATTATGTGTTAATTTAAATGCCTTGTACGCGAGGTGACGGGCGTGTACATGTGCAAATTGTTGGAACTCACCTTACTTGAATTGCTCAATTCGTGATATTTCTGTTCTTAGCTGATTAAATTGTGACATTTACCTGATATTCGTTAGAAAAGCATGGTTAGATAGGATTTATATGTCTAAGTGCCTAATTGTCTTACTTGAACTTCTTGATATTGTTGATACTCGCTTTGGTGTAAGTTTAGTTATGCATATCATATTTCTCTGTGCTTTCCTTTTTATTGTTTGTGTTGGTGGACTTCGGGTTCAATTCTCGGAGATCCAAGGGCTGCGGGTTCGATTCCCGGAGATCCGAGGGCTGCGGGTTCGATTCCCGAAGACCCGGAGTTTATTGAGATATTGAGATACGGATTGCTGGTTCAATTCCCGGAGATCCTAGGGCTGCGAGTTCGATTCCCGGAGACCCAGAGATACTGATGTAGGGACTGCGGGTTCAATTCCCGGAGATCCTGAGTTGTTGGATATAGAGAGGGACTGTGGGTTCAATTCCCATAGATCCTGGTCTTGCTTATTTGAGTTTATGTTGTGTTGGTTACTTGTTGTCAGCTTAATCGCAGACGGTTGCAGTAATTACTTTATTATTTTTATTTCGGACTCATTCTTATTTAAACTGCTTATTATTGTTATTATCATTATGTTATTGTCTCTCGGTAGGGCCCTCACCTTCCTCGTCACTACTCCATCGAGTTTAGGCTTGGCACTTACTGAGGTGTACTCATACTACTTTTTTGCACACTTTTGTTGTGCAGATCCAGGTACATCAGGTCAAGCACATTTCGGGTGATCTAGCAGCACTTCAGGAGAATTGAGGTACGATCTGCCACGTCCGCGGATCCTACGTCCGCGGATCCGGGGAGTCCACTTCTATTCTTACTAGTGATAGTAGTTATTTTCCTTACTCTCGTTGTATAGACATTTCCTGATGTATAAAGCCACAGTTGTACTTTTTCTTAGTCTGTGTTGCCCGTGGGTTTCCGGTCTTGGTAGTATGTTACTTAGTGTGTTTTGGCGAAGTGTATGTGCCGAGCGGCACTTATAACATTTCATTTACATTATTTCGATGTTATCTTATTCTTTTGTTCATGAATTCGTATATTCCGCATCGTGTTAGGCTTACCTAGTCGCGAAGACTGGGTGCCGTCACGACAGGTTCATGATTGGTGAACTAGGGTCGTGACAGGTTGGTATCAGAGCTCTAGGTTCGAAGGAGTCACGGGACACAAACCGGTTACTTAGATTTTCGTTGATCCATACGGAGACGTCCGTATTTATCTACTAGGGGCTATGTAACTGTTTAGGAAACTCTTCAATTCTTTGAATTCTTTATCGTGCGCCATTTATTCAGTTGGAGCCTATATCAAATGTTTTTTTGCATCCACTTGTGTATTGAAATTGCGCACTCGGTATCAAGTATGCGCCGATGGTTCGTGATGCTGCAGAGGGATTACAAGGGAATCAAGAATTTACTCAACCATTGTTACCGTGTGTCATCCATATCGATAATGCAAGAGAATTGAGAGATCTTCAATTGTGCACATGGGGGTGCACTAGGTTCTGACATTCAATTGATAAGTACGGTCTTGAGAAGGTTTACTTAACTGCCAAATCGTCACAGTAATGGTAGAATCACAAGGTGGATGTAGATCTAAAGATAGTTGGTGGTAATAAAGACTATGTGGTTCATATGAGATATCTATTTAGCGAAGGATTCAACCAGCAGAGATACTGGGGGAAATGAGTTTAACTGTCTTAAGAAGGACATGTACCAAACGAATGTCTTGGGCTGTCTTACGTTGATGATGTACAAATTATAAAGGTTAGTATCATGGATTAGTAGGATGTATCTTATGGCTTCGCGCCAAGTGAAAGAATTTCACTATCAACGACCAAATTATGGGTCATGTGTCATATCAAATTTGGCCTGCGATGTATTTAAGTGTTATTTAAAAGTTCTTTAAAACTTGCTGATGAGTAAGAGTCGAGATTTGTAGGGCATGACGTTGGGACTTTTGATGTTCCTATGTCCATAGTAATTCTACATTTCATTATCAGCAGGGAAAACTTCGACAAAGGCTACATGGTGCTTCATAGATGTGTGAGAATCACAGTAGGTCTTAAGCTGCCGGTGGTAAAGAATGCTCGGTGCATGGAGCGGGAAGATATTTAGTTGTATTGGAATAAGGTCATACCCTATGGTGTTAGAGTGCTAATAGGGCACAGGTGGTTATGTTCGTTGGATCAAGTGAATTGCCGTTGAATAAAAGTAAATGATTTGAGAGAATGGTTCTATGAGTTCGAGAGTCGTGTAAGTGGCATTAGGCTAAGTGGGAGAGTCCCACCGCTTATGATTGGGTCGCATGGTTAATTACCTACGTGAATTATGGATACTAGCGTATTAATGGGTTATTGCAGCCACGGGAAAGGACCATGAGTGGTAATTTGAGTATATGTATTGTTGAATGCATGTTATGGTTAGCCTTACTGGCTCATGTTCAAACTTGAGGGAAGATTCATGATTTATGCCTCGTATAGGTGCAAGCTTCGGGGGAAGTGATCCCGCTGGGTGCTTTATCGAGAGGGTATTCATATTTTATAAAAAAAAATTAGTAGAGTTGGTTGCATACTTGGACAAGTCAGGGTCGGATGACTCTCAATAGCGGTCCTGGCAAATTCAAGAGTTAAAGTGTGGTGCCTGATGATTCTGAGTCTATAGGTACAGTTGAGAGTCAAGCTTTTGAATAAACTTATGAAGAAAGGCACAAAATGTTCTATGATGTTTTTGACTTGTGGTGTAGCATTTGAGAGACATGAAATGGTCGTCGTTTTTGAGACAACATTGTCTCATGATTTAAGGTCACTCGGGGAGAGTGCGGTTGGAATAAGTTAGGTATTGAAGGGAGATATTAACATTTCTAAGGCAGTCAAGAATGAACTGGAAGGAAGTAGATTGATTAGCCATAGTCGAGTTGGCATATCGGTGTCAGCGATCGGTTCACGCAGAAAGGTCGAGTTATGTATGTGATTGTGGCGGTGCATTTGAGGCTTGTCGGCCCAGCAGTGATTGATGGCATTCTTAAGTATTCTTCTGTTAGGGCCTGTTATGAGTAAGCGGACCTCGGAAAGGGTTATGGTGGCTTGGACCACTACTTAGAGATTGGCATATTCAACGGTTATGAGAACTCGCCTATGTGTTGCTAGTTCTCCTGAAGTGAGTTAAATGGTAAGTCTTATATGATGAAGTATTAGCCTATCGTCAGTTCTATAGTTGTGATGGAAATCGTAGTTATCGTATATCGGCACGTGAGGTGTAGTAAGTGGTATGGAATTTGAAGTAAGGACCAAGGTCATAGTTTGGTCAATGAATGTGATATAAAGAGCCCGGATGAGCAGGAAAAGAGTTACAACATTTTGAGTAAGATGGGTATTAACGTCAGTATCACTTGAGATCGGTGTTCTATGAGAAAGGCTTTGCATCCCGGTTAGGGACTACTGATCAATTTTCAGCGTTAGTGCAGCCGGTGGTTTGAATGTGTAGGACCGTTAATTATTTGGAAGATGGTGGGAGCTTGTCCCACAAGAATATTGTGTAGGTGTGACATGTAGTCACTTGATTAATTAGAAATTTAAACCAAGTATGAGGATCTTGGTAATATCATCCATTTGAGAATTTATGCCTGAAGGGCACATTGCTTATTGGGTTATAGACATGTGAAATATTATTGGCTTAGCTTGACACGATCAGGATAGACCTAAGATCGGTGGACAGATTTAAATGTGGAAGTGAGCCTTACGCCAGGCCAGTTGTGTTAATCTAAACAATGTGCTCCTTATGGAGGGATAGTCGCGGTCTTATTTCGTGGTTAGTTAATTCATGTAAAGATATATTAGCCGTACAAGTTGTGAGACGGCTTAGTAAATTCCTTATGTGTTGAGGTTCCGCTCAGCGGTGATGTTATATGAGCATGATGGATTTTGAGACTTAGATTATGTATCGCACCTCACTTGTGCTTGAGTTTGTAGCCTATAACGCTATATATTTCCTTGTGAACGATATTATGCACCTTAGTGTGCTCATGACCGATATTCAGTATTTTGATGTGATGAGCTATTCAGCTCGATATATATCACGGGCAAGGCTATGCGATCGCATAGTTTTGGATTGTTGTGCTCTGCGATCGCGTATGGGTCCATGCGATTGCATAGTGTAATGAGTAGGGGGTCCCAGGCCCAGCATTTTGTTCTATGCGATCGTGGAGCAGGGTATGCGATCGCATAGGTCTATTTTTGTGAACAATGCGATCACATTGAGGACTATGCGATCGCATAGGTGTGACGACCCAAAGGGTCATCACTTATTTAATTGATCATTTCGAGCTTCTGAGGCCTTGAAAACCTCATTCTATGTTGCCTCGATTTACGTGCACGATCCGAGCATGTAGCCGGAAAGATTTTGCGATGGAAAATATGAATTCTATGAGAAATTTGGATAAAAATGATATTAATATTGATATGGTTGACTTCGGTCAACATTTTTGATAAACGGATCCGGACCCGAGATTTGATGGTCCCGAGAGGTCCGTAGGAAAATATGGGACTTGGACATGCGTCCGGAGTCGAATTCTGAGGCCTAGAGCCCAAGTTATGAATTTTTATGTGAAATTGTTTTTGATGCAATTATTAAAGGAAATAAATTAATTGACTTTGGTATCGGGCTCGTATTTTGGTTCCGACGCCCGGTACAAGTCTTAAATATTATATATGTGATTTCTGTAAAGTTTGGTGATATTTGGATGTCGTTTGAGATGTTTTGGACCTTGAGTCCCAAGTTTGAAAGTTTTGAAAACTAAAGGTATAAAAATCATGCATTTGAGGCTTGATTTGATGAAAACGAGGTGATATTGGCGATGTGATCGCACGAACAAGTTCATAATGTGTTTTTGAGGTTATGTGCATATTTGGTTTGGAGCCCCGAGGGCTCGGGTGAACTTTGGATAGGCCACGAGATCAATTTTTCATGTTAGAAGTTGCTGTCTGCAACTGGTCTGCAGAGTTCGCAAATGCGAACAATAGTTCGCAAATGCGAACTCCCCACTATTCTGCGGAGTTCGCAAATGCGAACAATAGTTCGCAAATGCGAACTCCCCCTATTGTGCCTGTGTTCGCAAATGCGAACAATAGTTCGCAAATGCGAACTTGACCCTACTGTGCCTGTGTTCGCAAATGCGAACTATAGTTCGCAAATGCGAACTCGCCACTATTCTGCCTGGGTTCGCAAATGCGAACAATAGTTCGCAAATGCGAACCTCCCAGTTTTGCCTTGGCTTCGCAAATGCGAAGAAAAGTTCGCAAATGCGAACTTCCCAGCCTTAGCTTATTTTTCAAACTCCAGAAATTGGTCGGGTTTCGCAATTGCGAACCCATGTTCGCAAATGCGAACACAGAGACCTGAAAAACACGAATTTCAGTCATTTCTTCACATTTTACAAAACCAAAACACACATTTGCGATTCTTCAAGGATTTCTTCTTCATCAAAACGATTGTAAGTCACGTTTTACTTAATTCTTTCAATTCCTAACATCATTAAACATGTTTTTCATAAGAAATCAATGATTTTCATGGTAGAATTCTTGTTTTTGTTAGAAAATAGGGTTTTTCATAAATTGAGGAATTGGACCTCGAATTGAGGTCCGATTTTGAAACAAATCATATACATGAACTCGTGGGGGAATGGGTAACCGGATTTTGGTCCTAACCCCGAATTCCGACCATGTGGGCCCGGGGTTGAAATTTACTATTCATGGCAGAATGTTGTAAAAGTGGTATTTGGTATTAAGAATTAGTTTGTTGAGTAGAATTGATGATATTAAATCAATTGTGTATAGATACTGGTTGGATTGGAGCCAAATTGAAAGAAAAGACATTTCCACGGATTGAATTGTTCATAAACATTCGAGGTAAGTGTTTGTTCTATCCTAGCTTGAGGAAATAGGAATATGTGTTATGTGTTATGTGATCGAGTGCGGTGTATGGGCTGTGGTGACGAGCATCCATACACTGGCGTCTAGTATGACCGTGAGTCGTTGGAAAATTGATTATTTGGAGATATATTACAGATGAATTGTTATTGTTCTCCCTTGTTGGGACTTGTTTTGAAGATAATTATTGATTTCCCTTGATGGGACGGTTTATGAATTACTGTATCTTTCTTTGCCCTTAACTGTGATTGTTATTTGGGTGAGGAAGAGTGATAATGCACGAGGGGTGATGCCGTGCCATGTTTATTTATTTATGCACGAAGGTTAATGCCGTGCCATGTTTATTATTGATTATGCACGAAGGATCATGTCGTGCCCTATTATTGATTATGCACGAAGGATCATGCCGTGCCCTATTATTGATTATGCACGAAGGATCATGCCGTGCCTTGTTATTGAACCATGTACGAAGGATCATGCCGTACTATGGATGTGAGGATGAGAGTAAAAGCACGAAGGGTGATGCCGTGCAACTATTTGCCATTCCTTGACTTGATATTACTTGTTTTTCCATTATATTTTATTTGGGTGATGTCGTGCAATTATTTACCATTCCTTGACTTGATATTACTTGTGTTTCCATTATACCTTATTTTCCTTGTGAACTTATTAACTGTTGTTAATTGTTGAGTTCTTTGAGATATTTCTTATTGTGTTATTACTTGGTTAATTCTTGTTATTTGTGGTAATATATATATTAAAGAATTGGGGATCGGGTGGTACGCCTACCATAAGATATAATTATTGATACAAAGAGATCGGGTGGTATGCCTACCACAAGATAATATTTATTGATACAGTTGGGAGCGGGTGGTACGCCTACCACGAGATATGAAAAGAAAAATAAAGAATTGAGACACGAAAGTAAGATTTAATTATGTGGATTAGATTAATCTGGATATTATGAGTTATTGATTGTTATTGCAGAGTAGAGTATTTCCTTATAAATGTTTATGTACATATATATATATATATATATATATATATATATATATATATATATATATATATATATATATATATATATATATATATATTGCAACTGCACAGGTTTATGTGGGTGTCTGGTCCTAGGCTTGTCACTACTTCGCCGGGATAGGCCAGGCACTTACCGGCACATGGGGTCGGTTGTGCTGATACTACACTCTGCGCTCTTTTTGCGCAGATACAGGTTACGGACAGCAGCAGCGGCAGCAATAAGTAGATTGCGTGGGAGTTGATCATATTTGAGACCGAGGTAGCTTGCAGGCGTCCGCAGGCCCGGCGTCTCTTTCTTTATCTATATTATTAGCTGGAGTCTCTTTGTTCCGAGACAAACAGAATTGTGTTATATTTCTTCAGACTTTTATGTGTAGTATTCCATAGTAGTTTGTGAGTTGGTGACTCCACGTCTTGGGTAGAGGATTTCAGTATGATTTTCACCTTGTAAACTTGTTATTTCCATTTCGATAGAGTATTCCGCATTTATTTAATTAAAATTGTGTTAAAAATAGGATAGCATGTATACAGTGGCTTGCCTAGCTACCACGAGTAGGCGCCATCACGATCCCGATGTTGGGGGAAAATCCGGGTCGTGACAGTTGGTATCAGAGCTCTAGGTTACATAGGTCTCACCACTCACGAACAAGCTTAGTAGAGTTTAAGAGGTAGGTACGGAGACGTCTGTACTTGTCCTCCAAAGTCTATTGAGTTAGGAAAGAGTCTCTCATTTGTTCTTTCTTGTCGTGCGACTTATTCCTTAATTACTGATTGAATTTCTATTCTGTCCGTTCGCAGATGGTGAGGACACGCGCTTCTTCATCCACTGAGCAGCAGCCCGAGCCCCAGGCAGCTCCCGTGAGGGGCCGAGGCCGTATCAGAGGCCGTGGTAGGGGTAGAGCTCAGCCCCAGGCAGCTACCCCAGAGGTGGAGCCCCATATTGAGATTGACGAGGAGGTTCCGATTCCAGCAGCTCCAGTGGGCCCAGCTCAGGTCCCAGGAGAGGCTTTAATTACCCCAGATCTCCGGGATGCCTTGATCAGAATAGCGGGATTCATGGACAGCATTGCCAGAGCGGGTTTATTATCAGTTGCCCCAGCTACTTCTCAGGCTGGAGGAGGGGCCCGGACTCCTATTGCTCATACTCCGGAGCCAGTAGCTCCTCGGCCTCAGGCACCAGTAGTTCAGCCAGCTGTGGCCACTCAGTCGAGTACCACAGCTCATGCCGGTGATGGAGCAGCCATGACTTCTGATTCGTTATGGAGGCTTGATCGGTTCTCCAAACTTTTTACCACTACATTCAGTGGAGCCGCATCAGAGGATCCTCAGGACTTTTTATTCGGTTGCCATGAGATTCTCAAGACTATGGGGATCGTGGAGACAAACGGAGTTGACTTCTGTACCTTCAGACTTGCAGGATCCGCCAAGACTTGGTGGAGAGATTATTGCCCGACTCGACCAGCAGGGTCCCCAGCTTTATCATGGGACCAGTTTGCGGAACTATTTATGGAGAAGTTTCTCCCTGCTACTCAGCGGGATTTACTTCGGAGGCAGTTTGAGCACCTCCATCAGGGTACTATGACAGTTACACAGTATGAGACGAGATTTATCGACTTGGCTCGTCATGCAGTGGTGATACTTCCCACGGAGCGAGAGAGGGTCCGCAGATTTTATAGATGGGCTTAATCATCCGATTAGACTCCAGATGGCTATGGGCGTGGGGAGTGACATATCATTTCAGGAGGCAGCCAATGCAGCACGCAGAGTTGAGATGGCTCTTGCTAGGGGAGGCGGTTATTCTTCAGATAAAAGGCCTCGTCATTCAGGCAGGTTTGGTGGTTCTTCCTCTGGTAGCAGAGAATCCTTTGATAGAGGCCAGTCCTCCAGGCCTTTTCATACCGCCCTTCAGGCTTCACAGGGTGGATCAGGTGATCGTGGTTTTCGGGGGCATTATTCAGACCAGTCTCCTATTAATGCACAGCCTCTTCAGAGTGTTCATGGAGGCCATTCAGGTCGTCAGGGCCAGCAGCCCTATCAGTCTAAGAGTTGCTACGGTTGTTGTGACCCAGGTCATTTTATCAGGAATTGCCCTCTAGCAGTGGGCAACTCTCAGCAGCGAGGTCCTCGTCCTATGATTCAGGCCCCAGCTGACCCTCAGCCTGCCCAGCCAGCCGGAGGCGGGGGTAGAGATTATAGAGGTGGAGGTCGAGACCGTAGAGGTGGAGACCGTCCAGCCAGAGGTAGAGGTCAGCCAGTTGATGGTCGTCCTAGAGACGCAGCTCAGAGGGGAGATGCAGATCCCCGATTCTATGCTTTACCAGCCAGGCCAGAGGCAGAGGCATCAGATGCCGTGATTACAGGTACTATTCTTGTGTGTGGCAGAGGTGCTTCGGTATTATTTGACCCTGGATCTACATATTCCTATGTGTCCTCCTACTTCGCACCGTATTTGGCCGTGTCCAACTATGCTCTGGATATTCCAGTTTATGTGGCTACACCGGTGGGTGACTCCATTGTAGTCGATCGGGTGCATCGTTCGTGCGTAGTTATATTTGGGGGTCTTGAGACCCGTGTTGATCTGTTGCTCTTGGATATGGTAGATTTTGATGTCATATTGGGGATGGACTGGTTGTCCCCATACCATGCTATTCTTGATTTTCATGCTAAGACGGTGACCTTAGCCTTGCCAGAATCACCCCGACTAGAGTGGAAAGGTACCTCAAGCCACTCCGTTCGCACTGTTATTTCTTATGTTAAGGCTCGACGCATGGTCGAGAAGGGGTGTCTAGCTTATTTGGCTTATGTTCGTGATTCTAGCGCAGAAGTTCCTTCCATTGATTCAGTCCCTATTGCACGGGAGTTTCCTGAGGTTTTTCCTTCAGACCTGCCGGGCATGCCACCCGACAGGGATATTGATTTCTGTATTGATCTGGCACCGGGTACTCAGCCCATCTCTATTCCACCCTATCGTATGGCCCCGCCTGAACTAAAAGAGTTGAAAGATCAGTTGCAGGATCTTCTTGAGAAGGGCTTTATCAGGCCCAGTGTTTCCCCCGGGGAGCACCTGTGTTATTTGTAAAGAAGAAGGATGGCTCGATGCGGATGTGTATTGATTACCGGCAGTTAAACAAGGTGACTATCAAAAATAAATATCCACTGCCGAGGATTGATGATTTGTTTGACCAGCTCTAGGGAGCGAGGGTATTCTCTAAGATAGACTTGAGGTCAGGCTACCATCAGCTGAAGATCAGGGCGGCTGACATTCCTAAGACAGCCTTTCGCTCTAGATATGGGCATTATGAGTTCTTGGTCATGTCCTTCGGGTTGACCAATGCCCCGGCAGCATTCATGGAGTTGATGAATCGGGTATTCAGGCCTTACTTAGATCTGTTCGTGATAGTCTTCATAGATGACATCCTGGTATACTCCCGCAGCCAGGAAGAGCACGAGCAACACCTTAGAGTGGTTCTTCAGACTCTGAAGGATAACCAGCTATATGCCAAATTTTCTAAATGTGAGTTCTGGCTGAGTTCGGTAGCATTTCTGGGTCACATTGTATCTGTGGAAGGTATTCAAGTAGACCCAAAGAAGATTGAGGCAGTCCAGAATTGGCCTCGACCAGCTTCAGTGACTGAGATCCGGAGTTTCTTGGGATTAGCAAGTTACTACCGTCGATTTGTAGAGGGGTTTTCTTCTATTGCAGCCCCGATGACCAGGTTGACCCAGAAGGGTGCCCAGTTCCAGTGGTCAGATGAGTGTGAGGCGAGCTTTCAGAAGCTCAAGACAGCCTTGACTACAGCACCAGTGCTGATACTACCGACGGGTGCAGGGCCTTATACAGTTTACTGTGATGCGTCCCGTACAGGACTTGGAGAGGTATTGATGCAGCATGGTAATGTTATTTCTTATGCTTCGAGACAGCTAAAAATACATGAGAATAATTATCCAGTTCATGATCTTCAGTTGGCAGCAATGGTTCATGCCTTAAAGATCCGGAGGCATTATCTATATGGTGTGACATGTGAGGTGTACATTGATCACAAAAGCCTACAGTACTTGTTCAAACAGAAGGAGTTGAATCTACGACAGCGGAGATGGTTAGAGTTGCTAAAATACTATGATGTTACTATATTATATCACCCAGGTAAGGCCAATGTGGTGGCCGATGCATTGAGTAGAAAGTATGCCAGCATGGGTAGTCTTGCATATATTCCGGTCAATCAGAGACCATTAGCTCTAGATGTCCAGGCCTTAGCCAATCGGTTCGTGAGATTAGACATTTCTGAGCCTAGCAGAGTGTTAGCCTGCACAGTCGCTCGTTTTTCCTTATTAGAGCGTATCCGTGTGAGGCAATTTGATGATCCTCATTTACGTGAGTTGAGAGATACAGTACAGCGGGGAGGTGCCACACAGGTAAACCTAGATGATGATGGGGTATTGAAATTGCAAGGTCGAGTTTGTGTGCCCAATGTCGAAGGGATTCGAGAGTTGATCTTAGCAGAGGCCCACAGTTCACGGTATTCTATTCACCCAGGCGCCGCGAAGATGTATCAGGACTTGCGACAGCACTATTGGTGGCGCAGAATGAAGAAAGATATCGTTGCGTATGTCGCGCGGTGTCTAAATTGTCAGCAGGTGAAATATGAGCACCAGAGACCTGGTGGTGTATTCCAGAGGATTGAAATTCCCGAGTGGAAATGGGAGCGAATCACTATGGACTTCGTTACCGGACTTCCTTTGACTCGGAGAAAATTTGATGCTATTTGGGTCATTGTTGATAGACTGACCAAATCAGCACACTTTATTCCAGTATCTGTCTCCTACTCGTCGGAGAGGTTAGCGGAGGTTTAGATTAGGGAGATTGTTCGTCTCCATGGGGTGCCAATATATATTTTCTCTGATCGGGGAACGCAGTTTACCTCGCGGTTCTGGAGAGCAGTCCAGCAGGAGTTAGGCACCCAGGTTCAGTTGAGTACAACTTTTCATCCTCAGACGGACGGCTAGTCCGAGAGGACTATTCAGATTCTAGAGGACATGCTTCGAGCCTGTGTCATTGATTTTGGAGACTCGTGGGACCTGTTTCTGCCATTAGCGGAGTTCGCCTACAACAACAGCTACCAGTCTAGCATCCGGATGGCCCCGTATGAGGCGTTGTATGGTAGGCGATGTCGGTCTCCAGTCGGATGGTTTGAGCAGGGAGAGGCTCGGTTGTTGGGTACAAACTTAGTTCAGGAGGCCTTAGATAAGGTCAAGACTATTCAGGAGAGATTGGGTTCAGCTTAGTCTAGGCAAAAGACTTATGCGGATCGTAAGGTTCGAGATGTAGATTTCATGGTTGGTGAACGAGTATTGCTCCGAGTGTCGCCTATGAAGGGTGTGATGAGGTTTGGGAAGAAGGGCAAGCTCAGCCCTAGGTATATTGGCCCATTTGAGATTCTAGACAGAGTGGGAGGGGTGGCTTACGGATTAGCTTTGCCGCCTAGCTTATCAGCCGTGCATCCAGTTTTTCATGTATCTATGCTTCGGAGATACCACGGCGATCCCACACATGTGTTAGACTTCAGCACTGTCCAATTGGACAATGATCTATCTTACGAAGAGGAGCCGGTAGCCATTCTAGACAGGCAGGTTCGACAGTTGAGGTCGAAGAGTTATCCTTCTGTACGTGTTCAGTGGAGAGGTCAGCCTCCTGAGGCATCGACCTGGGAGTCCGAGTCTGATATGCGGAGCCGCTACCCACATTTGTTTCCTGACTCAGGTACTTCTTTCTTTTGTCCGTTCGAGGACGAACGGTTGTTTTAGAGGTGGAGATTGTGACGACCCAACGGGTCATCACTTATTTAATTGATCATTTCGAGCTTCTGAGGCCTTGAAAACCTCATTCTATGTTGCCTCGATTTACGTGCACGATCCGAGCATGTAGCCGGAAAGATTTTGTGATAGAAAATATGAATTATATGAGAAATTTGGATAAAAATGATATTAATATTGATATGGTTGACTTCGGTCAACATTTTTGGTAAACGGATCCGGACCCGAGATTTGATGGTCCCGAGAGGTCCGTAGGAAAATATGGGACTTGGACATGCGTCCGAAGTCGAATTCTGAGGCCTAGAGCCCAAGTTATGAATTTTTATGTGAAATTGTTTTTGATGCAATTATTAAAGGAAATAAATTAATTGACCTTGGTATCGGGCTCGTATTTTGGTTCCGACGCCGGTACAAGTCTTAAATATTATATATGTGATTTCTGTAAAGTTTGGTGACATTTGGATGTCGTTTGAGATGTTTTGGACCTTGAGTCCCAAGTTTGAAAGTTTTGAAAACTAAAGGTATAAAAATCATGCATTTGAGGCTTGATTTGATGAAAACGAGGTGATATTGGCGATGTGATCGCACGAACAAGTTCATAATGTGTTTTTGAGGTTATGTGCATATTTGGTTTGGAGCCCCGAGGGCTCGGGTGAACTTTGGATAGGCCACGAGATCAATTTTTCATGTTAGAAGTTGCTGTCTGCAACTGGTCTGTAGAGTTCGCAAATGCGAACAATAGTTCGCAAATGCGAACTCCCCACTATTCTGCGAGTTCGCAAATGCGAACAATAGTTCGCAAATGCGAACTCCCCCCTACTGTGCCTGTGTTCGCAAATGCGAACTATAATTCGCAAATGCGAACTCGACACTATTCTGCCTGGGTTCGCAAATGCGAACAATAGTTCGCAAATGCGAACCTCCCCATATTTAGCTTGTGTTCGCAATTGCGAACAATAGTTCGCAAATGCGAACTTCCCAGTTTTGCCTTGGCTTCGCAAATGCGAAGAAAAGTTCGCAAATGCGAACTTCCCAGCCTTAGCTTATTTTTCAAACTCCCGAAATTGGTCGGGGTTCGCAATTGCGAACCCATGTTCGCAAATGCGAACACAGAGACCTGAAAAACACGAATTTCAGTCATTTCTTCACATTTTACAAAACCAAAACACACATTTGCGATTCTTCAAGGATTTCTTCTTCATCAAAACGATTGTAAGTCACTTTTTACTTAATTCTTTCAATTCCTAACATCATTAAACATGTTTTTCATAAGAAATCAATGATTTTCATGGTAGAATTCTTGTTTTTGTTAGAAAATAGGGTTTTTCATAAATTGAGGAATTGGACCTCGAATTGAGGTCCGATTTTGAAACAAATCATATACATGAACTCGTGGGGGAATGGGTAACCGGAATTTGGTCCTAACCCCGAATTCCGACCATGTGGGCCCGGGGTTGAAATTTACTATTCATGGCAGAATGTTGTAAAAGTGGTATTTGGTATTAAGAATTAGTTTGTTGAGTAGAATTGATGATATTAAATCAATTGTGTATAGATACGGTTGGATTGGAGTCAAATTGAAAGAAAAGACATTTCCACGGATTGAATTGTTCATAAACATTCGAGGTAAGTGTTTGTTCTATCCTAGCTTGAGGGAATAGGAATATGTGTTATGTGTTATGTGATCGAGTGCGGTGTATGGGCTGTGGTGACGAGCATCCATACACTGGCGTCTAGTATGACCGTGAGTCGTTGGAAAATGATTATTTTGAGATATATTACAGATGAATTGTTATTGTTCTCCCTTGTTGGGACTTGTTGTGAAGATAATTATTGATTTCCCTTGATGGGACGGTTTATGAATTGTTGTTTCTTTCTTTGCCCTTAACTGTGATTGTTATTTGGGCGAGGAAGAGTGATAATGCACGAGGGGTGATGCCGTGCCATGTTTATTTATTTATGCACGAAGGTTAATGCCGTGCCATGTTTATTATTGATTATGCACGAAGGATCATGCCGTGCCCTATTATTGATTATGCACGAAGGATCATGCCGGTGCCCTATTATTGATTATGCACGAAGGATCATGCCGTGCCCTGTTATTGATCCATGTACGAAGGATCATGCCGTACTATGGATGTGAGGATGAGAGTAAAAGCACGAAGGGTGATGCCGTGCAACTATTTGCCATTCCTTGACTTGATATTACTTGTTTTTCCATTATATTTTATTTGGGTGATGTCGTGCAATTATTTACCATTCCTTGACTTGATATTACTTGTGTTTCCATTATACCTTGTTCTTGTGAACTTATTAACTGTTGTTAATTGTTGAGTTCTTTGAGATATTTCTTATTGTGTTATTACTTGGTTAATTCTTGTTATTTGTGGTAATATATATATTAAAGAATTGGGGATCGGGTGGTACGCCTACCATAAGATATAATTATTGATACAAAGAGATCGGGTGGTATGCCTACCACAAGATAATATTTATTGATACAGTTGGGAGCGGGTGGTACGCCTACCACGAGATATGAAAAGAAAAATAAAGAATTGAGACATTATACTTTGTTTTCTTTGTGAAATTATTAACTGTGGTTAATTGTTGAATTCTTTAAGATATTCCTTATTGTGTTATTACTTGATTATTTCTTGTTATTTTGTGGTACACATATATATATATTGAATTGCACAGGTTTATGTGAGTGTCTGGTCCTAGGCTTGTCACTACTTCGCCGGGATAGGCCGGGCACTTACCAGAACATGGGGTCGGTTGTGCTGATGCTACACTTCTGTGTGTTTTTGCACAGGTCCAGGTTACGATCAGGAGCAGCAGCAGCAGTAAATAGATTGCGTGGGAGTTGATCATATTTGAGACCGAGGTAGCTTGCAGGCGTCCGCAAGCCCGGCGTCTCTCTCTTTATCTATATTATTAGCTGGAGTCTCTTTGTTCCGAGACAAACAGAATTGTGTTATATTTCTTCGGACTTTTATGTGTAGTATTCCATAGTAGTTTGTGAGTTGGTGACTCCACGTCTTGGGTAGAGGATTTCAGTATGATTTTCACCTTGTGATTTGTTATTTCCATTTCGATAGAGTATTCCGCATTTATTTAATTAAAATTGTGTTAAAAACAGGATAGCATGTATACAGTGGCTTGCCTAGCTACCACGAGTAGGCGCCATCACGATCCCGATGTTGGGGGAAAATCCGGGTCGTGACAATAGGGTAGTTTGGCGAGGGTTAAAAAATTTTTCTATGCGATTGCAACAATGTTCATGCGATCGCATAAAGTAAAAATGCTTGGCAGTGAATTTAAGTCCAGAACATTTCAGTCGCGGTCATTCACACAAAAACCTCCATTTTTGAGTCTTAGAGAGACAAACTGACGGGAAATTGCAGGGGTTTCACCAGGTAATCATCGGAGGTAAGTTTTATGGCACAAATACATGATTTTATATTAGAATCTTCAATTATTTTACTGTAAATAGGAGAATTTATGAGGGGTTTTTCCCTAAGCCTGGGTTATGGTAAATTGTCGATTTGAATGGGCAAACAGAGTCCGATTTTGGTAAATTTTATATGCATAGACTCATGTTGAGATAAGGAACCCGAAAATGTAACTTTCATAATTTTTCGAGAAGCGTACCAAAAGTCGGATTTTGGCAACTTGTGATTTTTGGTGTAATTCAAATTGTTTCGATTGGGTAATGCCCAATTGGCCTATTTTGATGTATTTCTATTGATTTTGATCAGATTCTACACATGTGGAGGCCGATACTCGTGGCAAGAGAGTTGTCTCTTAGCGGTTTCATACCGGAATTAAGGTAAGTGGCTTGTCTAACCTCGTGTGGGGGAACCTTCTCCCCTAGGATATTATGTGTTAATTTAAATGCCTTGTACGCGAGGTGACGGGCGTGTACATGTGCAGATTGTTGGAACTCACCTTACTTGAATTGTTCAATTCATGATATTTCTATTCTTAGCTGATTAAATTGTGACATTTACGTGATATTCGTTAGAAAAACATGGTTAGATAGGATTTATCTGTCTAAGTGCCTAATTGTCTTACTTGAACTTCTTGATATTGTTGATACTGCTTTGGTGTAATTGTAGTTATGCATATCATATTTCTTTGTGCTTTCCTTTTTATTATTTGTGTTGGTGGGCTGCGGGTTCAATTCCCGGAGATCCAAGGGCTGCGAGTTCGATTCCCGGAGACCCGGAGTTGTAGAGTTTGTGGACTTCGGGTTTGATTCCCAGATATCCAAGGGCTGCGGGTTCGATTCCCAGAGACCCGAAATTTATTGAGATATTGAGATACGAACTACGTGTTCGATTTTCGGAGATCCTGAGATAGTAAGGTACGGACTGCGGGTTCAATTCCCGGAGATCCTAGGGCTGCGGGTTCGATTCCCGGAGACCCAGAGATACTGATGTAGAGACTGCGGGTTCAATTCCCGGAGATCCTGAGTAGTTGGATATAGAGAGGGACTGTGGGTTCAATTCCCATAGATCCTGGACTTGCTGATTTGAGTTTATGTTGTGTTGGTTACTTGTTGTCAGCTTAATCGTAGACGGTTGCACTAATTACTTTATTCTTGTTATTTCAGACTCATTCTTATTTAAACTGCTTATTATTGTTATTATCTCTCGGTAGGGCCCTAACCTTCCTCGTCACTACTCCATCGAGGTTAGGCTTGGCACTTACTGAGTACCGCCGTGGTGTACTCATACTACTTTTCTGCACACTTTTGTTGTGCAGATCCAGGTACATCAGGTCAGGCACATTTCAGGTGATCTAGCAGCACTTCAGGATACTTGAGGTATGATCTTCCACGTCCGCGTATCCAGACAGTCTCCTTCTGTTCTTATTAGTGATAGCAGTTATTTTCCCTTATTCTCGTTGTTTAGACATTCTTGATGTATGGAGCCATAGTTGTACTCTTCTCTTTGTCTGTGTTGCCCGTGCATTTCCGAGTCTTGGTAGTATGTTACTTAGTGTGTTTTGGCGAAGTGTATGTGCTGAGCGGCACTTATTACATTTCATTTACATTATTCAGCTGTTATCTTATCCTTTAACTTCATGAAATTGTATATTCCGCATCTTGTTAGGCTTACCTAGTCGCGAAGACTGGGTGACATCATGGCAGGTTTCGTGACACCTGTTTTCCTTTCTTACTAAATAACTCAGTGAGATAGCCCTATTTCAATAGATGATCTACTTCACTCTGTAAAAATCGGCATTCTGAGGTCTTATGCTCGTGATCATTATGAAATTCACACCAATGATCTGGATTGCATTTGTTTGGATTTGAACGCATCTCCTTCGGCCACCGTTCCTTATCTCTCATGCCTCGCAAAACAGCTACGAGCTCGGAGGTGGTAACATTGAAATTGTATCTACTGAATCTTGCCTTCAAACTTCCATCGTCATTAAATGGCTCCTGCCTGTTTCTATCATTTCTAAATCTTGAGAAAGAACTGGATTCCCTGCTTCTCAATTTTTGATCATATCGTTGATTTTCTTGTTTCGTTCTTGAATCTTTTCCTGGGGGCCCGGATATGGATCATATTTATTCTTACCTGATCTCTTTTCGGTTTCGGACCTTCTGGATCTGCTCCTTTAATCATGGGAATTTTGGAGTACGGTATCTTCTTCAATTCTGAGTTTTGTGCTATACTTGTTATAAACATCATTCCATGTAGTTGTAGGAAATTCACGAAGGCTTTCTTTAAGCTTTCTTGTGGCTTCAGAGCTTTTGTCGTTCAAATTACTTGCAAAAGCTGTTGCAGCCCAATTATTTGGAACCCGAGGTAAAGTCATTCGTTCTCGTTGAAACCTATTAATGAAGTCTCTGAGTAACTCCGTGTCCGATTGTCTAATTTTGAAAATGTCCTCCATTTGTTTTTCAACCTTTTGTGCTCCTGAGTGCGCTTCTATAAAAGAATCAGCAAGCTCAGCAAAAGAATTAATAGAATTTTCACGTAAGAGAGAATACCAGGTTAATGCTCCCTTTGTAGTGTTTCTCAAAATTTTTTGACCAATAAGGACCCAATTTCTTGGTTGGTTAAACCATTCCCCTTAACGCCCATAGTAAATGGCATCACATGATCTCGAGGGTTGGTTGTATCGTCATATTTTGAAATATCAGGCATTTTAAACTTCTTGGGAATAGGAAGAGGAGCTGCACTTGGTTTCCAAGGGTATTGAGAATATTTATCCGCATCAATCCCCTTGATTATTGGAGGAACTCCTGGTATTTGCTCAATCCGTTCGCTTTGTTCCTTGAGTTGTGCCTGCAACGTTAGTACCATATTTTGTAAATATTAATTGCATTACCTGTATCCATTTCTCGTGGTCCTTCATTTGTGTTATCGAGACCAGAACGAGGATTCTCCAATGTATTGTTATTGGGGGAAGGAGTGAGTGGCGAAGAAGGCAACCGGCTAAGTAAAGCCTGGAGAGCTTGGTTAACTCGTGCATCAATTATTCTCTAAAGAGCTTGTTCTGGCCTTTCGGAATGTTTTGACTGCTCTTGTTCGTCAGTATGTGATACAGGTACAGGAGTACCCTCACGAGATTGACGTGGAGAGGCATGAGAGGAAGGAACTATGTTAACATTGTTCAAGTCCCCTTGAGCGTGAGGGATCTGGCTTTCAACAACATTGTTGTTGTTGGTGGTGGTGTTTGACATGATGTTAACAATAAGTAAGGTGTGTAAGCTTAGAAAGAATAGATTATGAGATTCCCGGTAACAGAACCAATTTGTTTAACTAAAATATGGAACCAATTTGTTTAACTAAAATATGGAATTTCGATTAAAACTAGAAAATATGAGAAAAATCGGGTTACTGATAATCAAGAGACCAAAGAATGTAATAGACTTTCAATAATTAGAATGAACAGTAAAGAAAAATTGTATTTCAGTATGCTTTCAATAGTTGATCGTCTCCACAAATGGTATATCTTTTTCTTTTTATAGCTCACCCTGGGCAGAAGAATGAAACCTAGGCTTTAGTGACATAATTATGAGTAATAAATGACATTGAATAGGTTGTTACACAATCATTCCTATTAAATGTCAATTCTTCAACATATCAGGTATTTAATGTTTGAATTTGGACTTCTTCTTGTCTTCATATCTATGCCTTAAATGCTTTTTGATCCGTTGCCCTTGAATGTCTTGAATTGATACGGAACTCGTATCTACTTACTTTTCCCTTTTCCCGTGTCTCCTATCATTAGCTTCATATCTTTTTTGAATATTCAAGAGTCCACAGTTTTAAATGCCTTATTTAGATACGTGATATATATCTTAACTATTCCTCGTGTCCTCTTTGAACTCCCCTTTTCTATTATATATTATTTTGTTGACCTTTTTACCAATCCACGTATCATGCCACGTCACTCTTAGTAAAAATTCAATTTTTTCCCAATACATAGGCTACACTAAAAAAAAATGCAGACCTTCTGCCATGACTTTCTAGATTACTGACAAGTTCGATGTACAAAGTGAAATATCTTATAATTGAATTCAGACATTGAATTTTTTTATATATATCTAATAATCACATAAAAATGTATATAACTCAAATCGTAATGAATTTTGTTTCCAAAGTTAGTAGGTCGCTATTTTTATTTTGGACAGAATGAGTAATATATAAACAAACAATATAACTGTACACTTCAGTGTGCCCCAACTTGTATCAACGTTTTGTATATACGATGATATTAAAATAATTTGGCCTAGCCTATTAATTAACGTCACAGAAATAAAAAGAAAAATCAGAAATCTGAGCTGCTAGTAAAAAATCTGCAGAACTTTGGAAAATATGAATCCATCTCAGGCTACATCAATCTAACACTGACCCAGTCATCAGCAGCAGAGCAGTCATATTCAGGTCTGCGTTCACCAACTAATACTCGCAACCTCTCAGCCGGCGCTGTGGACCATGACCCGCTGTTAAAATTCTGCAACTCTTGAATTGCCGGCGAGGGCAGAGATGTAATTGAATATGCTGCTGAGAATTCATCAGATACCCAATCTGGGAAATCAAATGGGCACCTAGGAGACGTCGAAGGACTGCCACTCCCGCATGTTTCGTCATTCAATGTAACAGTGGCATCATCATAATTTTGATCAGCAACAAAGGGATGATTTAGAAGCATCTCAGCCGTCCATCTCTTTCTGGGGTCCTTCACAAAACACTTTTCTAGAAAATCTTTTCCTGGTTCCGATAACTTCGCGGAAAATTCAGGCAACTCATCACCAAGTCCAATGGTCATCAGTAGTTGTGTTATATTTAAGTATTTCCAGACCGGAACTCCTGCTGCCATCTCAGCAATCACACACCCAAGTGCCCAGATATCGGCGGGAGTCCCCTGTTCGCCGCCGGTAACCATTTCCGGCGACATGTACAGTGGAGTACCCCTTAATTCACATCGTAATTTTTCACCTTTCTTTGATCCTACCCTCTTTGCCAACCCAAAATCAGCAATTTTGACTTGACCATCTTCGCCTAAAAGAATGTTCTGAAGCTTAATATCGCAGTGAACATAGCCACTCTTGTGGATATATTGTAACCCTCTGAGTAAGGCCTTGGTGTATTTTTTGATTTCAAATTCAGGTAAGCCTGAATTCTTAAGCTTATCCGAAAAATCACCTCCAGAAGCATACTCCAATAAGACATTGTATAGTTTTTCACCATTTTCATATGTAAAGTTGTCGCCGAGGCAGCGGACAATATTGGGGCAACTTTTGAGCTCATCCAAAATTGACTTCTCGTTCATTAGTGTAGCTGAACGAGAAGCAGCAGAAGATTTGACCACCATAGCTTGACTACTCTGCTTTCTGGGTATTGCAAAACTGACTTTGCCAAAGCTTCCATGACCTACTGCTTCACCTCTAACCCAATCCATGACTCTTTTTTAAACTGGAAGTTTCTTGAGCTGAAATTTTGGTAATACAGGTTTTCTGTTTAAAAAAGTATCAGACGAAGAAGCAACTCATATTGAACTCTTTTTCACACGGCACTTCTATATATAGCGTGGGCAATTTCATTTTTCTTTCAAATTTTATTTTTGATACTTAGATTTAGTGTATTAATCTTCACACAAGTATTAAATGAATGTATACGCTACGCCTATTTATTTACTTTAATAATAATACTACTTACAAGGCAGTGACGTATCTAAAATTTTTCAATCGTGAGTGCTAAACTATTTTTAATCTGTAAATTACTATTGAGACTCGGTGCTCCATTAATGTACTTCTCTGAATTTACTATGTTTTCATACAAGTCATATTATTAAGCTCTAAAAAGAACATGTGCTCAAGAACCCATAAGCCATAGAGCCCGTTTGGATTGGCTTGTTTTAAGTGTTTTTAAGTCAAAATAGCTTTTAAGTCATTTGTAGTGTTTGGATAAAAGTAAAAAAGTGCTTTTAAGCACTTGGTTTTAAGCTAAAATGATAAAAACAAGTCAAAAGCCAAAAGTTAGAATTCCTAACTTATGGCTTAAAAGCTATTTTGGCTTAAAAGCCACTTAAAACAAGCCCATCCAAACGGGCTCATAGAGTGGATCCGCAATTGATTTTTTGGCTTTTTTTTTTGTGGTACAAAATAAATGATTTATTCGGATTTTAAAAATGACTTAATAATATTTTTTCTACATTGTCCTTGGAGTAAATAGTGTTGGAATATGTATTAGGAGTATTTATGTGAGATAGTAATATTAAAATGATTAATTCTATTGTTAATTAATGCTAAAAGATGACTTTCTTAATATGTGTAAAAACATCCAAAAAATCACTTATTTTGAACGGGAATAATAAATAAGAAAAACACGTGATACCGTAAAAATCTTCCTTCGTAGTTTGGCTAAACAGTTGCATCAAATTTTAGAGATCTGGTCCAATGAATCTTGCTATACATATTTGTCAACAAGTCAACAGAGAGGTGTTAAATATGATATTTCAGACTTAATTCTTATCTAAGTGTGTGAGTATACATCCAAGTTGTATGTTGATATTTTTAAGTTGGATACACAAGTAGATACTTAAAGTTACACAATTTTTTATATAGACACCTGAATTTAGGGGTATTTAATGAGCACATACATTACATTAACTTTGTTTCAATTAGATACTTCTCGTTGAATTGCCATTAATAGTGAGTTTCATCCAATATAAGCGTGTGAAAAGCCCAAAAAAAAAAAAATTCTTTTTTGTCTTTTTTATTTCTTTCTTCTTCTTTATGTCCAACACCATTTCCACTATTGCCTCCTCCACTTTCATCATTTTCTTCATCTTTTTTATCTGTGTTACTCATATCCAATTGAAGATCAAAGCAATTAATTTAAGTTTAAGCTCTCAAATTCATTCACCTTTCCCGTTACAGAAATCTCAATTAATTTAAGCAATTGATAGTTCTATATTTTGCGGAAGGGGGAAGGAGTCATTGTTTTTTTATTTTTTTTTATAAGGTGGAGGGTGTCATTGTTTTGACAGTTTTTCAACGTATTAATTCTTTCTTTTTTGGAGTATAATTTGTAGCTTGTTCTCTATTCCTTGATGATTATAAATTCTGCTTATAATTTTTAACATTTTAAATTAGTTTTAGTCTAAGAAAATTGCTTCTTTTTGCAGGTTCACATCTCAATCCCTTCTATCTAATAGATAAGGGCTAAAGCTTAAGCAATTAACATAGTATTTTGCCACCAAGCTCCCCCTCCTCACCACCAAATCCCCCGCCACCCTCCTCTTTAATCGCCATCGCCGAATCTTTCTTCTTCACCCCACCCATCTCCAGCCGCCACTCTTCTCCGGGAGCAGCCCTTTTATTAACTAAAACTGAAATGAGTCTGAGTTCTTCATTTCAAATTAAAACATCATTAGTGGGGTTTTTAAAAAGCTTGAAGGTTTAAAATGAGTTACTTAATTTGATAAAAGTTTGTGAAATTTATATTGGGGTTGCCTTTAAATCGTCGTGAAAAATCTTTTGTTGAAGTTATAAATAATTTTGAGGAGTTTCTCTTAAAAATTTAGATTAAAATCTTGGTTGGAACAAGAACACACATGAAGGTAGTGAAGAACACACATTAAATAGAGTTAAACATAGTTTTTCCTCTCTTTTAACTCAAAAAGATATATGTTTTCACTTTATTCGCCATTTGCCACATCAACAGCGAGTGTATTGCAAACATTTTGTATGTTTCACTAATTATCAAAAGAGTATTTAATTGGAATAAAGTTAATATAATGTACGTGCTCATTAGGAACTCCCCAAAGTTCAGGTGTCTAAACAAAAAATTGTACCAATTTTATGTGTCTCCTTTTGCATTCAGCCATGTTTTTATTGTGTAAGTGTGAGTAGATATTGTAACGACTCGACTGGTCTTTTCGCTTTTTAGAATACCATTCTCCTAAATGAGACTTATCGCGCTTGATTTAATTAATTTACGACCTGCGGGGACAGTTAGTTTGGGATTTGGAAGAGTTTGGATTGAAATAGGCAGACTTGTTTCCTTGAGATTTTCTTAAAAAGTCAAGTTTGACTATGATCAACATTTTTAGCAAACGGACCCGGAATCGTGTCTTAATGATCCCGGAGGTTCTATAGGAAAATATGGGATCTGGGCATCTGCTCGAAATCAAATTTCAAGGTCCCTAGCGCGAGTAATTAATTTTTGGTAGAAATTGTTAAACTAAAAATTCTAAGAATTTAATGAAATCGAATAATGCTTGATCATTTTGGTATCAGTGCCATGTGTTGGTTTTGGAATCTAGTATAGGCCAATATAACATTTAAGACTTGCTCGTATAATTTGGTTTCAATACGAGTAATTTAAGTACGTTTTGGCAAGTTAGAAATGAATTGAACTTGAAGTTCATAAGTTTGATTTAATTGGTTTTAGGGGGGTGATTCTTAGATTTATCGTTATTCCAGGTTCGAACGAGTCCTTTTTATGAATTATAACTTGTCTGTATATTCGAGCGGGGCCCAGGGGACCCGAGCGTTAATCGGGTGAGAGTCGAGTGAAGTTGAAAATTTTGGGAATGAGCTGAAGCTACAGCTATCTGTCATAACAGCACATGCGGTTGGCTAGTTGTAGGTGCGAGACCGAAGAAGCAGTCTACCTCACGTAAATGCGGCCAATCCAGAAAAGGCCCAAAGCCGCAGAAGCGGCTGTTTTTTCGCAGATGCGGAGCCGCAAAAGTGGCATGTGTCTCGCAGATGCGGCTTAGCGGCCAAGTTGAGATTTCGCAGAAGCGGGTGCCTTTCCATAGGTGCAGTAGACGCAGGTGTGGCCCATGATTATAGATGCGGAAATCACTGATGCAGTGAGCTTTATTTAGTATAGGCTTTATCCATTTTTGCCCATTTTGCGCTTGTTTATTGGGCAATTTTGGAGCTCTTGAGAGAAGACTTTCACCTAGAATCTTGATTCTAAGTTAATACTTGAGTTTTGGGTAGATTAACATACAAAGATTAGAAAATATCAAGGAATTAGAGCAAAACCTAGGGTTTTGATAAACTTAGATTTTATCATGGAATTGGCTGTGGAATGAAGTAGAAATTATATATTATTGATCCTTAGGTTATAGAGAACAACTTCCTTTGATATGTTTAAGAATCCGGGCACGTAGACACGGGGTCAGAAAAGAAACTTATGTTTAAGGTTGGGGAATTACTTTAATGATTAAAATGTGGACTATTGAGCTTATATTGACTAGTTCCTACCTCGTTTGATTAGTTTTGGATCGTTCGACTCCAAATTGAGAGGTTCGAGTACGTTCTTGGTATTGGAAGCACGATTTGGAGTGAGGTGAGTCTCCTTTTCAATCTTGTAAGAGGGTATTATCTCCATAGGTGAGTTAATTAATAATATTTTTGCTAATTATGGGGGCTACGTACTCACGAGGTGCTGAGAGTCCGTGCGTAGCTACTAGTATATAAATCTTTTGGGTAGTTTAGTACCCGTATCATGTTATGTGTGTAAATTGCCATATTCTTTCATGTTAATGGGATCACTTTGGACTTGGTAGGAGTTGGAAACAATGTATAAAAACTCATGTACTCACTTGATAACTAGTATGAATTTATTTGGCAATGATTGTGCCTTATGTGTCCTCTTGGTGATGATTATTATTTGTGGACCAGTCAATCACCTCGGTAAAAATAGATGCATCTATGGATCACGCCATTCGATACTCTAGCAGTGTATATTTCTTTGTATATTGGATCGGGCCGTATGACCTCGGCATAATATGCGCATGTTTTCTATATGAATTCATATTCATGACTAGTCTCATTAAATGCCCTGAAATGTAAATAGCCAATTATGAAACTATCTGGGGAGTGACTTATCACTTCATACTATAAATTGCTCTCTCTCTCTCTCTCTCTCTCTCTCTCTCTATATATATATATATATATATATATATATATATATATATATATATATATATATATATATATATATATATATATATTCGTAGTAAAATGCGTCTTATATTATTGACCCTAGTAAGTTTCAAGTCGACCTCTCGTATCTACTTCTTCGAGATTAGATATGATAATTATTAGGTACATATTATTTATGTACTCATACTACGCCTCTGTACTTAATTGTACAGGATATGAGGCAAGTACATCTGGTTATTAGTCTGGTGCACATGCTTGATTTTAGTCCAAAATTCCACGGTAAGCTGCTCTTTTCCTATACCAACCAGCAATGTGATTGAGTATTTTTTGTATTTTGTTGTCTATTCGAGTTCTGACAATAGGGTAGATTATTCTTTTGTATATTCTACTAGATGCCCCTGTACTTGTGACACTGGGTCTTGGCACACACATTAGTAGACTATTATTTTCGAATTTGTATAACTATTTCGGTCGATACAAATTATTTCTTATTTTAAATTTAAATTAGAGTTTTTGTTAATTGTTTTGAAAAAATAAAAATAGAACTTATTAATAGTTCCTCGCTGGTTTTGCCTGACAACAGTGTTGGGCGCCATCGCATTCTGAAGTGAAATTGGGTTGTGACAACATGGTATCAGAGAACTAGGTTCACGTAGGTCTTATAAGTCATGGGGCAAAGTAGAGTCATGCAGAATGGTACAAAGACGTCTGTATTTATCTTCGAGAGGCTATAGGGTGTTAGAAAATTACTCTTTCTTCAATCCCTATCGTGCAAGGTTAGTGTACTAAATTTCTCTTTTCTATTCTCTCACATATGGTGAGACATACACGAACAATGTTCCAGACCGGGGAGGAGCTGCTTCCCCCATTGCTAGAGGCAGAGGTAGAGGCCGGAGGAAGGCACCGACCCGATGTAGGGAACGCGGGCGTCCCATAGCTGTTCCAGTAGCACTACCAGTGGATCTCGTCGGAGATCCTATCATTGAGAAGCAAGGAGAGGTGCTTGTAATTGAGCCTACCCCGTCATATTTGATGACAGCACCAGGCTTCCAGGAGGTCACGGGCCGTATGTTGCAGTTCATGGACACCATGACTCAGTCGTTTATTTCCAGTGGATCCAGCTACATTACAGGTAGGAGAGGGAGCATAAACCCCCACTTCTCAAGTTTTTGGACATGCAACAGTAGTGTATTAGAATCTGGGTGTACTATCCGTAGATAGGCTCAGCTGGTTGTTGTAGTGGTGCCCGAGCCTTGACCAGTTACGAATGGAGATCCGTAGTAGTTACTAGATAGATGGACCAGGCTACACCCTCTTATTTTCGGGGGGAGCATTGTGAGGACGCCTACGACTTCATCAATAGGTGCATGGATAGAATGCACAATATAAGGATATTGGAGTCGCATGGGGTTGACTTCACTACTTTCCGGATGAAGGCCAGGGCCCGTTGATTGTAATAGTGGTATGTTCTTAGTAGGCCACCAGGTCCTATCACTTGGGGTGAGTTAACACAATTATTTTTGGACAAGTATATCCTACCCTCCGAGAAGGAAGAGCTACGATATCAGTTTGAGAAGATTCATCAGGGTCAGATATCGGTGACTGACTTTGAGGCAAGAGTTTTTGAGTTATACCACCATGTTTTGATGATAGTTCCTATTGATGCGGAGAGGGTGCAGAGGTTCATTGCAGGATTGCATTCTAGCATTAGGGCCAACATGGCCCGAGAAATGAAGATAGGGACTCCTTATCAGCTAGTGGTAGAGATTGCTCGGAGGATCGAGGTCTACCATCTAAGAGGTAGGGAGCAAATGCAATAGGACACGAGTGCTAGATTCGTCGGAGAGTTCAGAGGTGTCCCGGCTAAGGGTAAAGGTCAATTTGGAGGGGTTAGCCCAGCAGACCCCCATATTCAGGACCACCACTTGCTCGGGGTGCTCCAGTGCACCTCTATTTCAGCACTATGTCAGAGAGTTCTTATCGCACGCCAGCTATTTAGGATTCCTCTAGTGGGTACTTAGTTCCCATAGTTCTTCTGGTTCTTATTTTAGTGCTATGCCGGAGGATTCATACAATCTACCCTTTATTCAGGCTTCTTCTAGTGGGTCTACAGGCCATTAGGGTTAGCTATGGGGATAGCAGTCTACCTCACCGCGAGGTTGTTTTGAGTTCGGAGACCTTGGTCATATGAGGAGGTACTTCCCCAAGCTTTGGGGCGAGGTAATATAGAAGGGTCAGCAGCCTATGATTCCAGCACCGGTTACCCAACCTCCTAGAGGCGGGGGATAGAGTGGTAGAGGCCCGCCTAGGGGTGGATGCTAGACAGGGAGAGGTCAGCCCGCTACTGCATAGTAATGTGGAGGCCAGCCAACCGACGCTCTAGCCAGATTATATGCTCTTCCATCCAGACCATATGCATTAGCCTTAGATGTTGTTATCACATGTTTTATCATCATCTGTGGAAAAGATGTAGCGCCTCAAAATTTTAATAATATTTGTATTCTTGATTGAGTATTTTTATAACAAGAAGATATTTTACTTTGCACATCCTAAACGTGAAATTGACAATATATAAAAATTTCTTACTTCAGGTTGTGTTAAAATTGACAAACAAGCTCCATGGTGTTACTATGTGTAACACTTAATATTATTTTGATGAATTGTTATTAAATATATTATATGATTAAGTTTTCGGGTTTCCAACCTTTTGTATATCTTAAGATATTCATAATTTTGGAAGCCACATTTTTCATACTTATCCAAAGTTTAGATATAACTTTGGAAGACTTGCCTTTCCACATCTCTCTTGTTTCATTCTTGCAAGATAAAGAAAAAAATGACCTACTCTCTCTCCTTCTTAGCCTCTAAAATATTAATAAAACCACCATAAATTTCAACCAAATCAACTAGCAATTTTATTTTTGTGGTGAAGATCTAGTTGCTTCTCTCTTTTATGGTAAGTTTCTAAACTCATTTTTTCACTAAACATATATTAGTTTTTTTTATATATTATTTGAACAGAGCTCCGATTTAAGAGATCTAGCATTTTCTGGAAAGGTATTTCATAGATCTATAATTCTTATGAAGAAACATAAATTTAGTTTTGGTTGTATTTATCCGAAAAGTGATCAGAAAGTACAGGGCAGGTGCTACCCATATATTCAGTTGTAGATATACTTTATGTACTACTGTTAGTAATTTTAGCATAACATTATTTACATAATATATATGGGGGTGATTCAAGATATTATGAAACTCTAAGACATAGATCTACAACTTTTATGAAGACTATACAATCTATTTTGTAAGTTTAGATCTTCAAAACTGAGCCACAATGCGTAACAGTGATATTGTCCAGAATTTCTGTTTCAAATATTTTTGGGTAATTTTCACCAATATCATATTTTGTTTGACATGTTAAATCACTAAAATTATTTAGATATTTGATTATGTATTTAAGGTATATAAACCCTTAAAAAAAGGAAAAGTGTTCGAGGAAGTGGACGGATTTGGTTTGTTTACAGCGTAGACGATTCGAACGTCCCCAAGTTGTGATTGGACTGTTTTTGTCACGACCCAAAAATCCCTCCGAAGGAGTCATGATGGCACCTAGTCTTCAAACTAAGTAAGCCTAACATAAATTGAAATAACATTGATACTTATTAACTTCAACTAAATTTCTCTAACGATTTACTATTCCCAAAACCGGTAGTACAAGTCACAAGCCTTTCTAAAAGTAGTTATACAATATAATTACATCACTGTTCCGAAACAAAGGGAACAAATAGAAATAAGTACAATTGAATGTGACTTTGAGGACTGCGAACCCTTTTACCTTGAGTCTCCACCGCAACGAATAGCTACTATTGATCAAATACCTGGATCTGTACACAAAAATGTACAGAAGTGTAGTATCAGCACAACCGACCCCATATGTTGGTAAGTGTCTAGCCTACCCCGGCGAAGTAGTGACGAGGCTAGGACCAGACACTCACATAAACCTGTGCAGTTTATAGCGTACAAAATAATAGGAAACAAATAACAATAATGGCATCAATGATCTACCGGAGATATAAATAGCTGGCAACAATGATCTACCAGAGATATAAATAGTTGGCAACAAGAACACCACAAATGTTTCTCATCAAATAATAAATACAAGTGCAATCAATTAATCGAGTCTTTCAAGGATAAATAATTTTGCCTATAAATCCTCCAAGTAATAATCTCTAGGATAATATGCTTCCAATAAATATGTTTCGAATATATTTCCTTCAAATAAGTATCTTTCGAATATAATTCTTTTGAGTAAAGGTCACCTTGTGACGCCTCATTTCAAAATCATAATAATATAGGTCGACCCACTTTCATATTTTACGGCATCTCGTGCCCATATTTATATCACAACCGCACGGACAACTCACGTGCAATTAAATAAAATTATAATATTTTCCCTGGCACCTTGTGCCAACATATTTCTATTTCACATTGCACATCAATATTCTCTTGTTGCTCATTTCACAGGGTCCATGACCCAATACAATTAAGAATGTTCGACGAGCCTCACTTACTTAACATAAAGTATAGAACAACTTCCATCCCAATTAGTAAATCAACAAGAAAATATGAAGTTATTTTTAGTAATAATTTGATAAAGAAAATACCCTTTTCAATTAAAGTACAATTATTGAAGCTCGAAGTATTGAACTATATATATATATATATATATATATATATATATATATATATATATATATATATATATACAATAAAACGTTATCGAACGTTTATAAGGGAAGAATCTGCTCTGAAATAACAGTCAACAACTCACAATATCCGGAGTAATCTGATCAACGAAACAAATCTTACTTTCATGTCTCAATTCATTTTTCATTTCATATCTTGTGGTAGGCGTACCACCCGCTCCCAAACGTAACCATAGGCTTTTCATATCTTGTGGTAGGCGTACCACCCGCTCCCAAATGTGTCAATAGGCTTTTCATATCTTGTGGTAGGCGTACCACCCGCTCCCAAATGTATCAATAGGCTTTTCATATCTTGTGGTAGGCGTACCACCCGCTCCCAAATGTATCAATAGGCTACCGGCAAATATGGCCAATGCCAAGATTCAAATCACTTTGTGGTCGGCGTGCCACACGATCCCGATTCTTTAATATATAAGTGGTCGGCGCGCCACACGATCCCAATTCTTTAATATATAAGTGGTCGGCGCACCACGCGATCCGACGCGCCACACGATCCCATTTCTCAATATATATATATATATATATATATATATATATATATATTACCGTTATTAAACCAATAATCTTTAATCAACAACATATATATTACAGGTATGGAACCAATAATCTTTAATTAACAATATATATATTATTACCGGTGTGAAACCAATAATATTTAATCAACAATATAAATATTACCGGTATGAGACCAATAATATTTAATCAAAAACATATATATATTACCGGTATGAAACCAATAATCTTTAAACATGTTCTCATAAGCATCAAATAAGAATACGACAATTTAGCAATTTAGGACTCACGGTCATGCTCGACCCCCAATGTATAGATACTCGTCACCATGCCTATACACCGGACACAACACATAACAAGTAGCAATTATACTCAACTCTTATTCCCTCAAGCTAGGGTAGACCAAACACTTACCTCGCTTTGCAACCAATTCAAAATTCCAACAAGCCTTTGCCTCGAGAATCCGTCTAAAGCTTCAAATCTAGTCATAATAATTCAATATACTCAATATAAATCGTACGAATTAATTCCATATGAATTTACACATTTTTTTAAAATTAAATTCGAAATTTAGCTAAAAATTGTCCGTGGGGCCCACGTCTCAGAATACGACGAAACTCGTAAAATCCGACAACCCATTCCGATACGAGTTCAACCATACAAAAATTAACGAATTTCGATGACAACTCGACCTTCAAATCTAAAATTTTCATTTTTGGAGGATTTTTCAAAATTTTGATTTTTCTTGCATAAATTCGTGGATTCATGATGTAAATGAGTATGGAATCATGATCTATAAAGGATTTATGATAAAGAAAACTTACCTCAATTGAAATCGTGAAAAACACCTCAAAATCGCCCAAGAACCGAGCTCCAAAAACCCCAAAACGAAAATGAAGAAATGGGCATTTTTGGTCCTTAAGTTTCTGTCCGCCCGTCACTAAAAGTCCATTTTCGTCACTAAAAGTCCATTTTCGTCACTAAATGTTCACCAAAAACAGCTTTACTAGTCATATTCAATCCACTATAACTTTCTGTACATAGGCCCGAATGACCCATAGTTTAACTTTCTGGACACTACAATCGACGTTCTACAGTTTTCATGTTTTGCATATTTTGTGAATCTATATATATTTTGAAATATAAGCTTTCAAACTACCCTCCTCACATCAGAAATTTCTGGGAAATTTCGAAACAACTTTATCAGCCCTTATTCAATCGATCATAACTTTCTATACAAATATCCAAATGATGAATGGTTTCATTTTATGAAAACTAGAATGCAAGGGCTACAACTTTCATGTTTTGTGAATGTTCATATTCCTTATATATTGCTAGATATAAACTTTTACATTATGCTCCTTGCATTAATATTTTTGAACTTTGCTGTCAAAATCCAGCAAGTTAAATGGCATAAAAATGTCCTGTAACCATTCCGAAACTCACCCGAGCCCCTCCGGACTCTAACCAAATATACCAACATAATTCATTACATCATTCAAACTTTTTCCAATCAACAAAATACCTCAAACGACATCAAAACCATCAATTCACATCGAATTCAAGCCTAAGTTTTCCAAAAACTTTTTAAACATACATTTGATCAAAACCCGGACCAAACGATGTCCGAATGACCTGAAATTTTGTACACATATCCCAAATGGCACAATAAAGATACAACAACTCTCGGAATTTCATTCTGACACCCGGATCAAAATTTCACCTATCAACCGAAATTCGCCAAAATACTAACTTCGTCAATTCAAGCCTAATTCTACACCGGTCATCACAAAAATATTCCGGATACATTCCTAAGTCCCAAATCATCTCCCGGAGCTAATCGAATCATCGAAATTCATATATGATCCCTCTAACTCATAAGTCAACGCTCGATTGACTTTTCCAACTTATGCCTTCTTAAAAGAGACTAAGTGTCTCATTTCTTATCAAAACCACTCCAAACCACTAGATCGCATAATATACGGATAATGAAGCATAAAGAAGTTGAAAATGGAAAAAAAAAAAGCAGAGCGATAACTCATGAGACGACAGGTCGGGTCATTACAGTTTTGTGGTAAAACACCAAGGTTTGTGTATAAACTTTGTACTATTTTTGCTTGTTGGAATATTTTAAAATAATGTAATATTTAATTTCATTGTCTTTAATTTAAATTGTTTTGTATTCGTATTATATCAAGTATTGTAAGATATTTTCTAAATCGCCCATTTGTACGGATTGTTTGACCATTTTGCATTCTTGTTGGGACTATGTCCTTCTTGTGGCTGTGAATTTTTCACTCCTCTTGGTATGCCTCTTGATTTAGATCTTTTGCCATCTTGAATTTGGATTTTAGTTTGTCTCAAATTATGTAACGACCCGGCCGGTCGCTTTTGAAATTTATGCCCCGATCCCCAATTAATTACTTTCCCTAAGTTCATTTATGCTAATTTGGTTTGCCGGGATGTTCGCTATTAGAATTTGGAGTATTTTGGGATACTTAGTCCCTAAATAAGAGCTTAATAGTTGAAAAATGGCCCGTATTCGGAACAGAAATTTGATGGTTCCGTTAGCTCCGTTAGGTGATTTTCGGGCATGGGAGCGTGTTCGGAATGTATTTTGGAGGTCCGTAGCCCATTTAGGCTTGAAATGCCGAAGTTTAAAAATTTTGAAATTACGGTTGATAGGTGAGATTTTGATCCGGGGGTCGGAATGGAATTCCGACAATTTTAGTAGCTTCGTTAGGTGATTTTGGATATGTCTGCAAATTTTCAGGTCATTCGGCATTATTTGGTCGGGTTTTTGATAGAATGTAGGTTTCAAAAGTTTTAGTTAAAACTTAGGCTTGAATCTGCCATGATATTATGATTCTTGTGTTTAATGATATGTTTTTATGATTGGAACAAGTTCATATCGTAATTTAGAGTAGGTTGGTGGTTTTGGTTGAGGTCCCGGGGGACTCGGGGGTGTTTCCAGGGGTCAAACGGACCATTTTGAGTTGATGAACAGGTCAGATTTTAGCTGTTGATGTTGCAGACTTTTTGTTCTCTGCGATCGCATCCTCACTCATGCGACCGCATAGTGTAATTCTGAAGGTGGAATTTTTCCTTCAATGTGACCGCATAGTTCCTTCCTGCGATCGCATAGTTGATGTTTTTCCTTCTCCGCGATCGCAGTGCCCTTGTTGCGATCGCATAGCCTTGTTATCTTACCTTACGCGATCGCAGGCCTCCCATTGCGATCGTATAGAGCATTTTTCCAGGCTTTCAAAACTTCTTCTACGCGATCCCATAGCTGTTCATGTGATCGCATAGACCAATTTCAGGCCCCAAAATATTTCTTCTTCGTGATCGCATCTCACTTCATGCGATCGCAGTGTACAAAGGACCGGGGCAAATTATATCTTTTCAAAAATGAGGGTTCTACCATTTTTACAAAAACTCAAGCTAGGGAGCTCGGTTTTGGGAGATGTTTTGAGGGTTTTACAAAGCTAATTATTGGGTAACAATTTCTTACTCCCTTATGATTATTATTCACTAATCAAAATTCGAATTCTTCCTTTAATTTCGGATTTTGGGTGTAATTTGGGGTAAGTTTCTTAGCACAAACTTTGATGATTTGAAGGGACAAACGAACTCCGATTTTGATATATTTTATATGGTTAGACTCGTCAGAGCATGAGGGTTCTGAAAACGTAACAATATTTCGATTCCGAGCCGATAGATGGAGGGGTTTGTTTTGTCATTTTACCCATTTTTTCGCCGTAGCTTTAATTTTAACAGTGTAATTAGTTACTTGCGATGTTAATTACACTATGTAATTGGTTTGAATAGATTTGGGCCACTCGGAGTTGGATACTCGTGGCAAGGGCATTATTTCTTAGAGGTTTTGTACTGAGATTGAGGTAACTGGCTTTTCTAACCTTGTGTGGGGGATCTTCTCCTCTGGGATATGTTATGTGTTGATTTAAATGCCTTGTACGCAAGGTGATAGGCGTGTAGTTGCGCAAATTATTGAAAACCCCATTTTACTTGAATTGCTCAATCAGTGTTATCTTTGTTATTTGATTGGTTTAATTGCAATATTTATCCTGTGTTAGCTAGGGAAGCATGATTTGATAGGATTAACTGTCTAAATGCCTACTTGTCTTAATTGATTTTCCTGAAACGTGTTGAGACTGGATTTAATTGTTAACCATAACAGTGTATTTCATTTCTTTTTGCGTATTCTCTTATTTGATTGTGTTTGTGTTATGTGGACAGCGGGTTCGATTCCTGGAGATCCGGTGCTCATGATATAAGGACTGCAGGTTCAATTCCCGGAGATCCTGTGATACTGAGATAAAGGATTGCGGGTTCAATTCCTGGAGATTTTGTGACATGATATAAAGGACTGCGAGTTCAATTCCCGGAGATCCTGTGATACTAATATCAAGGACTGCGGGTTCAATTCCCGGAGATCCTGTGATACTGATACAAAGGAGTGTGGGTTCAATTCCTGAAGATCCTGTGCTACTGAGTTAAATGGACTGCGGTTTCAATTCCTGGAGATCCTGTGCTATTGATTTTGTACTTGCTGTGTTGATTTCTTTATTATCTTAATCGTAGATGACTTGTAGCTTCTATCTTATTTGCTGTTATTTCAGTTTTACTCTTGTTTACACTGTTCGATATATTATTATTATAATTCTCGGAAGTGCCCTGACCATCCTCGTCACTACTCCATCGAGGTTAGGCTTGGCACTTACTGAGTACCGCTGTGGTGTACTCATGCTACTCTTCTGCCCACTTTTGTTGTGCAGATCCAGGTCCATCTGATCAGGTACACTATCGGTGATCGAGGTTATACTCAGGAGACTCGAGGTATGCAACTGCTACGTCCGCAGATCCGGAGAGTCTTCTTCCGTTGTTTCCTAGTGGCACTAGATATTCTTTTTTGTTTTCGGTTGTACAGATACTCTTGGTAGATAGAGCCACAGTTACTATCTTAACCTGTGTTTTCCCGTGAGTTTCTGGGTCTTGGGGATTATATATTATGATATTTTGGAAAATGTATGTTTCGAGCGGCACCTATTATATTTTCTATGTCATTCCGCTATTATTTTTCTTGTTGTTCATAAAAGCTATAAATTCCGCATTGTGTATGGCTTACCTAATCGTGAAGACTGGGTGCCGTCATGACATGTTCACGATTGGTGAACTAGGGTCGTGACAAGTTGGTACCAGAGCTCTAGGTTCATAGGAATCACATGACACAGGCCTGTTATTTAGATTCACGCTGATAGATATGGAGACGTCCATATTTATCTACGAGGGGCTATGTAACTTTTTTGGAAACTCTTCATTTCTTTTGAATTCCTTGTCATGCGATATTTTGACACCAAATCTAAACTTCTATTTTCTATTCTCTCACAGATGGTGAGGACACGTGCTACTCATGAGGATCAAGCACCCGCACCCCCTATTGCCGTTGCTAGAGGCCGGGGCCGCGGTAGAGGTCGAGGACGTGCCCGAGGTGTATCCACAGCACCCGTGCGCACCGGTGGATCAGGTTGGAGTGCAAGAACCTGGTACCCCTACTACAGCTACTGCGACTCCATCACTCCAGGAGACTCTGGCTAAGTTTATGAACATGTACACTACTCTGGCTTAGGTGGGGTTGCTTCCTCTCGCTGCAGCCACATCTCAGGCTGGGGGAGTGGCCCAGACTCCCAAAGCCCGCACTCCTGACCAGCGAGTGCCCGTGGAGCAGGTTCCAGAGGTTATTCCTATACCGCCTGGTGCACCAGTACAACCTGAAGGTGGGTCAGCTGCCTCCGAGGACGAGCAACACAGGTTGGAGAGGTTCAAGAAGTATGATCCCCAGTGTTCAGTGGTTTAGCTTCAGATGATGCCTTGGGATTTCTGGAGGAGTGTCATCGCATCCTCCGTACTATGGGTATAGTGGAGACCAGTGGGGTTTCTTTTACTGGTTTTCATCTTCAAGGGGCCACTTATGATTGGTAGCGCACATGTGAGTTGGATAGTCCAGTTGAGTCTGCCTCACTGACTTGGACACAGTTTTCTGATATATTTTTGAGGGAGTTTGTTCCCCAGAGCCTTAAGGATGCTTTGCGTGCGGAGTTTGAGCGATTACGCCACGACTCTATGACAGTATCTGAGTATGCCATCGGTTATATCCGGTTAGTCAAACATGCACCAGCCTTGGTCGCCACGGTCTGGGAGAGAGTGCAGAGGTTTATTGAGGGTCTTATCCCGCCTATCTGGTCTAGCATGGCTAGAGAGCTATAGATGAATGTGCCCTATCAGCAGGCGGTGCGTATTGCCAGTTGGATTGAGGGTATGCTCGCTAGGGAGCAAGGAGAGAGGGAGGCCAAGAGGTCTCATGAGTCTGGTCATTTCTCTGGTGCCATACTGCGGCAGCCGATCGATTTGGCAGGGGTTATTCCGATCGTCCAGTTCATTCAGCATTGCCAGCAGCTGGTGGTACTCTAGCTCCTCCAGCACCTCAGGAGCCTTAATATGCTCCCTCAGTTTCTAGTGCGCCTCCCACGCGGGGTACCTCCAATGGTCAGTCCAGCGGGAGCGGGGCCAGTCATTTACATAGCCACCGCATCCTCCCAGGGCTTGTTATGAGTGCGGGGATACTCTCCATCTGGTTAGGAGTGCCCCAGTCATGGGAGGGGAGCGCCTCCACAGATTTCATAACCTCAGCATGGTCCACAAGGTCAGCAGGCCATCGTGTCAGCTCCAGCTGCTACCCCACCTGCCCAGCCAGCCAGGGGTGGGGATCAGGGTGATAGAGGCCTCCCTCAAGCAAGGGGTCGGGCCAGATTTTATGCTATTCCTGGTCGTGCCGCAGCTGTCACCTCTGATTCTGTTATCACAGGTATTATCTTGGTTAGTCACACAGAGGCATCGGTTCTATTCGATCCTGGTTCTACCTTTTCATATGTGTTCTCTTATTTTGCTTCACATCTGGGTGAGCCTCGGGATTCTTTGAGTTTCCCCATTTATGTCTTTACTCCAATGGGTGATTCTTTGGTTGTGGATCGTATGTATCGGTCGTGTTTGGTCACTATTTGCGGTTTTGAGACCAGAGCTGATCTTTTATTGCTCGGTATTGTTGATTTCGATATAATTTTAGGCATGGACTGGTTGTCGCCCTATCATGCTATTCTTGATTGTCACGCTAAGACCCTGACGCTAGCTATGTCAGGCATTCCACGTATTGAGTGGAGTGGTACTCTAGATCACATCCCAGCCATTTATTTTATTTCTCAAAGCTCAACGTATGGTTGAGAAGGCGTGTGCTGCTTATCTATCTTATGTCAGGGACGTCAGTGTTGACACCCCTTCTATTGATTCAATCCCAGTGGTACATGATTTCTCTGATGTGTTTCCAACTGATCTCTTGGGCATGCCGCCCGATAGAGATATCGGTTTTGGTATTGATTTATTGCCGGGCACTCAACCCATTTCTATTCCCCCGTATCGCATGGCTCCTCCTATGTTGAAGGAGTTGAAGGATTAGTTACATGAGTTGTTGGGTAAGGGTTTCATTCGACCTAGTGTTTTGCCTTGGGGTTCTCCTGTTTTGTTTGTGAAGAAGAAGGACGGTTCTATGCATATGTGCATTGACTATCGCCAGTTGAACAAAGTTACAGTGAAGAACCGGTATCCTTTGCCACGTATTGATGACTTATTTGATCAGCTACAGGGTGCTAGGGTGTTCTCCAAGATTGATTTGTGCTCCGGTATCATCAACTAAAGATTTCAGAGCCAGATATCCCGAAGACTGCCTTCAGGACTCGGTATGGTCATTACGAGTTCCTCGTTATGTCTTTCGGGCTGACTAATGCCCCAACAGCTTTGATGCATTTGATGCACAGTGTATTCAGGCCATATCTTGACTCGTCCGTGATTGTTTTCATTGATGATATTTTGGTATATTCCCGGAGTCGGGAAGAGCATGAGCAGCACTTGAGGATAGTGCTTCAGACTCTTAGGGAGAAGCAATTATATGCAAAGTTCTCTAAATGTGAGTTTTGGCTGAGTTTAGTGGAATTTCTAGGCCACGTGGTGTTGAGCGAGGGTATTTGAGTGGATCCAAGGAAGGTGGAGGCCGTGCAGGGATGGCCCAGGCCCTTCTCAGCTACTGAGATTGGTAGTTTCCTTGGTTTGGCGGGCTATTACCGTCCCTTTGTGGAGGGGTTCTCTTCGATACCAGCACCTATGACCAGATTGACCCAAAAGGGTGCCTCTTTTCAGTGGACAGAGGAGTGTGAGGCGAGCTTCCAAAAGCTCAAGACAGCTTTGATTTTGGACCCTATCTTGATGTTTCCTACCGGTTCGGGGTCCTATACAGTTTATTATGATGCCTCACGGGTTGGACTCGGAGCAGTATTGATGCAGGACGGTAGGGTGATTGCCTACGTATCCCGACAGTTGAAGGTGCATGAAAAGAACTACCATGTCCACGATCTTGAGCTAGCTACCATTGTTCACGCCTTGAAGATTTGGCGTCATTATTTTTATGGGGTTCCTTGTGAGACTTACACTAATCATCAGAGTTCGCAGCACTTGCTTAAGCAGAAGGACCTGAACATGCGTAAGAGGAGATACTTAGAGTTGTTAAAGGACTATAATATTACTATTCTTTATCACACGGGCAAGGCCAATGTGGTTGCCGATGCTTTGTGTCACCGGGCGGAGAGTTTGGGGAGTTTGGCATATCTACCAGCCTCAGAGAGACCTATGGCGATGGATGTTCAGGCCTTGGCCAAACAGTTTGTTAGATTGGATCTTTCAGAGCCCAGCCGGCTTCTGGCCTGCGTAGTTTCTCGGTCTTCTCTATTTTGACCGTATCAGAGAGCGGCAGTTTGATGACCCTCATTTACTTGTTCTTTAGTATAGAGTTAGGCGAGGTGATACTCGAGATGTTACCATCAGGGATGATGGAGTGATGAGGATGCAGCGACGTATTTGTGTGCCCAATGTGGATGATCTTTGAGAGTTGATTCTAGGTGAGGCCCGTAGCTCGCGGTGTTCCATCCATCCGGGTTCCACGAAGATGTATCAGGACTTGAGGAAGCACTATTGTTGGAGGCAGATGAAGAAGGATATAATTGACTATGTTGTAGGTGGCTCAACTGCCAGCATATGAAGTATGAGCATCAGTGTACGGGTGGATTGCTAGAATAGATTGATATCCTAGAGTGGAAGTGGGAGCGCATTGCCATGGACTTCGTATCTGGACTTCCACGGACTGTGAGGAAGTTTGATTCTATTTGGGTCATTGTGGATCGGCTGACCAAGTCCACCCATTTCATACCTGTGTGCACTACTTACTCATCGGAGCGGTTGGCGGAGATCTATATCGGGGAGGTAGTCCGGTTGCATGGTATTCCAGTTTCCATCATTTCAGACCGAGGCACTCAGTTTACTTAACGGTTCTGGAGGGCCTTACAGCAGGAGTTAGGTACTCGGGTGGAGCTGAGCATAGCATTTACCCCCAGACAGATGGACAGTCTGAGCGCACTATTCAGATTTTGGAGGATATGCTCCGTGTGTACGTGATTAAGTTTGGAGGTTCATAGGATCACTTCTTGCCACTGGCGGAGTTTGCTTATTACAACAACTATCATTCCAGCATTCAAATGGCGTCGTATGAGGCCCTATATAGTAGGAGGTGCAGGTCCCTGGTGGGTTGGTTCGAGCCAGGCGAGGCCAGGTTATTAGGTACAGAGATGTTCCAGGATGCGATGTACAAGGTCAAGGTGATTCAGGATAGACTCCATGCAGCCCAGTCCAGACAGAAGAGTTATGCGGACAAGAAGGTTCGCGATGTGGCATTTATGGTTGGCGAGCAGGTTTTACTTCGGGTCTTGCCCTTGAAGGGCGTCATGAGATTTGAGAAGAAAGGAAAGTTGAGTTCGAGATTTATTGAGCCTTTTGAGATTTTGAGGCGAGTTGGGGAGGTTGCTTATGAGCTGGCCTTACCTCCCAGCTTAGCCAGAGTCCATCCGGTATTTCATGATTCCATGCTCCGGAGATAGCGTGGTGACCCATCGCACGTGTTGGATTTCAGTCCCGTCCAGCTGGACAAGGATCTATCTTATGTTGAGGAGCTAGTGGCCATTTTGGACATGCAAATCAGGAAGTTGAGGTCAAAGAACATCGCTTCGGTGAAGGTCTAGTGGCGGGGTCAGCCGGCCGAGGGGGCCACTTGGGAGACCAAGCAGGATATGCACAGCCAATACCCTCATCTCTTCACTACTCCAGGTATGTTTTCTATGCTCGTTCGAGGACGAACGAATGTTTATGTGTGGGAAGATGTAACGACCCGGCCGGTCGTTTTTGAAATTTACGCCCCGATCCCCAATTAACTGCTTTCCCAAAGTTCATTTTTGCTATTTTGGCTTGCTGGGATGTTCGGTTTTGGAATTTGGAGTGTTTTGGGACACTTAGTCCCTAAATGAGAGCTTAATAGTTGAAAAATGGCCCGTATTCGGAACTGTGTTAAGATGACCTCGGAACGGAAATTTGATGGTTCCGTTAGCTCTATTTAGTGATTTCGGGGTTGGGAGCATGTACAGAATGTATTTTGGAGGTCCGTAGCTCATTTAGGCTTGAAAATTTTAAAATACGGTTGATAGGTGAGATTTTTATCCGGGGGTCGAAATGGAATTTTGATAGTTTCAGTTGCTTCTTTAGGTGATTTTGGATATGTCTGTAAATTTTCAGATCACTCGGCATCATTTGGTCGGGATTTTGAAAGAATGTAGGTTTCAGAAGTTTTGCTTAAAACTTAGGCTTGAATCCGCCGTGATTTGATGATTCTTGTGTTTAATGATATGTTTTTATGATTGGAACAAGTTCGTATCATGATTTGGAGTAGGTTGGTGGTTTTGGTTGAGGTCCTAGGGGCCTCGGGGGTGTTTCCAAGGGTCAAACGGACCATTTTGAGTTGATGAACACGTCACATTTCAGCTGTTGATGTTGCAGACTTTTTGTTCTCTGCGGTCGCATCCTCACTCATGCGATCACGTAGTGTAATTCTTAAGGTGGCCTTTTTCCTTCAATGCGATCGCATAGTTCCTTCATGCGATCGCATAGTTGATGTTTTTCCTTCTCCGCGATTGTAGTGTCCTTGTTGCGATCGCATAGCCTTGTTATCTTACCTTACGCGATCACATGCCTCCCATTGCGATCACATAGAGCATTTTTTCAAACTTCTTCTACGCGATCGCATAGCTGTTCATGCGATCGCATAGACTAATTTCAGGCCCCAAAATATTTCTTCTTCACGATCGCATCTCACTTCATGTGATCGCAGTGAACAAAAGACCTGGCATCTTTTCAAAAACGGGGGTTCTACCATTTTTACAAAAACTCAAGCTAGGGAGCTCGGTTTTGGGAGATTTTTGAGGGTTTTTTAGAGGTAATTGTGGGTAACGATTTCTTACTCCCTTATGATTATTATTCACTAATCTAAACTCGAATTCTTCCTTTAATTTCAGATTTTGGGTGTAATGTGGGGTAAGTTTCTTAGAACAAACTTTGATGATTTGAAGGGGAAAACGAACTTCAATTTCGGTAAAATTTATATGGTTGGACTCGTGAGAGTACGAGGGTTCTGAAAACGTAAAAATATTTCGATTCCGAGCCGATGGATAGAGGGGTATTTTGGTCATTTTACCCATTTTCACGCCGTACCTTTAATTTGAACAGTATAATTAGTTACTTGTAATGCTATTTACACTATGTAATTGGATTGAATAGATTTGGGCCACACGGATTTGGATACTCGTGGCAAGGGCAATATTTCTCAGCGGTTTTGTACCGAGATTGAGGTAAGTGGCTTGTCTAACCTTGTGTAAGGGATCTTCTCCCCTATGATATACAATGTGTTGATTTAAATGCCTTGTATGCGAGGTGACAGGTATGTACTTGCACTAATTGTTGAAAAACCCACTTTACTTGAATCTCTCAATCAGTGTTATCTTTGTTATTTGATTGGTTTAATTGCAAGATTTATCCTATGTTACCTAGGAAAGCGTGATTAGATAGGATTAACGGACTAAATGCCTACTTTTCTTAACTGATTTCCTGGAACATGTTGAGACTAGATTTAATTGTTAACCGTAGCAGTGTATTTTATTTCTCTCTACGTATTTTCTTATTTGATTGTGTTTGTGTTCTGTGGACTGCGGGTTCGATTCCCGGAGATCCGATGCTCCTGATATAAGGACTACGGGTTCAATTCCCAAAGATCCCATGATACTGAGATAAAGGACTGCGGGTTCAATTCCCGGAGATCCTGTGATACTGATATAATGGACTGTAGGTTCAATTCCCGGAGATCCTATGATATTGATATAAACGACTACAGGTTTAAGTTCCAGAGATCCTGTGATATTGATACAAAGGACTGCGGGTTCAATTCCCGGAGATCCTGTGCTACTGAGTTAAATGGACTGCGGGTTCAATTCGTGGAGATCCTGTGCTGTTGATTCTGTACTTGTTGTGTTGATTTTTTTATTAGCTTAATCGTAGATGACTTGTAGCTTCTATCTTATTTGCTATTTGTTTTACTCATGTTTACACAACTCGATATATTATTATTATTATTATTATTATTGTTATTATTATTATTATTATTATTATTATTATTATTATTATTATTATTATTATTATTATTATTATTATTATTATTATTTTTGGTAGGGCCCTGACCTTCCTCGTTACTACTTGATCGAGGTTAGGCTTGGCACTTACTGAGTACCGCCGTGGTATACTCATGCTACTCTTCTGCACACTTTTGTTGTGCAGATCCAGGTCCATCTGATCAGGCATACTACCGGTGATCGAGGTTATTTTCATGAGACTCGAGATATGAATCTGCTGCGTCCGCAGATCAGGAGAGTCTTCTTCCGTTCTTTCCTACTGGCACTAGATATTCCTTTTTGTTTTCGGTTGTATAGATACTCTTGGTGGATAGAGCCACAATTTTTACTATCTTAGCATGTGTTTGCCCGTGAGTTTACGGGTCTTGGTGGTTATATATTCTGATATTTTGGTAAAATGTATGTGCTGAGCGGCACCTATTTTATTTTCTATGTCATTCCGCTGTTATTTTTCTTTTTGTTCATAAAAGCTCTAAATTCCGCATAGTGTTAGGCTTACCTAGTCGCGAAGACTGGGTGCCGTCATGAAAGGTTCACGATTGGTGAACTAGGGTCGTGACAAATTATGAAACTTATCCGTGTTAAGTGCGAACTAGGAAGCCATTTTTAATATGGTTCTTGATTCCCTTGACTATTATTTTTTGACCCTACTTGATTTGGGCCTTCGGTCCATCTTGATATCTGATTATGCTTAGTATGATGGCATGACATACATATTGGGCGAAATATTGATATTTGGTAAACGCTCTTGGATTGATAGTATACTCTTTCTCGACTCTTGAACATTGTTATTGATATTTGGAAACACTTCAAAGTTTGATATTTTATATGTTTGATATATTTGTTCACTTATTTTAAATTATGTTAAATTGAGATAACTAAGACAGAAAAGGGGAATTAGAGAATTTAATGACTCCAAGCCCAAAGTTTATACACCACTAAGCTTTATTCTTAGCAATAGTTGTTTTGTATCTAGGTAATGTACATGATGAAATCTGAAGACGACCATTATGAAGTAGTCTTTTGGGAGCACTTATGAAAATCCCATTTGCATATGCACCTTGTTTTTGCATAATTTTGGGACATGTACATGATAGACCCAGATTTAGATGCTCAAGTGGAATTTGGAGCATTCCAAAAACTTGGGGATCCAACTACAAAAAGACAGGTATCCTGAAATATGCCATATTTATATATGTTATTTGGAGTTTTATTGGATTTTAAGAAAAAAATCTTGTAACTTGAATTGGGTAACTTGTTTTGCTATTTTAGGGTGTGTTAATAATTCAAGTCTTGTAATATGCTGAATTTACACTTTGTATTATAAATATGTACGAAGGAGAAAGCTAGTTTCCTTTTTATAAAGTTTATGTATAATACAAACTTGCAGTGATCTTGAATGAAAGTATTAATTTGTTAGGAAGTTGCATTAATCTGGTGATTGTTCAAGAAGTGTCATATAACCTTATGTTTTATTTTGACATTGTATTTTATTTAAAATAAAATTATGGAGTGTATTTTAGAAAAAAAAAATATTGCACTTTGATCCTTTTCTCATGGGCCTATTTACGCTACTATATTATTATGGATATTCTTAACTAATATCTTTTTAATATTTTATAAGTAGTAAATTAAATTTGTTTCCTAAGTAGTACCCTCCCAAAGAGGTTGCTACAAGAGATGCTTCGGTATTATTTGATCCAGGGTCCACCTATTCATATGTATCGTCTCTGTTTACTCATTATCTGGTTATTGTTTCTGAGCCTTTAGGCACTCCTGTTCATGTTTCCACTCATATGTGCGATTCTTTGATTGTGGATCGGATCTACCGGTCCTGTGTGATCATATTATGTGATTCTAAGACTAGAGCGGACCTCTTATTTCTTGATATGATTGACTTTAAGGTAATCCCATGCATGGATTTGTTATCCCCGTACCACGCCATCCTAGATTGCCATGCCAAGACTGTTACATTGGCAATGCAAGGATTTCCTGGATTAGAGTGGAGGGGTTCCACAATTGATACATCTAGCCGAATTATTTTATTTCTGAAGGCTCGACATATGGTCGAGAAGGGGTGTTTAGCTTATCTAGCTTATGTTGGGGATGCCACCGCTAGAGTCCTGGATGATGGATTCAGTTCAGTAGTTCGGGAGTTTGCCGATGTGTTTCCTTATGATCTTCTTGGCATATCACTGGATTGCGATATTGATTTTTGTATTGACTTGGCTCCAGGTACCTAGCCTATATCTATTCCTCCATACCGTATGGCTCCGAAAGAGTAGAAAGAGTCGAAAGCAGTAGCTTGAGGAGTTGTTGGCAAAGGGGTTTATTAGACCTAGTGTGTCACCTTGGGGTGCACCAGTGTTGCTTGTGAAGAAGAATACGGATGGCACCATGCGGATGTGCATTGACTACCATTAGTTGAACAAGGATACCATCAAGAATAAGTACCTGTTTCCATGCATTGATGCTTTGTTAGAATAGTTGCAGGGTGCTAGGGTGTTCTATAAGATTGACTTGAGATCAGAGTACCCTCAGTTGAGGATTCAGGGCTCAAATGTTTCGAAGACTACCTTCCATACTAGAATGGTCATTATGAGTTTCTGGTGATGTTCTTTGGCTTGACCAATGCCCCATCGACTTTCATAGACTCGATGAACATAGTGTTTAGACCTTATATTGATTCCTTTATTATCGTCTTTATATATGAATTCTTGATATACTCAGGTAGCCTATGGGAGCACGAGCAACATTTGAGAGTTGTGCTTCAGACCTTGTAAGAGCAGAAGGTACATGCTAAGTTCTCCAAGTTTGAGTTTTGGCTAGAGTTAGTGGCATTCTTGGGGCATATTGTGTCTGTAAAGGGCATTAAGGTAGATCTCAAGAAGATTGAGGCAGTTCAAAGTTGGCCATGTCCTACCTCGGTGATAGAGATCAGAAGTTTCCTTAGTTTAGAAGGTTACTACAGGTGACTCGTACATGGCTTTTCATCTGTTCCATCACCTCTGTACAGATTGCCCAGAAGGGTGCTACTTTCTGCTGGTCTGATGATTGTGAGGTGAGCTTCTAGAAGCTCAAGACAACGTTGACTACAACACCAGTTATTGTCTTTCCTTCCAATTCAGGGATGTATACGATATATTGTAATGCTTCACATATTGACATATGTTGTGTAGGACAGGCGAGTTATTGCATATGCCTCCCATCAGCTGAACATTAATGAGAAGAATTACCCTGTGCACTATCTAGAGTTTGCGGCGATTGTTCATGATCTTAAGATATGGAGGAATTATCTATATGGGGTGTCATGTAAGGTTTACACTAATCATTGTAGCTTACAACATTTATCAAGCAGAGGGACCTCAATTTGAGACAACAGAGATGGCTTGAGTTACTGAAGGATTATGATATCACCATTCTTTATCATTAGAGCAAGGAAAATATGGTCACTAATGAATTGAGTAGGAAAGCATAGAGTATGGGTAGCTTGGCATCCATTCCAGCAGATGAGAACATTCAGTCCTTGGCTAACAAACTTGCGAGGTTGGATATTTCAGAGCCCAGCCGAGTTCTTGCGTGGTTGTTGCCCAATTTATTGGGTAGATCAAGGCCGGTAGTTCGATGATCTGCATTTGGTAGTTCTTAGAGAGACGATGCTACAGGGTAGTGCAAGGAGGTTTCTATTGGTGAGGATGGTATCCTGTGACTCCAGGGACGCCTATGTGTTCCTAATATTGATGTCTTTGAGGGAGAGGATTCTAGCAGAGGCACATAGTTCGTGGTATTCTATTCACCTAGGTGCTATAAAGATGTATTGTGACCAGAGACATTATTGGTTGTGACGGATAAAGAAGTACATAGTAGAGTATGTGGCTAAGTGTTTGAATTGCTAGCAGGTTAAGTATGCGCACCAGAGGCCAGGTGGCCTACTTGAGCAGATGCCCATTCCTGAATGGAAATGGGAGCGCATCAGTGTGGATTTTGTAATGGGATTTCCCCAAACCTTACAGAAGTTTGATGCATTGTGGGTCATGGTTGATAGGTTAACCAAGTTGGCATACTTTATTCCGATTGTGACTATTTACACACCAGAGAGGTTGGCTTTGATTTACATTCGGGGAGATAGTCTGGTTGCACGGTGTGCCTATTTCCATTATATAAGATAGAGACCCGGTTCAATTCCCATTTTTAGGGAGCTATTGAGAGTGAGCCGGGGAGCCGTATGGAGCTCAATACATCATTCCACCCTCAGACTGGCAGACAGTCGGAACGGACAGTTCAAATTCTGTAGGACATGTTTAGGGCATGTGTGATTGACTTTGGAAAATAGAGGGATTAGTTCCTTCCTTTGGCCGAGTTTGCTTACAATAAAAGTTATCAGTCCAGTATCGAGATGGCCCTATTCAAGGCTTTATACGGTCGTCGATGTCATACTCCTATCGGCTGGTTTGAGACCGAACAGGCTAAGTTGTATGGTACAGATCTGGTGAAAGATGCCTTGGAGAAGATGAAGTTGATTGATAAATGGCTTCGCACATTACAGTCCAGACAGAAGAGTTACGCAGATCAACAGGTGCGTGATTTATCATTCATGGTCGGCGTAAGGTTCTCTTCAAAGTCTCGCCGTGAAGGGTGTCATGAGATTTAGGAAGAAGGGCAAGTTGAGCCCAAGATTTATTGGCCCATTTTAGGTGTTGAAGCGAGTTGGAGAGGTGGCATAGCAGCTTGCTTTACCTCCCATGCTTTACCTCCCAGCTTATCGGTAGTCCACCTAGTTTTTCATGTGTCTATGTTTCTGAGGTATCACGCCGACTGGTCCCATGTGCTAGACTTCAGCACTATTCAGCTAGACGAGAGATTGAGCTACAAAGAGGAGCCAGTTGCCACTATTGATAGGCATGAGCCCTAGTTGAGGTCCAAGAGGGTTTTTGTAGTAAAGATCCAGTAGAGGGGCCAACCGATCACAGAGGCAACTTAGGAGTTCGAGGAGGACATGCAGAGTAGATATCCACACTTATTCGGCACTTCAAGTATGAATCTAAATATGTTCGAGGATAAACATTTGTTTAAGAACCTAACTAATTGTTTTGCTTTTTAGAATCTCGTTCCCCTAAATGAGACCTCCCGCACTTGCTTTAATTAATTTTCGACCTGTGGGGATAGTTGGTTTGGAATTTGAAAGAGTGTGGGTTGAAATAGGCACACTTGTTTCCTTGAGAATTTTGTAAAAAGCAAATTTTGACTATGGTCAATATTTTTAACAAATGGACCGGGACTCGTATTTTGACGGTCCCGAAGGGTCCGTAGAAAAATATAGGATTTGGGCGTATTCCCGGAATCGAATTTAAAAATACCTAGCTCGAGTAATGAATTTTTGTTAGAAATTATTAAAATAGAAATTCTAAGAATTTAATGAAATCAAATAATGCTTGATCATGTTGGTATCGGGCTCGTGTGTTGGTTTCAGAGCTTGGTACATGTCATGTATCATTCAAGACTTATCCGCAAAATTGGTGTTAATCCGAGTAGTTTAAGTTTTTTGGCACGTTAGAAGTGAATTGAAGAACGTGAAGTTCATATGTTTGATTCAATTGGTTTTAGGGGGTGATTCTTAAATTTAGCATTGTTTCAGGTATGTTGAGGGTTCGAATGAGTCTATTTTATGATTTCTAACTTGTCGGTATATTCGGGCGGGGCCGAGGGTCCAAGAGAGTCAATCGGGTGCACCTATATATCATAACCGCACCTGCGGTTGGTCAGCCGCAAGTGCGACCGAAGAAGCGCTCTACCTCTTGCAGAAGTGGCCAAGCAAGGCCAGGCCCAAAGCCATAGAAGCGGTTGTTTCTTTCGCAGAGGCGGAGCTGCAAAATCATCTCGTATCTCGTAGATGTGGCCAAGTTGAGATTCCGCATAAGCGGGCACCTTTCTGCAGATGCGGTGGGCGCAGGTGCGGCCCTGGAGCGCAAAAGCAAAAATTACTGAAATAGTGAGCTTCATTTAATAGGGGCCCCGACCATATTTGCCCATTTTGCACTCGTTTATTTGGTGATTTTGGAGCTCTTGGGAGAAGACTTTAACCTAGGATCTTGAGGCAAGTCCATCCCCCTTATTTCTAAGTTAATACGTGAGTTTTGGGTAGATTGACGCACAAAGATAAGGAAGAATCAAGAGATTAGATCAAAACCTAGGTTTTTGATAAAACTTAGACTTTACCACGGAGTTGGTTATGGAATGAAGTAGAAATCATACTTTATTGATCCTTAGGTTATAGGGAATAACTTCCTTCGAAAAGTTTCGAATCCAGGCACGTGGACCCAAGATAGAATATTAGCAAACTTATGTTTAAGGTTGTGGAATTATTTAGTAATTAAAATGTGAACTGTTGTGCTTATATTGACTAGTTCCTACCTCGGTTAATTAGCTTTGGATAATTCGATTCCAAAATTGAGGGGTTTGAGCACGTTCTTGGTATTGGAAGCACGTTTTGAAGCGATGTGAGTCTCCTTTAAAATCTTGTAAGAGGTTATTGTCCCCGTAGGTGAGTTAATTAAGCATGTTTTTGCTCATTGTGAAGGCTACGTATGCACGAGATGACGAGAGTCCGTGCGTAGCTACTATATATAAATTTTCCGGGTAGTTTAGGACCCATATTATGCTATATTTGTAAATGCCTATATTCTTTCATGTTACTAAGATATTTTGGGACTTGTTAAGAGTTGGAAAAAATATATAAAAGTGCATGTACTCACTTGATAACTCGTATTAATTTATTTGATTGTGATTGTTCCTTATGTGCCCTGTAGATAATAATTATTATTTGTGGATCGGGCTTATCACCTCAATAAAAATAGATGCATTTATTGTTCGCGCCATTCGACCTTCTGGTAGTACACATTTCTTTTTCTATTGGACCGGACCGTACGATCTCGACATAATGTGCGCATGTTTCTATGTGAGTTTATATTCATGACTAGTCTCATTAAATTCCCTGAATGTAACTAGCTAATTATGAAACCATCTAGGGAATGACATATCGCTTCATACACACACACATATATAGTAAAACACTTCTTATATTGGCACACACATTAATAGACTATTTTTTTGGGATTTGTATAACTATTTCGGTCGATACAAATTATTTCTCGTTTTATATTTAAATTTGTGTTAACTGTTTTGGAAAAATAAAACTAGAACTTATTAATAATTTAGTGTTGTCTTGCCTTTTGTTTGCCATCACAACCTGATGTGAAATTGGATCGTGACACTTATCTGTTGTTATTGTCTTATTATTGAAACAATCTTTCAATATTTGACCAGAAAAGTTTTCGCAACGTGCTTGTTAAAGTGGGATAAATTATCATATTTCTTCAAATTGGAAAGAAAGATCTTTTGCATTTACGGTCTAAAACTAAAACTTGAAACTCACGAGAATGGGATGTTAATTGTTAGAATCGTTCGAATGACTACTGTGCCACTAGTTATTTGTTCTAGAAAAAAAATTCACGCACATTCTATTATTGCATTTAAAACATCCCAATCAACAAAATGGAAAACAAAATGAAAGCGGTCCCGCTCGATGGATACATCATAGAAAAGTTGGTATCAACGGTTACGTTTCAAGATTCAATTGTGAATTGAATCATCTCAAAATATTGTACATGAATGACGGCTAATAGGTGAGTCCAATAATCACAGAATCTGTTGCTCCTTGATAATAGGTGAATTGAACTATGATTATGTCTCAAAGAACCACTTTCTTATAGAGTTTTTACCGTAAAAGTGATAACAAAATGTTCTTATTAGTGCTTTTCTAATTTTGCAGGTTACATACAGTAGAAAAAGGCTATGGAGTAGTTTTGGATCAATCATGGAGGAAAAAGAGGCCAATCGCACAAAAGTCGCCAAATGAACCATGTGAAATGCACAAATATGAGCTGGAGGTGAACTATCGCGATCCTGGCGTAATCACAGTCGGACCGCAGTGAGAAGCTATTTTGAGATTAAGAGAGGTCATTTGGCCGCGGTCCTAGCATGACCGCGGTAGGACCGCGACATGCGACGGAAAGCTGAGGGACTAAAGTACAAATTCCGAAATTCGTAGCCCAAAACCCTATTTAAATACTAGAACTCGCCCAAGGAAGGCATATAATATTTTAGAAAGTACTTTGGCAAGAAAAACAAGTGTGAGAGATCACCCAAAACATCATTACTCTTATTCTTCTTTATTTTTCTTGCAATGTTATGGTTATGAATCTTTTAATATTTTATTCCACCATTGTCATGAGTAGCTAAAAACCTTTATATAAGATTTTGGTGGAACCCGTTGGGAATAACTTGGTTATTTTATCAATATAATTAGATTTGCTGTTAATCACTAAATGTTCATCTTATGTTTTGATTGTGGATTAGTTGAAAAGGTCCTCAATTATCCGTTCCAATTTAGTATGTATCTTCTTGAGAGAGAGTGCGTATTTAGGTGATTGTATGAACAACATCACTTCCGGAGTATAGACAATAGTCATAACCGAGGGTTTAGGTGTTGTATTAGGGATAATAAAACCCCGAGTGCATTCTAAGTGAACCGTATTGTGAGATTAGCTAGCGTAACTTGAGAAAGTGCATCTAGTACATTATTATAATTACTTGAGAAATAATTATGATAGATGGAGAGTTCATGATTGTTCGAGATAACTAAATCATAGTTATAAGACATATACAACCAAAGAAATTACCAGCGGGGAAACCATTAGCTTAGACTTTCTTTCTATTTTTTACACATCAAGTTTAGTTAATTTTCAGTTATTAATTACTTAGTCTTTAGTGTTTGAAAATCAACTACCGTGAATCAAAAAGTTTGAGAAAACAGATTGTGTGAATTTAGTGAATCTGACAGTAGGAATTGATAGGTTAATTCTCCGTGGTTCGACTCTGGGCGATAATACTCAGATTATATTTGCAACGCCCGCGTAGTCTTTTGTGAGACTCAGTTGAGCGTGATCAAATTTTGGCGTCATTTCCGGGGTATTAACGGTGTTACTAATTTCAATTAAAAAAAATACAAAAAAATCAAGTGTAATTCGTTTTCTCTATACCAATATTTACATATAAATTCTAACGGCTGAAATCTTGTGGAAAGCAGGTGTATGCCTAGAAATTCTTTGAGGACTGGAGGACTAATAGATGGACTTTGAAACCCCGAGAAAATATTTAGGGCATTGAACTGTCACGACCCAATCTGGAGGACCATGACTAGCACCCGACCATACTTGCCGAGCACCAACGTACATTTTATCTAACCTTCTTTATTATCTTTTAGGGCTGACGAGACCAGTATAAATGGTAGACATGGACCATGGACAACCAACAATAAAATATGATTGTATGAACCTACATAAAATGGGATGACCAGACAATCAAGAAACTATATACATATGGTACAAGCTACCACGCTAAAATGAAAGACTATACAACAAAAACCAGCACCAAACTATACATGAGTCGACACTTGTCTATGAGCCTCTAAAGGAACATAAGTGCTGCAACATAGCCGGAACAGGGCCCCGACATACCCATAATGTCTATAACAAAAATGCATACCAAGACCAAGGCAAGTCCGAGAAGGGATTTCGCCAATCACCGCTGAACTGGACAACCTACCGTGATGGGGAAGCTACACCTGCCTGTCTATCAGGACCTGTAGCACGACATGCAGCATCCACAAACAAAAGGACGTCGGTACGAATAAAGTACTGAGTATGTAAGGCAGAGAACCATAAATACGAACAGTAATGTAAGCAGGGATAGAGAATGTACAACCTGTAACATCTGAGTACCTCTAAGGGCTACTGACATGAAATGCATGATACATATGTATAAATACATAATCTTTTAAAACATACGCCTCTGTGGACATCATCATCATCATCATATCGTACCCGGCTGTAATAGGCTCGGTAAAAATGTACCCGGCCATTATAAGGCTCGGTAGAATCGTACCCGGCCACGTGGAGCTCGGTAAAACCCAACTGATCAGTGGTTGCATAATAGGTGTCGTACCCGGCCGACTATAGCGCGGCTCGGTAGAGTAAAATAGATACATATATATAATGCATGCTCGACTCATGGAAACACCTTGTAGACCTTTCGGAGTGACGTAAGGTCGGTATCCTATGTACACCTTATAGACCTTTCGGAGTGACGTAAGGTCGGTATCCTATGTACACCTTGTTAGGACTAACTCTTCACTATGAACCTTATAGGAATCAGGAAGTATCAACAAGATTGATAACATAAGAATAAGAGAAGCAACATCAACATCAATCGTTCCATAAGAGGGGAAACAATGTAAGTACTGCTTAGCTTCTAAGAATAGAGTATCTTTGGAAGCTCGTTCATTACATTATGTACAATCGGAGTCGTGCAAAAGAAGGAAAGGGATAGCCACACATACCTTGTATATACTGCCACAACCTCAAGCTATGCAAACGTCATGATTCCTTAGTCTACAATAGGAGAAATGACACTATCGTTAACGTTTAAGCGTCGCAACTATTATGTACCAACCACAACCTATTTTGTGATGAAACGGACAGCACCTCCCCTATATATATGACTTCACACCATTCAAAATAATCACCAAACAGCCTAAACAACATCAATAATAAATATATTGAGCCTCCCAAAACAGTCCACACACAACCTAATCACATCATACATACGACGACCACTATAGTCGTATCAAACGACCCAAAAATATTACGAAGAACTAGCAGACCGCAACCCAACATATATATGGTGTTTATCCACACCATGCCTCCTCCAAAACTCCACAAAAAAGTAATAAAAAACCGCAGCCCAACAGCAACACAAAACAGTCCACAAAACGGTCCGCTACAAGTGAATAACTTGAACTCACGGCTTCCGATCACCGTCCCGTGAGTTCTTATGTGTATATAACGAATTACCATGAATTCACAGCAGAATAAATGTATGAAATATAGCAGTAAACTCACCTTACTTGTTGGATAACTCAGCCTTTATCTTGGTTCTTCAAACTCTAGTGTTTATCCCCAATTTGAACTTGAAAGAGAGGAAAATCAATTAGGGTTTGTGGATAATTTTTGGAAGGAAGTTTGTAGTGTTTTAGATCTGGTTATTTGTGAAATATAATGAGGGATATATTGCAGAAGATAAGCCTTTTAATGGGCTCCTTTTCTGACCCGAAATTGCCTCTTTTGGGCCGTCATTTAACCAAGTAGCTGACCCACCTACTTGTCACCTAGAAGCTTGTGAAGTCTCACGAAAATGTCTATATCTCACTATTCCAATGTCATATGGATAAACGGTTTAATGCGTTGGAAACTAGACTCATAGATCTTCAATTTGGTGGGTAGATTACTCCGTAATTCCTAGTATATTGGAAGAAAACCGTAATAACATTTGACCAAAAGTTTAAGTAAAACTATGAACCTAAGTTGCAACAACTTTTGTCGACTTTTATTTCATAACTCGTTTGACTTCAAGACTTATGATACGGATATTATATGATTCAAATACCTTAAATCATGACTTCCTAAGTATATTAAGCATCTATAGGTTTACCCAAAAGTACGAGTTACAGTATCCTTGATTCGTTTAACTTCTAATACTTGTTAATCACCCTTATGCACCCTTGTATCACTTAAGATTAATCGGATTAACTTCTTATCATCTCAAGGATAATTCCTTCTTGGATTTGTGTTAATTAACTTATGGCATGAACTAACGTGTGTGGATATGGGTTGTAACACCCTCCCCCCTTAGGAACATTTGTCCTCGAATGTAAGGGTTTATGGGGAGTCCAAATCATCGTGGATTCCAGCGGAAATTTTTGGTCAATTTTCCCCTATAAAATGGTCACTAGAAAAATTTGCAAGCAGTGAAGCTCAAAGTATGGACTCACAAGGCTACACAAAGTATTATGGTCATGGACATTATTTACATATCACCATTTTGTATTAAGAAAGAGTGTTCTCAAGTTATTGCTTACCTCATAAAGCCGTTTCACCTTTACAATGTATCTTGCGTTCCACTAACATCCTTGTTATCATCATTATGGAATATGTAAGGGTATTTAGACTTCATCTCTTCTTCCGCTTCCCATGTCATTTCTTTCATATTCTTGTTCTTCCATAATACTTTGACGGAAGCTACATCTTTTGTTCTCAGCTTGCGGACTTGTCGATCTAATATAGCCACTGGCACTTCTTCATATGATAGATCCTCTGTAACTTGAACATCTTTGATAGGGACAACTCGAGAAGCGTCTCTAATACATTTTCTCAACATAGATACATGGAATACCGGGTGGACAAATTCTCATTCGGATGGCAATTCTAACTCATAAGCATCTTGTCCAATTCGTTGAAGAATTTTATACGGACCGATATACCTTGGACTCAGCTTACCTTTCTTCCCAAAACGCATAACACCTTTCATTGGTGAGATCCTCAGGAAAACCCAATCACCAACCTCAAACTCTAGATCACGACGTCGGACATCGGAATAAGACTTTTGCCTGCTTTGTCCCGTCCTCAATCGTTCCTGTATCACTTTCACCTTCTCAATGGTTTGGTGAATCAAATATGGCCCATATAATTCTGTTTCACCGACTTCGAACCATCCAATTGGTGATCTACATCTCCTCCCATATAGTGCCTCATATGGGGCCATTTTAATACTGGAATGGTGGCTATTATTGTATGCAAATTCTATGAGTGGAAGATGGTCATCCCAATTTCCCTTAAAATCTAGAACACGTACTCGTAGCATATCTTCCAATGTCTGAATGGTACGTTCAGCCTGTCCGTCAGTCTGCGGATGAAATGCAGTGCTGAGATTCACCCGTGTGCCTAAACCTTTCTGAAAAGACCTCCAAAAGTTAGCCGTAAATTGAGCTCCTCGATCCGATATAATAGATACCGGCACACCATGAAGCCTAACAATCTCCTTGATATACAACTTCGCATAATCTTCAGCCGAGTAAGTTGTCTTAACTGCCAGAAAATGAGCACATTTTGTAAGTCGATCAACTATTACCCAGATAGAGTCAAACTTATGATAAGATCGAGGTAATCCAATAACGAAGTCCATATTAATCACCTACCATTTCCAGGTCGGAATCTCTATATTCTAAAGCCATCCACCGGGTTTCTGATGTTCTATCTTTACTTGTTGACAATTGGGACACTGGGCTACAAATTCTACAATAGACTTTTTCATGTTATCCCACCAATACTGATCCTTGACATCATGATACATCTTTGTTGAGCCAGGATGGATGGAATATCGGGATTGATGAATTTCATTCATAATCTTTTCTCGCAATCCTGCCACATTCGGCACACATAATTAGCCCTGGTATCTCAGTGCCTCATCTCCTCCGATCTTAAAAGCCGTAATTTTACACTGCTGAATGTTCTCTCTCAATCATAGTAAGATAGGATCTTCATATTGCCGTGCTTTTACCTCGGCTACCAAAGATGATTCTGATGTATTCTGTACAGTAACACTTCCGTCATCAGAGTCTAACAATCTGATTCTCATATTGGCTAGCCGATGAAGCTCTTTAGTCAACCCCCATCTACCTGCATCAATATGTACTAAGCTTCCCATTAACTTACGGCTGAGAGAATCTGCCATAACATTGGCTTTACCGGGATGATACAATATCTCGACGTCGTAGTCTTTCAGTAATTCAAGCCACCTACGCTGCCTCAAATTCAACTCTTTCTGCTTGAAGATGTATTGTATACTCTTGTGATCTGTGTAGATGTCAACATGGACGCCGTATAAGTAGTGCCGCGATATCTTCAAAGCATATATTACTGCAGCCAATTCCAAATCATGGGTTGGATAATTGTTTTCATGCTTCTTCAATTGTCTTGATGCATATGAAATCACCTTCCCATGCTGCATCAACACGCACCCCAAACCTATACCTGAGGCATCACAATATACCACATATCCTTCTGTTCCTTCAGGGAGAGTGAGCACCGGTACGGATGTCAATCGGTCCTTCAGATCCTGAAAACTACGTTCACAAGTGTTAGACCACTAGAACTTGGTAGCTTTCTGTGTTAACTTAGTCAATGGGGCTGATATAGAGGAAAACCCTTCTACAAACCGCCTATAATATCCTGCTAGCCCCGGGAAGCTACGAACTTCTGATGGTGTTGTAGGTCTCGGCCAATTCTTTACTGCATCAATCTTCTGAGTGTCGACACTAATACCCTCATCAGATATCACATGGCCAAGGAAAGCTACTGAGTTCAGCCAGAATTCACATTTGGCGAGCTTAGCATATAACTTACGATCCTGAAGCATCCGTAATACTATCCGCAAGTGGCTCGCATGTTCCTCCTCCGAATGAGAATACACCAGAATGTCATCAATGAATACAATCACGAACACATCAAGATAGGGCCTGAATACAGTATTCATGAGATCTATAAAAGCTGCTGGGGCATTTGTTAGCCCGAAAGACATCACCAAGAACTCAAAGTGCCCATATCTTGTCCGAAAGGCCGTCTTTGGAATATCCTTCTCCTTAACCCTCACATGATGATATCCTGAACGTAAGTCAATCTTGGAGAAATACTTGGCACCCTGGAGTTGGTCAAACAGGTCGTCAATTCTTGGAAGTGGATACTTGTTCCTTATAGTAAACTTATTCAACTGCCGATAGTCGATACACATCCGTAATGACACATCTTTCTTCCGCACGAATAGGACTGGCGCACCCCAAGGTGAAGTGCTAGGCCTAATAAAGCCGTTATCCAGCTGTGAGCACGTGATTTTTGCCCTACATGAAAATTACTCCTAAAAATTCAAAAATAAAATAGTTTTGTTTTGTGAGTAATTTTTGTGTTATTTTTGCATTTTTTGTTTTTTTTGTGTGCGCATGTGTATTGTTTAAATTAATATAAAATACAAAATGTTTGCATTTGCATGTAAATTCATGTTTGTAATTTAGAGTAATTAAGTTTGTTTTACGAAAATGAAAAATAACAAAAAAAAAATTATTATGTATTTTTTGCATTTTTACCATTTATTGTCCAATTGTGTGATTTTATTTTATTTTTGGTATTTAAATGTGTGTGTTTAATTGATATTAGAGGTTAATTAATATTGATATGTTAATTTTGTTCTATAATTTAAATTAGGGTTTTTAAAATTTAGTTTGAATTACTTTAGAAATTAAAATAAAGAAAAAACAAAATCAAATGAAAGAAGAAAGAAAACGGATTGGGCCAGTTTTTAATCTTAAATCACAAGCCCAAATATTCAACCCTTACCCGGAAACCCAGTAGCCCAATCCCCTCATTTAATCCAAACCGTCAGATTGTTTGATCCAACGGTTTGGATTATTTGAACAATTTTCAATTACCCAAAACCCCCCAATACCTTCTCCCCCGCCTCATTACCCAAACAACCCACACCCCTTACATTCATCTCTCTCAACCAAACACCCCAAGAACCCTAGCTAGCCGCCGCCCTTTCCCTCGCCGGAAAATCCGGCGGCCGGTTCATTTTGCCACCATCTTAACACCAAATGACCATCTCTATACCCCCAATCCAAATCCATACACCATCTACTTCGAATCAATCCGGAGCTTCTCGAATCTTCATTTGAAGATTCGAGTCAAACTTGAACTAACACCAAACACTCCCAAATTGATACCACACCTTCGCCGGACCTCCCCCATGTCCATACCAAACTTGGTTCGGCTCAAATCTAACAGGAAACCGTCGAACCCCAAAACCCATGTCCAAGAACCCTAAAAACCGAAAAGAAATTTAATTCGCCGGATTTCATTGAATTGAGGTCTAATAGACCTTAATTGATATGTTTTCACTTGGAAAACATTTCAATTAAGGTCCTTTCGACCTCGAATGACCCAAGCCCGAGCCGCCGAGCCCAATTTCTTAGTTCCAAGGTATTTCTTTTCTCTTCTATTCTTGTTTAATTCTACTCATCGTTTTAGTTTGTTTGTTTTATAGTTTTCGTTTGTGTTTGTTTGTTTTTGTGATTTCGCCCATTCTTTCTTCTCCTCAAAGACCTTTATTTGGTCAATTGTTTTTCCGTCTTTGTTTGTTTGACCACGAATGTTGTCGAATACGTGTTCGCGTCGATTAGCGTCGTCGAACAATTGGCTTGGTATTCCCCGGCATTGGCCGAGAACTCTTGATTCACTGTTTTGCGATTGTGTGTTATCGATTATAAACGTTGTAATCGACTAATCGAATAACGTCGATTTGCTTTCGTAAGTCTGCTCATTAGAACAGTAAGACAATTGATTCTCTTGATACTGATTAATTCCCTAGTGAATCACTGTTATTTTTGAAGATTGAATCGTTATGCTTGAATTATAAACAAATTGGTTTATAGTAGCTGAGTTATAGTTGTCAACTATATGTGACTTCACTGCTGGTTCGTAGTTGTTTGTTTTGGTAGCATGTAATTGTTAAGATCCCCTGTGGCTTTGAGCCTTGAATTCTGCTGATTTTAAATTAGGTTGTGAATTGGGTATAGCTGTTAGTATATTTAAGTGTTCATGAACTAAACATTAGAGTGCAATGACATAGAGTGAGTTTGTTGAGACTGCTGGACAGCAACATCTTCCAGTGATTCTTTTGCCTTTAAGAATTGTTTAATTAGTAGAACCCACACTTATACAACTTTAAGTAGCTGTCAAGGAATATTTTGGTCAGAAATTAGTTTGTTGAATTCTTTTGAATGCTCTTAAGAGCTGGAAAATGAAAACACATGGGGGAGTGATTGAAAGGTTGAAATAAGCATGTGCCAAGCAATGGGATGTGTTTTTAGCTTAGTTTAAAGGGCTGCCTGGCTTTCTTTTTAGCTATAAAAACAGAACTGGACTCACACAGAAAGACACACATTGATATACAGAAAAAAACTCACTGGCAGAACACTAGAACACACACTTTGAAAATTGCCGCTGGTTCACTTTAAACTCTCTATTTGGCTTAAACCATTCCTGGAACTTCCTGTTATCTTTGGTCATTTGTTTCTTCAAGCTTTTGTTGGAATTTGGGTGTCACTGTTGTTCGTTTGCTGCTGTTATTGTATTGACTTTGCCTGGTCGTTGCTGTGAATCTTGCTGTTTACTGCTGCCAAATTTTATTGCTGACCTTCTCCTTCATTTGTAAAACATTTCCAGGTATACATTTTTACGATCCCGGTATTGTGAAATGAAATGAAGTATGAAACGAAGTTCTGTTGCTGCATTTCCTCTCTAATAGCCCCTTTGTTTGTTAATTCCAGTTAATCAATCGTTGTTTTAATATTAGTTTTGATTTGGTTTGAGTTATAGTTAACATGCATTTGCTTAGTTAGGATTATCTCCAGTTAGTATAAGTTTTGTGAAAACTAGACTGGAAATTGGATTGTATAACGGGTATTAGTTATAGTTTATGTACAAAATTTGGATTTCTATAATGGTGAGAGGTTGTATCAAGTATGTTTGGAGTTAATCTGGGCAGATTAAATCCGAATTTAAGATTGTTCATTCCATGATAGTGATTTAAGTCCCGTGCAATTCAAAATCACATGATGATCACATTTGAAAGTAAAATCGAGTTGTTTGTAGTGTTTATTCGAGCTCGTTTGAATTAATTAGTTGTTTGTGCTATTATGTTTCCGTTTACTTTAATAACACCCGTGAATCCATCAGTGAACGTTAACCTCCTTGAATAACAATTGTTGAACATTTTCGAATTTTGTAACTAAAAATAGTTAGGTTGATATAATTATAAATAAACGCATTTTTATTTAAGAATGATAGGTTTTCACTTTTAAAGTATTTTGATAGTCTAGTTGAATATTTGAATTGATTCATTTTTAAAAAAGTTTGAACTCACCCTTTTTTTTGTGATGAAAACCTTGCATTATCATTAGTATTTTAAATAAACTGAACAAGTTTTCTCCAAAAGGGACGACATTTGTGGTTTAACTTAATTATTAAGAGATATATGCCGGAATTGGGTTAATAGAAAGTTAAAATTTAGAGATTAAAGTGTTCATTTTATATCGGGTACTAAATGGAATAAAAAGGGACGAAATTTTAATTTTACTTGGAGCAAATAATTTTTATTCATTATTCATTTATTGATAGTTTAAATATGTCTAAATGAAGATACTTTTCTTCAAAATGAATAGAGCGATATAAAATTTAACTAAAGTATATTAATTTATAAACATGTTAAAATCAGATAATTTTAGCCATTTATAATAATTGAAGCGACCGTGCTAGAACCACGGGATCCGGGGGTGCCTAACACCTTCCTCGGGTCAACAGAATTCCTTACTTAGAATTTCTGGTTTGCAGACTTCATTGGAAAGTCGAAATTTCCTCGATTCGAGATTTAAATAAATTGGTGACTTGGGACACCTTAATTTATTCCAAGTGGCGACTCTCTGAAATAAATAGAATAATCCCGTTTCGAATATTGTCACTTAAATTGGAAAAACTCCCTTAAGCATCTACCCTCCGGGGTAGGACGCGCCAAAAGGAGGTGTGACAGCTCTGGCGACTCTACTGGGGACATAAAACCCAGAACCACTGGTTCAGGGTTTAAGAATTCGAGCTTTGAATAATTATTTTATTTGGCTTATTTATTATCTGATTTTATTACATGTTTATATTTGATATGCTAAATGTTGCTTTACCGCTTTGATATTTTGTGAAATGTATATAAATTGTGCCGATACCCGTTTTTTTTTTCTGAGTCTTTTGAAATATAATACCGGGCATTTGTTGGACATAGCCCGTTTTTCTCAAGATAGCCGTGGTGCTTGGCACCCGGTGAAGGATTTTATAGTCACACATGTTTAGGCGGAGAGTTTGTCAATTAAGCCGGAAAGCCATGCTACCGGTGCACTGACCCTCTTCGGCTCGAGTTGTCCGCTCGAGTTAAAGCCAGTCTAGACACTTTTTCCAACAGGACGATGACTTAGAATAACAAAGCCTTATGCTAGATCCCGGATAGGAACGTTTGTTTGCATCATGTGCATATTTGACTTAGGAGGCTCAACATAGGGGTTGGGCCTGTCTAGGACAGGTGTACCTGAAACAAAGGACCAACTTGTTGCATCTTTCTGTGCGCATTTATTTGTTCCGATCTTACATGCCGACCGGTTTGTTAAAAGAGGGGAAAGAAGTGGAAAACGTCAGGGTATAGAGTCAAAATAAAATTTTGAAAAAATGCAAAAAAAAAAAATTCCAAATAAATTTTCTTAATTTTACGAAAATAGTTAGTTCTTTGAAAATAAATTTTGAAAAAATGCAAAAAAAATTTCCAAATAAATTTTCTTAATTTTACGAAAATAGTTTAGTTTCTTTGAAAATAATTTTGAAAAAAATGCAAAAATTCCAAATAAATTTTCTTAGTTCCTTTGAAAATAATTTGTTTCAGAAATGCTGTTTAAAAATAGATTGTTTTCTTTTCTTAAAATGATTTAGTTCTTTTATTTTCGAACTACGCAAGTTTGATTCTCACCAAACATGAGATACGTAGGCAACCCATATCGGGCTCAACTAATACTGATTTTTTTTAAAAAAAAAAGAAAAAAAAAATATAATATTAGAATTAAGATTTTTGGTTTTAGTCGAGAGTTAGGAAATTTTGCAAAATTAGCCAAACGCCTCAAAAGGGGCGCCGGAGGACTAATTTCGCAAAATGGAATATAGACATCATACTGGTATCCTGTTATACAGCCTTCAAATCTTCTTCAAGTAATGAAAAATATATAAAAAATAAAAATAAAAATAAAAAAATTTTTGAAAAAAAAAATCTTAAGTTCATTTTTATCTTTTCTAGGATCAGCATGACTTCCTCGCAACGAATCGGCCAGAAAAGGGCGAGAGACGAAATGCCACCCATTTTTATCTTTGAGTCATCAGGACTCCACCAGACTAATACAGAATCTCTAGACCCAGTAAGTAATGTAATATTACCAAATCTTTGATCTTTAATTGGTTGTGTAGGAATGTCTTTAGTTTTCTATCTCTTCTAAGTTATTGCCAGTGAAGATTACATCATCTATATGGACTGCTACAAATACCACTGAAGTTCCTTTCTTCTTATAAAATAGTGAGTAGTCACTTGCTGCTGAAAACCTTTGAAACATAAAGATTCTGTCAACTTTCATACCATTATCTACTACCGTGTTTTTGCCCATATAGAGATTTTCTAAGCTTTCACAACATGCTAATGTCATCTACCATCAAACTCTATGTCTCCATGTATACTTCTTCATGCAAGTCCCCATGGAAGAACCATTATTTACATATAACTGGTAAAGACTCCATCCCCTATTTACTGCAATGGTGACCAGTGTCCTAATAGTAGTCATCTTCACAACTGGAGAGAATATCTTAGTGTAATCAACCCCTGATTTTTGAGTGTAGCCTTTCACCACAAGTTTTGCTTTGAATATATCTATTATTCCATTAGCTTTGTGCTTGATTTTGTCCACCCTCTTGCAACCTGTGGCTTTGTTTCCTGCAGGAAAGTGCACTAAATCCCAAGAATAGTTAGTGTGTAAGGCTTGAAATTCCTGTATCATAGTTGCCCGTCATGCAGGATTCACAAATGCCTCCTCATAATAGTTTGGCTCACAGTCATGTGAAATATTCCTTAAAAGCTGTTGACGTTCATGGTTAAAAGTATTGAATACAACATGATGTTTATTAGCAAATAATGTAGCAAGTTAAGTTTTGTTAATTTGGGATGTTCTAGGATGTAAATTTGGTATGGAGCAAAATTATTCCTTAAGGGGTGAATGAATTGTGTGAGTTCTGATGATCTTTTCAATTGTGGAAGATATATTTTGTTGGTGAGGGTAGAATCATCATTTTGTTGGGCATGTCTTTCGGGTGAAGTAATAGTTTGGTTTATAGTGGTTAGGTCTTCAATTGATGAAGCATTATGGGTAGGTGAGTTATTAGGTGAGTCGAGGGTTATAGAATCTACAGAGTTTTCATTCCTATCAGACATGCATCGTCTCATGAGCAATAAAGGATTAGGATCAATTTTGAAGTGGAATCAGGAAATGATTTAGGAAAGATAGAAGGAGTGGGCTTAGCCGAGTGGAAAAGGAAATATATTTTCATGAAACAGAACATCCCTGAAAATATGAATCCTCTTTGTGGCCAAGTTAGGACCTTGTACCCTTTTGTTCCAAAGGGATATCACATGAAAACATGAGGTGTGTATCTTGGTTCAAACATATCCCTATGAGATTTCAAGGTGGTAGGATAGCATAAATAACTAAAACTTATAAGATGTAAATAATTAGGCTTACTGTTATAGAGAATCTCAAAAGGATATTTATTTTTAAAGATTAAGGAAGGCAATCTACATATTAGGTATGTGTCAGTGAGGATGCACAACCTCCAATATCCCATGGGTAATTTGGACTATTAAAATAATTGCCTAGTTGTTTCAAGTAGGTATTTTTGTTTTCTCTCGACCACACAATTTTGTTATGGTGTTTATGGACAGGTGTTCTAGCGAATAATTCCTTTGGTTTGGAAGTATGAAATTGACTCATTATTAAAAAATTATAGGCCATTGTCAAACCTAATCATTTTGACAGTGTGTTGTGTTATACTTCAATACCACACAAGAGGGGAAGTAATTTGTGTGGTAACCAATTTTTTGCTTAAACTGATTATGAAAGGATATGGTTCTTCTATATGTTCCAACTACTACTGTTGCGGAATAATGAATGTAGAAAGTAAAGAACAAAAGTATTTTTACATGGATAATACCCAGTTCAAAACTTCACTAAATCCTAATATTAGTAGGCTTTTCCCCAACACTTCACTAAATCACTAAGCTAAAACATCATTTACAAAACTCTTCATAAACCTAAAGATTACATCTAATCCTATCATATCAACCAACCTCCTACTGTTGCGACAACTTCAAGTTAACTATAACTTAAATACTTAAAAAATCTATTACAATTACTTCAAGATAATGCTGGAAAGTACAATATAAAAACACATACTGCAATTGAAGTAGAAATAAAGAAAAACACATAAAACTCTTTATGGAGCTGGTTCTTCAATCTAGTTCATGTAGCTTCAGCTTTTCACACTTGAATCACACATGAACTGATTACAAAGAGCCTTTCTATTTTTCTCTCAATTCACATTTAAATTATTTATTTTTGTGCAAAACTGTAATGTGAGAACATCCTGCAATTTCTAGAGTTAGTAGATAAATAAATAATTAGAGTTCTCATTAAACTCTTCCTTGGTGGAAGCATTTTAGTTGATTTCAACTTCTTACTCCTTTCCTATAGTGTTCTTGTTGATTAAGGACTCCTTCTACTTATCAATTATGCAACATTTTCAATCAGGAGATGTTAAATACACTAATTTAAGATTATGTCCTTCACGTGCATCCCACATACTCGAATCTACCCGTTTTTATGAACTTGAGAGATGGACCACTAAGATGGACCTGGTTCATACCTGATTTCCTTTGTGTCTTCAAAAATAAACTTTACTTGGGTCAACAAATTCTCCCTTTTTGATGATGACAAACTCTATGCTTTTCATACCTTTAGGCCTTACTAGAGCTCAACATCAATGCAAAGTTAGAAATTTTTTCACTTATCATCAAGGAACAGGAATATTAGGTTATAAATATCACTGTTCAAAGTGTATACATTACTTGTTTAAAGCATAACCTTTTTCCCTTTTTAGCATCATCGAAAAGATGCATAAAAATGTGAGATAACAAGAGTTTAAAGCTAACTCATGGCCACTGGGGCTACTTCAAATGCAATTATGGATTAATCATCATAGATCAAGCTAAGAATTTTTAGCCATCAAAGAAATATAAACAAACAATTAGACCAAAGACAGTGAATTTCATTGATGGTTGATAATATTCTACCATAGAGCATAAGAAGAAATAAAAATACTGGAAATATGAGCAAAAGAAACAAAACGTCCCGAACTGACTCACTGGTTGATATATACTAGGCTAGTAGGTTGAAGGCTAAGAAGAACTAGGTTCTTGGTTTTTAACTTGGAGGAGTTTCAACATACCTTGAAAAATGCCATCATTCTTCACTTTTTCTCTTCCGAGCTCGGTTCTGAGAGCATCTCTCTTAGTCACCACCTCAACCAGCCTCTTCTTTAGTCTTTCAATCTCAACATCCTTAGACTCACTTTCTTGCATTAAGGCACTGAAATTGCTTTTTGGTGGTACCTTTTTAATGAACTTGAGAGTGACATTGACGTCATAATCGCAAGCAAGCAGAGTATTAAACCAAAAATGATCCATGCTTGCACTAACCTCCCACGTTTTCATAGATACATTGAAATGTGCAAGCTTCGTTGTGAGAATGAAGCCATAGGGAATGATATGAGTTTTGGTGCCATTTATAACTTTATCAAGAAGCTGGATTATTGCTTATAGTCAATTTCTTTTGCAGGTCTGCAAGGGTTTCCTCTATAGATAAACCAAGTTCATCTCCCCAAACAACCATTTCACATGCGTTTTTGGTTAAACTCATACGAGCAGGTGAAGAATCAGCCACTCTTGTCCCCTTCCCCTCACAGTACTCCTAGCTCCCTTGATCTCCTTTTTTATTTTTTATTTTTACCACCAACTTCTTAAGATTATATAGTCTTAACATCTGCTATAGATCCTACAAATCTATTTTCCAAATTTACAGCAACTTTAGAAATTGTCTCATGAGAAACTTTAGAATTAAAAGGTACCTGTTCAATTTTAAAAGATTCACTTTCTTCCCATTGAGTAGCAGAGCTAATCTAGGTATTTTAATAAGGTTGGAGTATTGAACGGAATATTTTCACTTGTAACAGATAAGTATGTAAGAACATGGAATTTGGTAGGACTCCGCTCAAGATTCAAATATAGTTATTTTAAACTATGCAGAGTGTAGAAAAAGTATCGCGTTATCTTGATGAACTAGGTTTTTCACTGCTAATTCTGTTGTGTAATTCTAAACTTGCTAAAATAGAGAAAATATCATTAGAGAATAATGAGTATTTTAACACCTCGCACAAAAGTATACTATGGAAAGTATGAGACTAAGCAAGATTTGATCTTATTATACACAATTTACAGACTTTCTAACCAAATTGTTTTTCAAATTTTCATCATTTATCCTTGAGATGGTCCTTTTAGGTAATCTTAATCATCCCTAATTACAACATGTTCCTCTCAAAGTGATCTTTACCTAAGAATTTTGTGAAGATATTAGCAATTTGCTTGTCGGTACCACAAAACTCTACAATGATCAAGCCTTTCTCATAGTTGTTCCTCAAATAACTGGTGTCTAATATCAACGTGCTTAGTTCTCCTATGATGAATCGAACTCTTAGTCATACTAATAGCACTAGTCGTATCACATAAAATAGGTATGCAACTAATTTTGATACCAAAATCCATCAACTACTGCTTGATCCACAATAATTAAGCACAATCATGAAGCAGCAGTAATATACTCAGCTTCAGCAGTAGATATGGCCACTGAATTTTGTTTTTAGTAGACCATGACACAAGAAATGCAAGGAAGTGTTCCATACCTAAGGTGCTCTTCCTATCCACTAGGACACATGCATAATCAGCGTCATCATATTCCACTAGATGAAAATTACTATCTTTGGGATACCAAATGTAAAGGTCAGTGGTGCCTTTCAAGTATCTCAATATTCCCTTTACATTAGTCAAGTAGGATTCCTTTGGATTTGCATAAAATCGAGCACAAATACCTACACAACACACAATTCCAGGTCTGCTAGTAGTGAGATATAAAAGAGAATCAATTATTCCCCTATACAACTTCTGATCAATAGATTACCAGGTTCATTTATATCAAATTTTGTGGATATTGCAATAGGAGTATCAATTTCTATGAATGTTCCTTCTTGGTTTTGTTACTGAGGAATAGATTCATGGATAGGTTCCCTCGAGGTCTGAGGATCAATTCCTCTATAGTTAGTGCCCCCTGTCATGTTGCGCTGGGTGGAAAGACATGTTCCATCACTTGTTCCTTACTGCGTTGCATATTTAGAATGAACTGTGGTTTCACTATTTGAATTTCTTATCAACACAATCTCTTTATTATCTTTTTCTTGCCTCTCAGAAAGAATGTTAGTTTTTAAATAAAATAATATATACACTTTTTTCTACACATAGTTCTTTTACTATATATCTTATAAGCTTTACTATGTGAAAAGTATCTCAAGAATACTACCTCATCCCTTTTGGGATCATACTTACCTAGGGAGTCTTTGCCATTATTTTGGATAAATCACTTGCTTCTAAATACCCTAAGATGGGATATATTTAACTTTCTCCCTTTAAGTGGCTCCTAGGGTAAGTCATTCAACAATTTATGATGTGGCATGCAAAATTTCAGCAAACTCAGCATTTTCAAATTCAGTTCCATGATCAGACCTAATTGATGCAACTTGATTACCTAGTTATGATTTTTTCGAACAAAGAAGTAAACATTTAAAATTCTTCATCTTTAGCACCATCACATATATTTTACCACCTCTACTTAACGTTCTCATTGGACCAGAGAGGTCCATATGAACCAGTTCTATCGTTCTGGTGGTGATTACCACTTTCTTGCATTTAAATGAGGATCTTACCTATTTCCCCTTACACAAGCCTTACAAACTTTGTCTTTCTTGAACTTGTTGTTAGGCAGCCCTATCACCAGATCCTTCGGGGCTAATTTGCTCAGACTTGCATGTCCAAGTCTCTTGTGCCAAGGGAGGAGATCATTGTCCAACACACTTAAGCAAGTGAGTTCATTTTCTGAAAGTATGGACAAATCTAAAATGTATGTTTTGTTTAATGTTTTCCCTGCAAAACAATCTTGTCAGTGGTAATATTAATCACAAAGCATTAGGCGGAGGTAAATACTACAAGCTTACCTCTATCACATAGTTGTGATTTAGGCTATATTTCAAGCCATCTATAAAGTAGATATTCTCAATGGAGTGTGAGTCTGTCTTACCTACCTTTCCAACACCAGTAATGTCACATTTCGTCCTATTTCTAAAAGAAACATTACCTCCTTTTAAGTCCTCAAGTGAAAGGAACTAGTTCTTGCTTCCAGTCATGTGTTTTGAGCAGCCATTATCCATGTACCATATTTGGCTACTTCCCTTCACTTGGACTTGTAAAAAGCAATCAGGGGTTAGTCTTAGGAATCCAAACTAGTTTGGGTCCCTTTCTAAAGGCAAATGGGTAAATTAAATTCCTTTTAGCCCATCCAAGCATCCTGTTTTTCTCTTGAACAAAGGTGTTGTTCTTTTGACTGGCCTTTTGTTTTGCATTACATTTGTTTTTGTAATGACCAGTCTTGCCCTAGTGTGTCCAAATTTCGTTTTTAGGAAGAGTGATATACTTGATTTTGGGATCCCACTTAGGTGCTTGGTCCCATAGCCATGTCATCTCTTGTTGCTACTATGATGTTCTTGTAGTCAAGATAGTGCATCAGAAGCCTTATTCTATTTGCAAGTTCTGTCTAGTTCATGCTTTACCTTCCCTAGGTCTTCTTTTATGATTCTTATTTGTATTCTTATTTGTTCATCTTCCTTGTACAACTCATCCTTTATTTTTTCTTGACTTTCTTCCAAGGTGAGTTGTGTGTGATCATATTTCTTTTTACCAGTTCTTAATTTCAATTTTAGATTTTCAGATCTAAGCTCTAAGAGAGTGGTGCCAAGTTCATGAACCTGGTTCTTTAACTCTGCATTTTTTCCCTAAGTTCCAGATTTTTGCACTTAGCTTTTGAAATCACACACTCCTTAGACAATTGTTTCTTTTCATTATTTAGATCCTCAAATTCATCAGTGAAATTTAGCAGTAACTCAGATAGTCTTTCTTTGGAAAAAATTTAATCTTGTCTTTGAGATGCCTTATTCTTACCTCAAATTCCATATCGGATTCTCCAATTGCCATAATGCTTGTTCATCTCCATCTTCACCCTCTGAGTTCTCATATGAGTTTTCTCCCCAGGAAGCAACTATAGCCTTTGCTGATCCTTTGTTCTTCTTAGGTTGAACATCTTCCTTCTTCCTGTTCCTTAGTTCAGCGCTTACCTTCTTCTATTCAATTTCCTATTGAGGGCGGTTTTTTATGTGGTGATCGGTCTTCCCACAGTTGTAACAAAACTCAATGGTTTGTTTTTAAGGAAAGATTGGTTTGTTGTAGCTTCAACTTCTTGAAGTACCATTTCCTCTTATTAGGTATTTCTTGCAGTCCTTTATGATCATGGTCATTTCATCCTCCTCTAAATCATAGTGATTCTAAATTCCAGACACTTTTCCTTTTTGGGTGCATCCATCTCACGGTTTGCCTTCTAAGTTCATAAGATTTCCAATTAGGTCATCCAACTTAAGAGTGGAAATTTTCTTTAATTTTTAATATCAGTGATTTTGCTTTCCCAATTGCAGAACCCTTGTCAAAATCCTCTCAACTTTGTCTTATTCAAGAATAACCCTTCCAAGAGACTTATGTTCATTTGTCGGTGTGTACCTTGTATACATCTCCTGTATAGTTTCCCCTTCCTTCATGGAGAAATTCTCATATTGAGAATACAAAAGTGTTCCTCTAGACCTCTTCACTTGAGGTGTTCCTTCATAAGCCAATTGCAAAGTGTCCCAGATTTTCTTAGCAGTGGTGCAACTTTAAATTTTATAGTACTAGTTTGGACCAAGTCCATACACAAGCCATATTAGCTTTAACATTCTTTTCCCATTTCCTCAAATATCAGCAGTGTAGTAAGCTCTTGTTTTTGGCACTACTACTCCTTCAGCAGTCATCTTCATGGTAGCAAGGGGACTATCAGTGAGAATGTCCCAGAGCTTGTAGTCTTCTCCGATGATGTGATCTCTCATTCTGTTTTTCCACAAAGAGTAGTATTGGGCATTAAAGAGTGGAGGCCTAGCGGTGAATTTTCCTTTTCAGTTTCCAGGTGGTGCACTCATCTTGATATTTTCCTAAGGTGTTAGCCTCTTTAAGGATAACCTTCTCCGATACCAATTGATGTTTAATAATTCAATACCACAGAAGAGGGAGAGTAATTTGTGTGGTGGCTAATTTTTTGCTTAAATTGATTATGGAAGGAGTTGGTTCTTCTATGTGTTCCAACTACTACTTTTGTAGAGTAATAAATGTAGAAAGTAAAGAACACAAGTATTTTTACGTGTCCCGACTCAAAAGGTGAAAAAACCACAACCTATTACTTAGTAGGATTTTTCCTAAAACTTCACTAAATCACTGAGCCAAAATAACATTTACAAATTTCATTGTAAACCTAAGGATTAACTCTAATCCCGTCGTAGCAACAAACCTCTAACTCTTGCGACAACCTCATGTTAAGTCTAACTTGAATACTCAAAGTACCTATTTATAATTGCTTCGAGATAAAGATGAAAAGTACAATATGAAAACTCTTACTACAAGTGAACTAGAAATAAATAAAGACACACAAAACTCTTTATGGAACTTTTTCTTCAATCTGGTCCATGTAGCTTCACGTTTACACACTTGAATCACACACGAACTTCTTGCAAAAAGCCTTGCTATTTTATTCTCCATTCACGTTTAACTACTATATTTTTTTGCAACACTGTAGTGTCAGAACATCCTATAATTGATAAAGTTAGTAGATGAAGAAATAACTAGAGTTCTGATGCAACTCTTCCTTGGAGGAAGAGTTCTACTTGATTTAACTTGTTCCCTATAGTGTTCTATTTGATTAATGACTCCTTCTCCTTATCAATTATGCAATCATTTCGATTAGGAGATATTAAATACACCAAGTTAAGCTTATTTCCTTCACGTGCATCTCACATGCTTGAATATACTTATTTTTGTGAACTTGAGGGATGGGCCACTGGGATGGACCTGGTTTATGCTTATATTCCTTTGTCAGTCTTCATAACTAACCTTTACTTGGGCCAACACTGTGGTTTTGAACAGATTTTCTATCATGAAACTGAAGTCTTTAAGGGCCCAGAGTTCATTACTTTTATAGTTCAACAAGTGAGTCTAGGTTAATATACTTAAATCATCAACCAAGATAAGAAAATATCTATAATTGTCATGTGTGTTTACATGATAAGGGACCCATCATTCCATGTGTATTAGCTCAATGATTTTTGTAGAATTAGTGTTAATATGGGTAAATGGAAGTCTGGTTTGTCTTGCCATTGGGCAGAATGGGCAAAAGAAGGGCTGTTTGGGAGAAAAATTGACAAGTGTTGTGAAAATTCCTCATTTTTTACAAAAGCACATGTCCTAGTCTATTGCACTACAAATGATGAACAACATTTCCATGAGACATAACATAAGACATTGAAATGGAATTGACAGTAGAAAAGTCAGTCTTATTAATTAGATGGAGCATTTTTACATTATTGGATGGTTATGATGATTTATTTGCAAAAGTAGATAAATGAAGAAGATGACTCTTAACTCTACTTGTAGCATCATCAATTGTAGGAAGGCATGAACTAGAGTAATTGAAAATATCAAAGTTGAAAGCAGAAATAAAATTTGACTTAGACTCATGATATTGAGCATAGGAAGTATAAGCCACTTCTTGCCATACCAATTTCTAGAGTGCTTTCTATTGATGGGGTCTGTATTAAACAGATGTACCTATTGAACTTACCATACAATTGAGATGCATAGTTAATGAATGAATTGAGATGAGATTAAGTTTGAAGCTAGACACATATAATACTCTAAACAAAGTTAGACTGGGCCAAGGAAGGCATCTCCTACTTCTATCACTTTGACTATGTATCTAATAGGTAGGGTAACTAAAACTAGGTAAGGTAAAGTTTTGATATTTGTTAGAAAGTATTTTCTGTAAGTCATGTGGTTTGATCAGCTATATCTCGTATCCATAAGTCAGCAATTGAGTTAGAACATTTAAACATAATTGTTTCTGCAATATCTTTCTAAGCAGAGCAAGCTAGAATACCTGCAAAGTTTACAACTCCACATGCAATGTTTTTTGGATTCTCCCCTGTATTTTCAACTTGGATAGTCTCCAGCAAGATCAACAATTGTCTATATTATTCCTTTGTCAAACCTGGCACACCTTGGTTTGAATTCTTGTTCGATGATCCTTCAATACTTCCACTAAATGACTCTTCACAACCTCCGTGAATAATTGTAGCAAACCCTGCATTTCAACCTTTAGTGAACTTCAAATCTTGTGAAAATCCAATTATTCTATTGCATGTTCTTTTGTGTGCCTCCGCTTCTTGCAATAGTCACAGAAAAGTCTTGACTTGTCGAGTGTGTGATTTCTATTTCCTCTAAATGAATTATTCCATGTGCCTATTTATGTGGAGCATAGTTAGTTCTGAATGTGTTTTGTCTAAGTCCATTGGCATTGAGTGATTTGGACTCCATGGCCTAGTGGTTGTTTGGCCTGACTGCTTTTTGCTTCTTCTCTTGAATTAGAAAGGAGAAGGCTTGTGCAATGCTAGGCAATGAGTTTATCATTAAGATGCTACTATTCACAACGGCATAAAATTTGTTAAGTCCCATTACAAAATTGAATTTGTTTGCGATCTTGTTCAGTTTTATGCATCTTTGCTTTGGCTCCACATATGCATTGCCAGCTACACTGTGCATGTGCATTGAAGGTGTTTAATTCCCCCCCCAAAGTCGCTTTATTTTTGTATAATATCTTGTGATGTCCAAAGCACCTTGACTAGGGTCATTTATTTCCTTTTGAAGCTGATAAATTTTTGCGCCATTGATTTGATCGTATGGGTTTTCCAACTCTTGCCATAGCTCATTGGCATCATTGACGTATTGTAGAATGTCTGCCAAACCCTTTTAGAGAGAATTAAGAATCCACGACTTCACCATGTCTTCACATCGAGCCCATTGGTCGAAGGTCACACCATCAGAGCCCAGCGTTTTACATTTTTCAGTGATAAATCCAACTTTATTCTTCACTGAAAGAGCTCTAAGAACGCCTGTCCTCTGGGATCTATAACCAGTTTCGTCGAAGGCTACCGTTACCAACACTGTTCTTTCACTATCGGTCGGGTGCATGTACAATAGACTAGTTCTGTCTAGGCTAGTGTTAGTTGTATCTTAGGTATCCTTATCTCTGACCATGATTTAATTAAAACTAGTAGAGAAGATTGATCAATTATGAAGAAAATGAGAGAAAATCACTGGATAAATATGTGAATCTTGAAACCGTAAATCTTTGATTCTGAAATTTTTGTCCGAGCAAATAGATGTAATAACAATAAGATGAAGAAGACGAGGTAGAAGAACTCACAACTAGAATGTGAGCTCTGATACCATGTTGATATCTTTGGTTCTTATGGTGAAGACATCCGTCATTGATAGGCGATCTGGTGAGAGAGAATAGGAAAGGAATATTCTAGAATATAGCTCAGATTGGTGAAATAATTTATGTATGTTCAACTAACTGAATGTACACGATTATATACACGAGTGAGACCACATATCTAATTACTGAATATAAGTACAAAATTTCCCCTAACTAACACTAACTATAAAGGGTAATACAAATACAATATAAGTCTCAATAAGGTAGATTGTTGGCCAAAAATAAATTAGGAAGGATAAATAATGCGGAATGTTTTATAGGTAAAATATGTTTATATTATGTTATCGTGTGAGCGAGAGACATGTGGAGTAGAATATAAAAGGCAGCCAGGACGGAAGACAATAGTCTCAAATGTTATCGGAAAGAATGAAATTCATAAAGGAAAAAGAAATATCTGTCACCCGGTAGCATTCACTAAAAAATATTCTATAGCATTAAGTGCACAATTCATTATAGAGAATACGACATTCATTGCCTACTATTATACATTTTTTTGTGTCCCTCGTTATTGTCATTTTAAATGGACTTGATCCTAGGACCTTGTTCCCTAGATGCAACTTTAATTAGTGAGATCTATCTTCATTGGTAAAAGGGAATTTTTTAATAAGCATACACTATACTTTGCTCAAAACTCAATAACATTTTACTTTCTTGCTTATTACATTGTTCTTAGTGCCTCCGGAAGCTATGCTCCTGGGACCAAGATGTATGCTGTTTCATCTCAGTTTTAAGGCTAAGCCTTACATTCTTGCCTATTATATTTATCATTTTAAGGTCAAATTGATTCATTTGGTTATAAACTACGTATAAATTTAACTGCATTATCTTACGGTACAACAAACTTTTGGAAGAAAGAAAACTAGGATTGGAAGAATGTGTAGTTGTCTGAAGCAAAAGAAATTACAATTTTTGATATTGTATAGAAGAAAAAGAATAAATTACAGTTTGTACGAACGGATAGAAAGTAGGTTTAGTTTTGGGAGGGTTATTGAAACTAAGAACAAGTTATATATAGGGTATGGACATACATATCAAAACTTACAGCCATATTGTATCATGTGGAAATATTTAGTTCTCCCACGCTCCATACATGGGTGTCCAATATCTTCTTAGGAATTAGCTATCTTGCTTAATATTACTATGAGTAAAATGCCATAAGATTAGCAACGTGTTAATGTATCATTTCCATAGATGGTACAATGATATAAATTGGAAAGACAACTAAAATGCAGCAAATCAAGAGCATAGGAATTTATTAATTTCTAGTATTAAATTAATTTAATTTTTCTTGTACAAAGATATAAACTCGAAGAATACAAGAAAAAAGAAAATGGGAAGGTCAGAAAGAATCTGCTTTGCGGCGTGCCGACAACAGCACCGGATTTTGTGCAAAGCTTGCCTTACTGGTTACTGCCATTGTACGTAAAAGGTGTAGTAGGCCTGGAATGCCGGGAAGCCTCAATTTGATGCCTTACCCAATAACAAGTTAATTTACTGCTGTCTATTTTGCATATGAAACAGATTTTCATAGTTTTTGGTTTACCTAATACACATTCAAATGATCTTTTCCCTAATTCGTTTCTTAATATAGACATTAGAGACCACGTTAATTACTTTTGATTTAAGAATAAATCTCATAAATTTTGACAGTCCCATGATTTGTTATGATCGGGCATTTGTTATCGAATGGGGTCACGTGTTGGGCTTGTTCTTACATGTGTGAATCAACTCATATTTTACCGATATGGGAACTCACCCGTATATAGATAGAAGCAGATGTTGAATAGGGGTATTGAGAATTATAATCCATCTTTGTAGCTTCTACTTCTTTATCTCTCTCTATCTCTGTTCGCTCATTGCTCATCTCTTCTTTTCTCCTTCCTCTATTATCTTCTTCCTTCTTTGCTTCTCTTCTCTTCTCAATCATTTGGTTATGTTTGTAGCTCAACATTTTTCTTTTCTGTTTCGCAATTGTAATTTGAATTGGAAGTGTTACATTAATAAAATTTCTCAATTTGCTATTAAATTATTACTAATTGAACATTACTTCTTGAGTACATTACAATTGGTATCAGAGCATAATCTTGTCACCTTTTGGAGTTGGTAGTCATGGAAGAAGAAACCGTATTTGAGGATTTTCCTAAGACAATCTAGTCGGCTGGGATTAGAATTGGGGAAACTTTGATAAATTGGGTAAAAGATGGGATGGACTAATCAGAAACTAGACAAAATCTTGGAGATGCTTGGAATCAATCTGAAGATAAGGGAACTGATTATCATGTTCTTAAAGAAGATCAAGAAAATAAAGTGTAACGACCCCAGTTCTCCCTATGTGAACTATCGTGACTGTACCTAGTCTCTATGACTAGGTAAGCCTAACAATGCGGAGCATAAACAAGACTTGCAGAAGAAAATAATCAAAATCCAAAAATAACCGAAATAAATGATATATAAAATGCCGCTCGGCATACACAATACTTAACTTTTCAAAACCAATACATACTCCCAAAATCCGAAAACCCATGAATCAGAAGATAAGAAATACTACATAGCTCTAACTCCGGAATGTCTAATAAGAAGAGAATGTACAGAAGAACTAAATGCTAAATGCAGGAATAGAAAGAGAATCCTCGGTCTGCGGGCGCGGCATATATGCCTCGAGGTGGCTAGAGCAGTTACCTTGCCTCCAGAGTGATAGGACTGGGTAAAAGTACCTGGATCTACACATGCAAAACATGCACAGAAAGGGCATGAGTACACCACAACGGTACTCAGTAAGTGCCAATCCTAATCTCGATTAAGTAGTAACGAGGAAAGTCAGGGACCTACTGAGTTTAAATAAAAGATATAACTCGATACTGTAGATCAGAACAATATAAATATGCATAACGGTAAAAGTAAAACATGATATAAAGAACAACAACAACTACACATAAACAGCGTAAACCCTGAAGGAAAACACAGCTCAACTCCAATAATATCAATCGTGGATCTTCCAGGATACTATCCAGAAGTCCAAAATATATATATCCAATAAGTCTCTCGGGATACCGTCCCATAGTCCGACTATAGTAATATGGGATCTGTGGAAATCTCATTCTGTAGTCCTAAACATAAATACCCAGTACTGGGAGAATCTACTAGGTGCATTCCCGTAGTTCCATATAACTGTGCAGAGGGATCTATCGGAATCCCAAATCCGTAGTTCCAAATGTAACCAGGCAAGGGTGGAACTATCGTAATCCCACATAGTCCCAATGTAGATAAACAATAGCAATAGGATAAATACTTAGAAAATATCAAACTTCATATTAAGGCAAACAAATAGCCTAGCGTAGCATGCTCCACAGACTTCAGGTAAAGCAGTTAAACAAATAAGGTAATTTAATCACTTAGGCATGCTTTTACGAGGCTAACACAGGCTTAAATAATACAAGAGTTATAGAGAAAAGTAAATGTCACGAACCAATTCCACAACAGGTTATGATGTCGCCTAACACGGTTGTTGGGAAAGCCAACGCAAAAACATACCAATTAAACTTTCGATCACTTTAACGCCAAAGTCGCTGAAATAATACATTAAGTTGGAATTAGATTAAAAAAGATGATAAAATCATGATAATCATACAACCCCAAAATAATAGCATCTACCAATATGTGTGACAAGACCCTGTGTCACAAGTAGCAGACAACTAGTAGAATATACAATAAAACTCACTATTCTACTGTCAAAACAAAACAGACAACATAAATACATAAGAAAACTCCTCCAAGCAGCTGAATGACACTGAAGGGAAAGCAGCTCACCGTAAAAGACTCATATATTCTCAGTGGTGCGCGCCCGACTGGTAGGCAGATTACCTGCCTCAGACCCTGTAAAATTTAGTACAGAAGTGTAGTATGAGCACATAAATAATATCTACCTAGTAAGTATCCCATATAATCTTGAAGAAGTAGAGAAGAGAGGTCGACTCGATACTTACTAGGTTAAATTAATACGATAAGATTTTATAATAAGCATGTATATATCAAGTTATTAATATTTAATAATCATTGGTTAATGATTCTTTCCCAAGTACGAACATGGATGCTTGTCTATAGTCTAAGCAGATAAGCAACTTAACCCTTGATGAATTTCTAAGAAAAACATGCGCAAATAATAAGTGTGTGACGTACGGTCCGATCCAACATAAAATAAATTGTGCACTATCGATGGTCAAACGGCTTGAACCATAGATGCATCTATTATCCCGCTCGTGAATCACCCGTGCAACACCGTCAAATAAAAATAAGCTCATTAACAAGAACCAAAATTGTAATTAACATATATACATATGAGGAGTAGCCCCACACAGGAATGCCAAATATTCTCCTTTAAAAGACCAAACATAATAAGGTTCATTCTCTAGTCTCATTGTTCTTACTCAAAATAGTTCATACGAATCCGAATTAATCAACACGTACTAGAATATCACATAAAGCATGCGTATGGGTCCTAGACTACCTAGACATAACATAATAGTAGAGCATGCTTATGGACCCTCATCACCTAGTACGTACGGAGCCCTCGAATATAATGAAAAATAATTCAATTATTATATGTATGGGAACAATTCCCTCTTACAAGGTTAGAAAGGAGACTCACCTTGCTCCAAAATGCACTACAAATGCCAAAAACAAGTCCATGCCCTCAATTCAGAGCCGAACAATCCCAAACTAGTTAAATGAAGTAAGAACTAGTCAATATCGAATGATAAGATCGAGTTCTAGCTATTTAAGAAATTTTCCAACCATTAACACAAGATTCCTAAAATCTGACCTCGGGCCCACGTGCCCGAATTCTGAAATTTTTTGAAGGAAGTTGTTCTATACAACCTAAGAATCACTAATATATGATTACTAATTAATTCCGTAAAAATTTTGGTGTTTAAATCCATGTTTTACAAAACCCTAGGTTTTGCTCTAACCCCTTGATTTTACCTAATTTCTTGTGCTTAATCCACCTAATATGAAAGTGTTAAACTAAGGTTGAACGGAATAGACTTACGTCTTGATGATAAGTGGAAACCTTCTCTTCAAAGCTCCCAAAATTGCAGATGAGAGAATGAGAAATGTCAAAAATGGGTTTGAAACCCGTCTTTAATGAATCTCACTGGTCAGTGATTTTTGCATATGCGATTTGGGGACTGTATTTGTGGTCCCGCATCTACGAGAATTCGACCACATCTGTGCAAAGGGGAGGGAAGGCTGGCACCGCATCTTCGGTCTTCGGGCTGCATCTGCGGTGCCGCTTTTGCAACTTGGGAGCTACATTTGCAAAAATAGCCTAGGCCACCCTGTGCCGCTTCTGTGATTGGAAGGCGGCATCTGCGGTCCAAGAACCGCCTATGCGGTTATGACAGAAGCAGTAGTTCTTCAGCCTTTCTCGAAATTTCCATTTCACTCGAGCCTCATCCAATTGATTCTCGGCGCTCCCGAGCCATGCCCGAACATAACGACAAGTGTGGAATCACGTGACAGACCTGCTCAAACTTTTGGAACACCCAAAACAACGCTAAATCTAGAAATCATCACATTAAACCAAATGAATCAAAGTTATGAACTTCAAGTTCTTAAATTTCCTCCAATGGGCCAAAATGCCTAAAACTGCTTGAATTGATGCCAAATTTTATAGGCAAGTCTTAAATGACATTTCAGACATGTACCGGGCTTCGGAACCAAAATACAAGCCCGATAGCTAGGAAATGAATGACTACTTAGTTTATTTAACTTCTTAAAACTTTAGATTAACAATTTCTAAAAAGAAATTCATTACTTGAGCTAGGAACCTCATATTTCAATTCCGGGCATACGCCCAGGTCCAATATTTTCTTACGAACTCTTCGGGACCGTTAATCACAAATACAAGTCCTTTTGCTCAAAATATTGATCAAAGTCAAACATAGCCTTTTAAGAAAACCCTAGAAATGAAATTACCATATTTCACCTAAAACTCTTACGAATCCCAAACCAACTGTCCCCGCAAGTCATAAATTAGCTAAAGCAAGCACAGAAAGTTTCATTTAAGAGAACAGGGTTCAAAAAGAAAAAACAACTAGGCAAATCATTGAATTCTCCACCTCTTAAAATATCGTTCATCCTCAAACGGACATAGAAAAGTACCTAAGCTGCTGAATAAATGGGGATATCTGCTCTGCATGTCCTCCTCGGACTCCCAGGTCACCTCCTTAACTGGTTGGCCCCTATACTGGACCTTTACTGTAGAAATCCTATTGGATCTCAACTAGCAATCTTGCTTATCAATATTGGCAACTGGCTGCTCTTCATAAACCAAGCTCTTATCCACCTGAATAGTACTAAAGTAGAACACATGGGAAAAGTCGGCGTTATACTTTCGGAGCATCGACACATGAAAAACCAGGTAAACTCCCGATAAGCTAGGGGGTAACGCAAGCTCATAGACAACCTCCCTAACTATCCGCAACACCTCAAAGGGTCCAATAAACCTTGGTCTCCACTTGCCCTTATTCTCGAACCTCTTAATGCCCTTTTATGGGCGCGACTTTCAAGAGAACCTTCTCGCTAACCATAAATGATACATCACGTGTCTTCTAATCTACATAACTCTTCTTTTTGAACTGACCTGTGCGAAGCCTCTCCTAAATCAACTTGCCATTATTCAAGGCATCCTGCACAAAGTCTGTACCACACAACTTAGTGTGAGCATGTGATTTTTGCCCTAAGCAAATAACTTCCAATATTAAAATTAAATAAGATTTTTGATATGGAATTATATGTTTAATTGAAATAAATTGAGTAATAGTTATTGAGATAATTTGAAACTAAAAAAAAAGTTAATTAAAAAATGTCACAAAAAATAAGGAAATTAAAGAAAATTAACAAAAAATAAAAAAAATACCAGAAAAATTAGAAAAAATAGGAAAATAAAAGAGAAGCAATAATTAAAAAGAATACAAAAAGAAGAAAAAACACAAGAAAATACCAAAAATTAATTAAAATACAAAGATAAATACAATGACAAAAGAATTGGGCCAAAATGCACAAAGCAATTAGCCCAAATACAATTCTCACAGGTCAGGCCCAAGGTCAAAAGACCGACCAGTCTCACAATAGAACCAAACGACACCGTTAAGGAAAGAAATTAGGGCCGTTCATCATGTTAATCTATTGGATGAGACCAGAGTCTCAATTAAAGCCAAACGATGTCGCTTAGACAATTAAATCTCAGCCGTCTATCTCGTTAATCCAACGAATGTCAGTAAGGGTTCATTAAACCATACGTTGTCGTTTTGAAGGCAAAGAGATCTGGGCCATTCATCCTAGCCAATCTAACGGTGGAAAACGAGCAACCTAAGATAGGTATATAAGCTTCATCTCCGTTCATTAGAGACCAAAACTAATACACGCCTCTACAAACACCAAACCCTAGCCGCCGATCCCTCTCATCTTCTTCACCGCCTCTAATGGAGACTGGCCAGAATCCATGGCCGTCTCCGGCCACCTTCAACCTCAAACCTTCTTTCCTTCTCTTTCTCAACCAAGACCACCGTAGAAACCTAGGAAAAACCCGAAAACCTCAACTTCTTGAAAGTCCGGTCACCGGAGTCTTTGCTGGTGAACTTCAACTTATGATTCAGCCTCCCAAAATAACACTCGAGGACCACTACGAGGGGATCTTTCACCCTATGTATTTGGTTTCCTTCGAATCACCCTGTAAATGCTCGAATATTCAAAAGAAGTTTTCCGGAACCCTACCTCCGGCGAACACCCAAACATGACCCACCCCAAATACACTCCAATAAACACCCAGAACACCTTTCCACCCTCAAGAACCCAAAAATAAACCCGTTTGAGGAATATCTGGAAAAATCAGACTTCAAATATTTGAAGTCTTGAAACCAAAGAAAAAGAAAAGAAACAGAAAAAAAAGAAAAGAAAGAAAGAAGGAAAATAAAGAAGAAATAAAGAGAGAACAGGAGACAAGTCCAGCGAGCTAAGTGCCTTTCATTTTTAGTTTTCTTTTTGCATGTTCTCTGTTTAATTGCTTTCTTTGTTTTCTGTAGTTAATCTTTTGCATGTTTTCTGTTTTAAGATCTTCTACATATTTTCTGTTTATTTTCCTTCTTTGTTCTAGCATGCTTTTTGATTGTTTCATATTCTGAGATTTCTATATATGGTCTTTTGCATATTTTATTTTCTGAGGGTTTCTATCATTAGCCTATTTTATCTATCCTGTTCTTGGCACTTAACTGATATGTTTAACTTTTTAATATTTTCTATAAGTCAACACATGAATTTGATGTGAATATGCTTCTTTATGTCTGATTTGTTAACTGTGCCTAAGTCTGAAATTATAAGTTAGTTAATTGGGATTCAACCATTATCAAATTTGCCTCTGAGTTCTAGTTAATTGATAAGTGGTTTTTGATTGAGGCTATGTGTGCAAAATGACATAAATTGGCTGTATTAGTAATGGATTCATATGTTAGACTATGTTAAATCCTACTGTGCTTTGTGGTATTGGTTATAGCTATAATAGACAAGTGTGATTAGTAACCTGGCTATTATTGAAAGTGACCTAATCGGGCTATAAGAGAAATAACTTAGGACTGTGCAATTAGTCTGGCAACTCTTGAAATATTGGAGTGGTTAGTTCTCCAAATCTAAGTCTAGCTAATAAAACAGGCTAGTCCTGCAATCTAATCTGATTAAGCTAAGTGATAATAAAAAGGCTACATTTTAAATTAGTCTAAGAGAATTAAGTGAGGTTAAAATTGAAAGACTGTTGAGTCTAAATCTGGCCAAATCTTAAATGATTTAGAATATAGTGGCCAGTAGTTAAATAGATAACTAACATAGGATACCCTGACCATTAACAGGTTGGGTAAATAACAAATAGTATTAAGGGTATAAAAGGAATAAGAAATGGTATAGTTGTGGATTTAATAGAGCCTATAGGGACAAAACAGACTTTTAGGACTAGTATTTCAGTGATTAGATACAAAATAAAGGGTAAAACAGGCCTAGTAAAAAGGCATAACTGTGAAAATCCTTAGCAAGTGAGGGCACCATAGTAATAGACCCTTAAAAGAAGCAAAAAGAATTCCCTAGAACCTTCCAGTAAGGGCTGGAAGGCATTTCGAGTCTGAAAATGGGGTACCAAACTGTAATTAATAAGAGAATTAAGGGGAGGGAACTTATAATAGGATTTTTGAATTTTCCCCTCAAAATTTCACCCAAAACACATATAAATAGGCTTCCTCTAAGCCTGAAAAAGGGCTGGATTCTAGAAATTCAAAGAAAACATTCTGAAATTAGAGTTATATACCATAAATAGAGAGTAGAATTCTAAGTATAGACGAGTGCAATTCTGGAATTCAATTAGGGTCTTCTGCTGTTCTATGCTATTTGATTCTATTGTATTTCCTTCAATTCTGTTCCTTGGTTTTCTTATCTGCTGGATTTGAGTATTATACTCGACCGTGTTATTGCTGTTGCTCTATTGATTCTGCTGCTGTGATCACTGACTATCCTTCATCTTCATTTGCATCCTAGACTTATAAGTATTCCCTTTGCTGAATCAGGTACACAATTTCTATCTGAATATGTAACTGCTAGCTGATTGAGAAAATGAAAATACCATGAGTTATTCAGAAGAAATTTCTTGTTGTATTTCATGAATTCTTATGTTTATCGCATGTTAGATCCTTTGTAATTTGATAGGAATTTTTGTAATAATAAATATGTATGAAATTAGAACAATGTAATAGATAGAATAGTGTAGAGTACACGTAGTCATAATCGCCCTAAAATTAGTTTAAAAACACGTTAACTCGTTAAATCAATTCACCTAGTTAAGAATAGTTTCGTAATCTGAATAATAATCACATTAGTCTTCATGAATTAGAATGTGATAATTAAGAATGATCAACTTAGTTTTAGCCTGTTTCTTCACTTCAATTAGTTAATAACAAGTTAGAACAGTGAAAGTTAGAAATCAGTAACTAACGATAATTCAAATTTGTACAGTTAGGTATCATATCATTGTTCGAGACAGTGGAAATTAGTAGCTTATTATTTAAGTTTTGTTAGTAATTGATAATTATGATCCAGAACATCATGAGTTACAATTAGTGGTTAATAATGAGTCAATTCACATAGTTACGTAACATATCATTGTTAAAGTAGATGAGACATTAGTCTATTGTTCAAGTTTAATTAGTGATAGATAATTATGATTTAGAATTAATATTGTTAGACTTGTACTTTTGTTTCTTATGAAATAAATGTCATTTGGTTAATTTTATCTTCTGCGTTGAGCATTTGTATATTTAGTATGGAATCTCAAATCTGTTTCTTACTTCTCTTGACTGGTCTGCGCTCGATAGACGGTATGGGCCCAGATCCAATTGGACTCATCACTGGGTCCCTAAATAACAATTTCAACATATTCTGGGTTTGTAGAACCCATTTATGCAAGCTGGACTATTAAGTTCAAGTCCATAAATGCCCAGGTCTGGAAACAACAATAGGCATGGACATGATTCTGAAAAATACAATACAAGTAAAATAATTAGGGAAAAAACCAAAAATAGAAACTGTAGCATTTATTAGGATTTGATCTAAAAAATAACGGGACGAGCCTCGTATAAGAACAAAATATGCGGGGCCCCCATATGAATGTTAATAAGTGATAGCCTCGGGAAGATCGTTTAGCAAATTCCACGGTCTTTCCTAAAGTTTAATAAGCCATTAGACGTTATAGGCACGATTTTAAATACACATTCCTTAATATGAGTCAAATCTAATGTGACTCAAATCTTAAATCTCGACGAAGCTGACGCGTGTTAAAGTCACAGACGTACTGGTTGCGGTGTGACTCGAAATGCATTTTTGCGACGTCGCAAGTCCTTAAAATATTAAAAATGAAACATGAACATGTTGTCAAAGCATATAACGGAATCCAACAAAGTCAAAAATGATAGTTGAGCGACCGTGCTAAAACCACGGAATCCAGGAGTGCCTAACACCTTCTCCTGGGTTAACAGAATTCCTTATCCGGATTTCTTGTTGTCGTAGACTGTATTACAGAGTCATAAATTTCCTCGGTTCAGAATTAACCGGTGACTTGGGACACCATTATCTTCCCAAGTGGGGACTCTGAAACTCTAAATAAAAATCTCGTTCCGATTGTCCTTAAAGTGGAAAAACTCCTTCCTCGTTGTTATTATTATATCCTCTTCCGGGTGTATTAGTAATTGACAAGGTATACCTTATTCTCTTTTTCGGGAAATAGAAAGGTAGCAAAAAAGGAGGTGTGACAGCTCTCGCGACTCTGCTGGGGATAAGTAACCCAGAACTTTGGTTCAGGGTTTAAGAATTCGAGCTCGATTAAATTGTTGTTCTTGATGTTATTTGGATTCTTTATATGCTTTGATCAATGTGCTACGTTTTTACCATTTTGATATTACGTGGATTGTATATATAAAATTGTGCGGAAAACCCTTCTCTTCTTACCTCCGGGGATGTGCTTACTGGTTGAGACTCCCCTTTCTGTTAGAGTCATACCAAAAATAAGAAAAAGAGGCCGAATAAGTTACAAAGCCAAACGAACCCACGGTTCCTCGGTACGTAGCCCCCTCCTCGATCTGAGTTGTCCACTCGCGTACATGGTCTAGAACCATATGAAACAACAGGATATTGAATCTAGGTCTAGGACAATTATTTGCATCATATCTGACTTAGGGGACTCAACATAGGGGTTGGGTCCGTCTTGGACAGGTGACCCGGTAATCAAAAGACCGAGCATATTATATGTTGCATTTATTTGTCCTGGATTATTATGTGGACCGGAAAAATTCGTGAAAATAAAAAAAATAGGGAAAATCTAGAACAGAAAGTATTGAAATGTTGGCGAAACTCTGAAAAATGGGTGGAATAATATTGTTGAAATAATTGGTCACAAAATAATCTGACCGAACTATGCGGGTTTGATTCTCGCCATTAGGTGGGATACGTAACCCTAGACGGGTCCAACCACCCTTTAGAAAAATGACCAAAAAAATATTGAATTTTAGTTTTTCAATAAATCAAAGTGATTGCTATTTTTGGAAATAGCCGAATGTTCCGAAAAGACGCCGGAAGGCTGTTTTTGCAAAAATGGCCACTTTGAAGTCATGTCTTTTTCTTTTCAAATAAATAGCCCGGAAAGGCTAATTCTTTCAAAAAAATGAAAAATTGTCTTTGAAAAATATTTTCTCTTTTTTCTGAATAAAATCGCCTTTAAATAAATGTGCAGGATGAGCACAGTACAAAATGAACTCTTTGCCTTAATGAACAAAATCCCTTTGGAGTTGAGGTTATGGTGGAACGATCTGGGTAAAGAAGGGCAGGCTTCGGTTAAACGATATCTGAAAGATCTTACTGGGTTGATGGACATAATACCCCGTGGCGATATCATTCGGGCTCTCGTCACTTGTTGGGATCCTCCGCATAATGTTCTACACTTCTTAGATTTTGAGCTCACTCCTACATTAGAAGAAATTGCTTATTATATCGGGAAAGGTGAGGTTCCCCTGAAGGATAAATACCGGGTGGCTCCGAGGGCAATTACAGTGCACAGATTCCTCGATTCCCTGAAAATCGCCAGGAACGTTCATAATGAAGACTTGGCCCATGGATTTTGTACTTTGAGTTTCATCTACCACATATATGGTCATATTGGGGGATTTAATGACCCTACGAACAAACTCTACAGTAAATCTAACCGAGTCAAGTGGGAAGAGCATAGGCGATACGCCTTTATAGTGGCGTTCCTGGGATTAGTCATATTCCCGAGGAAGGATGGAAATATTGATATAAAGGCCGCTGGGGTTGCCCGTACTCTTATTATGCAAGATAGTAGCACACTGGCACCAGTGATTGTAGCTGATATCTTTCGTGCCCTCACATCCTGTAAAGCAGGGCATGACTTCTTCGAGGGATGCAATTTGATTCTCCAGATGTTGTTGATAGAACATTTGTGTCGTCACCCTCCATTCTCGAGTTATGGGTCATCTAAAAAGACGTGCATTGAAGAGTTTTATATGAGAACAAAAGAAGTTAAGTTGCCAGAAGGAGCAAAAGGTTGGATTACATACTTGCGATCGTTGACTGCTAGCCAAATTGACAGGGCATACGAATGGTTGCCCCTCAACGAGGTGATATACATGCGAACAGAAGGGTCGCATTTCATGATAATGGGTCTTAAAAGCATTCAGCCTTATGCGCCGTATAGGGTACTATGGCAGCTCGGGAGATATCAGGTTATACCAAAAGACGGGGACCTCAGCCTACAAGCCGTAGAAATCAGTCCGGACGAACAATTCCTGGAAGTAAAGATTCGACAGATCTGGAATGAATGCCAATGCTTGAGAGTAGACACTTGTGTGGGAAATCGAGCTCGAGGGGAAATATCACCAGGGTATGCCGCATGGTATCGTCGATATGTCGAGCATGATAGACGAATGAAGAGGCCTTACATTCAAGAATTGGTCGAGCAGTCTAAGGAACACAAAGATTGGGTGGCCAAAGAAAATGAGTACCGAGCCAGAATCAGCTTGGTAGAGAAACAATTCCAAGTCCTCAAATTCGAGAGCAGCTTACAGGCGGCATCCGATGAGGGAGAAAAGAAACAGCTGAGAAAAGAGAATAAAATATTGAAGGCTCAAATTGCAAAGATGAAAACCGCAGCCGAAACCCCAGTTCGCCTAGCCGGAGATGAGAAATTGATTGAAAATCTTCGACGCAAAGTGAATGACTATAGCTTTGATCTTGATAAAGATGAAAAGGATTTGTCGGGGTTCAGAAACAACTGGCCAGAAATACTGAGGAAAGAGTTCAAATGGTTCAGCAATTACAAAATGAACATAAGGTTGAGGTAGCCCGATTGAGAAAGAAAATCATTACAGCCGAAGTCAAAAGTAGCAAACAAACCAAAGAGTTTGAAGTAGAGAGAGAACATTGCTATATGGCTATGGCTCGGTTAGAATTGGAGCTACAACAACTACAAAAGGAGAACCAGCAAACCTTAGACGCTCGTGCCAAACAGATTGGTAGGCTGCTTCAGGAAAAAAAGGTCATCAGGGAAAGAATCGCAATATTTCTCAGTACATCACAAGGAAATGCCAATTGTGTGAAGATATGTCCCAGTCAACATTCACATCAGTAATAAAGTTATTTGTAAAGCAAGTAATGACCGACCTCGAAAAACTCCAAAGTGGATTAGCATATAGGCCCGCGGCAAGACCGAACGATGTTTCGCGGGCAGTAGTAGCTTTAATGTATTCATAGCGCATGCATTTTTTATTTGTATTTTTCTTTTTCATTTGTAGTTCAACATCATTTGTAACCGATGTTTCGAGTATCAATGCAAAAATTCAAAAGAAGTTGTTGTTATTTTCTTCCATTTTATACAAGTTGTATGGGCGATAGGCCAACATGTAGGAACGAAAAAAATGAAAAAGAAAAGAAAAAAAATGAAAATGAAAAATAGAAATGGAAAAGAAGAAAACAAGAAAAAGAAACAAATAAGCAATGAAAAACATAGATGAAAAGAGAATCGGTGGTTCAGAGAGGAATAATGCCGGGATGATGCATAATGAATAAGGCAAATGTTGTGATTCTTAATTGTTATATTTTACCCCTTATGAGCTAACTATTAACGAGTTTTGTTATTGATGAGTATCAGATTATCAGTTGGAAAATGGCATTCTGGCACATTACAGCTACAATACACATTCAAAAGCTATGACTAAAGCAGTGACTCAGGAGATCGATCCCACTATTATGGATCCGGTACAGGAGGAAAAGGTTGTGGACGTTGCTAGTATGAAAGAAGAGATGTACAAATTAAGACAGCAAATGTCGGAGATGTAACAGGCCTGGTCTAGGGGTCAAACTTTGCCTTCCTATCTAGCCAACCCAGCATACGTCCCTCCTACAAACCCGAATCCTGAACCACCCACTATGAATTCATCCTCCACATACGCAACCTACCAACACTACTATGCTACAACTTCACAAGCACCACCGCCATTGTCCAAACAAGTTCCACCACCACCACCTCAGGTCGCTCGAGTATACGTGCAACCGCCACCTGCTGCTCTACACAAATCTTCCAGTGAACTTGTTTCATGTTCAGGACACTGATTATTATCCACCAGAACCAACATTCAGGCAACATGACTCATACACACAACTCATAGACATGACAGAAGAAGAAAAGCCTATCAGAAATTCGGAACAGGAAGAGATGGCCCGTAAGATGAAAAGTCTTGAACAGTCCTTTCGTAACATACAAGGGCTAGGAGGCCAAGTGAGTGTTACGTATAAAGATTTATGCTTGTTTCCGGAGGTACAGCTCCCGGCCGGGTTTAAGTTACCCAAGTTTGATATGTATGACGGTCACGGGGATCCAGTAGCCCATCTGAGGGGTTACTGTAGTAAAATGCGCGGAGCAGGGTGAGAGACGAGTTACTTATAGCCAGAGCTTAAGTCGTTCAACATTGGAATGGTATACTCGACATGATAATACTTAATGGTTCATCTGGGATGACCTAGCTCAATCGTTTGCCAACCATTTCCAATACAATCTAGAGATTATCCCTGACAGGCTATCATTGACTAAAATGGAGAAGAAACCCAGGGAAAGTTTTCGGGAATACGGGTTCAGGTGGAAGGAGCAGGCTGCACGAGTAGACCCTCCCATGAAAGAAGCTGAAATGGTGGATTGCTTTTTACAGGCTTTGGAGCCAACTTACTATGATCACCTGGTATCGGCAATTGGAAAAACCTTTAACGAGGTGGTCAAAATGGGAAGCTTTGTAGAAGAGGGGTTAAAGACAAATAAGATCATGAGTTATTCGGCTATTAAGGCCACAAACCAAGCAATACAAACTGGAACTGGGGGATCGATTGGAAAGAAGAAAAAGGAGGAAGTTGCGGTCATCGAAGGTATATCATGGTCCCGGGGCCCTAATAAATATCATCATCCACCTCGCCCATACCAACCATATCCACCAGCACCCCACAACCCACCCCCACCATATTATCCTCCCACCAATCCAAATTTTCCCGTCCCACATGCTCAACCTTGCACACCACCTCCACATGCATGGCGTACCCCAGCTCCACAAAATGTCTACCACGCACAAAATGCCTACCTATCTTCCAAAACATACAAAAATCCAAATCGACCCAATTTTCGCCCAGATCCAGAAGTAAGAGGAGATAGAGCCCAAAGAAAGAAAACATTTACTCCGTTAGGGGAGTCATATACCAGTCTTTTTCACCGCTTGAGAGAGCTAGGGATGTTGAGCCCTATTGAACGAAAAATTCCAAACCCACCACCTAGAAATCTAGACCAATCAGTCCGATGTGAGTATTGTTCCGGGGCGCCGGGACATGATATAGAAAAGTGTTGGCATTTGAAGTCAGCCATATACTAGGAAGATTAAAGTGCAAGCTCCGGAAACTCCTAATATTATACAGAATTCATTGCCAGCCCATCACGAGACGCATATGATAGAGTTGGAGCAGGGAGAGAGCAGTAGGAAACCTTCTCAATCAGTGATGATGATTAAAGCTAACAATAACGTGGAAGGGGAAGTTGAAAAGGAGAAATCATCAGCTGAGTTAACAATGAAGAAACCATCACTGGTTGAGCCCGTGCAGATAGTAGTGCCGGGAGCTAAGCCTTTGTTGACCGTGAAGGGAGCTTATGTGGAGCCTGTGGTTATCAAACCGGTGGTACAAATGATAGTCGTGAATACCAGGGCTATACCGCGGAACTATGATAAAGTTACAGTGATGTATACGGGAAAGGAAGTTAAAGGAGAAATCAATGAAACACATGGTTTAACTCGGTTCGGGCGATGCTTTGCCCCGGAAGAGTTGAGGAAGACAAAAGTGGTAAAGAAGAACCCGACCCATGTGAAGAAGGCAGTTACTGAAGAGGAAGCGAAAGAGCTTTTGAAAAATATGAAGGCTTAGGACTATTCAATAGTGGAGCAATTGAGAAAAATGCTAGCACAGATTTCATTATTATCATTTCTATTTCATTCTGATGAGCATAGAAAGGTGTTGATGAAAACTTTGAATGAAGCCTATGTGCCTGAGAAGATTTCAGTATGCCTTTTGGAGAAAATCACGAATAAGATCTTTGAAACAAACAAGATAACATTTTCAGATAATGAGTTGCCACTTGAAGGAACGGAGCATAACAAAGCACTATATCTCACAGTCAAGTGCGAAGAATCTGTAGTTACGCATGTTCTGGTAGACAACGGGTCAAGTGCCAATATTTGCCCACTCTCAACCTTGGGAAAGTTGAAGGTCAATCCTAATAGAATCTATCAGAACAGTGTATGCGTACGGGGTTTTGATGGAAGTGGCAAAAATACTGTAGGGGATATTGTACAGGAGATTACTATTGGACCGGTGGACTACACTATGAAGTTCCAGGTGCTAGATGTTGCTTTTTCTTACAATATTTTATTGGGATGTCCATGGATCCACGCATAGAAAGCCGTGCCATCCTCTCTGCATCGGATGGTGAAATTTGAATGGGAACAACATGAGATCTTCGTGCATGGAGAAGATGATGTCTGCAATGCTATCACACCATTCGAAGAGACTGAAGGTGATAAAGGCCCGTGGGTATATCAAGTCATGGATAATATGGTAGTGAATAAAATATCCGAGGGGGAACACATGCTGATTCCCACAGTGGCTCCTACAGCAGTGATGGTAGCCAAGTAAATGATAAGAAATGGGTTTTCATCAGGGAAAGGTTTAGGAGTAACTCTACAAGGTATAATACAGCCAATCCACTTGTCGGGCAGTAACGATACTTTTGGTTTGGGTTTTGAACCAACCGTTGCCGATATCCAAAGAGCCAAGAAAATGAAGAAGAAAAGTTGGTCCCTCCCAAAGCCTATTCCAAGACTATCCGATTCCTTTACTAGGCCAGGTACACGGACATATTTGGCGACTATTGATTCACGTCCAAGCAACGGTCGTAGTCAATATAACTTGGTTTAATAAGTCCAAGATCGATCCCACAGAGAATTAACCTACCAATTGCAACTTTCACAACCCCAAAAGTACTTCCGAATCAAGTTCCCAAACTTTGAATATATATATGTGTGGTTTCGAACAACTACTTTGCAAGAATTAAAGAATGCTTTAAAAGAAAGAATTGAATGTTGAATGAAATAATATAGATAAAGACTAAGGCATTGATTTCCCCTATTGACGGAATCTCTTATCGTTATGCTCATATAAATTGTTAATATATTCTATCAATCATGAACGCTACGTGTATCGTAACCCTCTCCCGAGCAATTACAATAATTTACTAGTGCACTCTCCCGAGCTACCCTAGCTAGCTTTAATTTGAATAGTTCACTTTAGATTGCACCCAAGACTTCGTTATTCCTAACCCCGTCTTTACGCCTAAAATTATAGATTCCTCTAATAACCTAGGTGTGGTGTTGTTCAACAATAAACCTAAATATGCACTCTTTTCCAAGTTATGCACACTAAATAGGCACCGCTAATTGGGACGTCTACCAATTAACTACAATAAGAATGAAGTTGAACAAATAGAAATCTAAGTCACAATTTGTAATCACATAAACGAATAGTTCATCTATCAATAGGTTCCATCAAAACCTTAGAAAAGAATTTAGCTACTCATGCTTGAAGAAACAAGAATAATAATTGAAATCATAAAGAATTGCTTGATATAAAATAATAGAAAGAGTTTTAAGAGGAATCTCTCCTACTAAACCTTGCAAAAGTATTGAAGAAATAAAGTACATGCCTCTATGGGGCAAACTAGGAGTTTATATAGAGGTTTTAGGGCTTAAAAACAAAGTTTGAGTCCAATTGGGATTTGCTGCCGCTGGGACTTCCGCGGTTCGTTCGCGGCCGCGAGCGGACCGCGAACAGTCGAGATTCAGAGGGCTTCATTTTTCGCGGTTCATCCGTGGCCGCGAATGGACCGCGGATGAACAACACTTCTGTTTCTTTACTGCTTCGTCCAGCCCTCTTCACTTAAGCTCTTCTCTTGGCCTTTTCATCAACCTATGACTTCAAAATGGCTTTTTAAGGCATCCAATGCATCACATGTACCTGTAAAACACAATCAAACACTAATCAAAGCATTTTGTCCTCATAACAACATTAATCTCATAATAAGGTGTGATTATTTAGGGTATAATTATAGTCAAATTCACCTATTATCAACACCCCACACTTAAACCTTTGCTCGTCCTCGAGCAATCCTTAATCACACTTTAGGCCAATTAGCAAAATATGTCTCCCCCAAATTATGCCACATAAGCTATTATATATGAACAACCTAAGATATGCACAATCTTATATTTAACTGTAAACTCTCATGCCAGCACATTATTACTTACTCTACTTATTATCAAGAACTTGCAAATTTACCTTCTTCCTCTTGAATTGCATGCCCATACCAAATTGATTTAGAGAAGCTCCCACACATTAAAATTCATATACATGGAACTTATGGATATCGGAAAAATTCACTCACTCTCAACAAAGAACATTCATATGCGTACAGACACACCATAGGCTTGCCCCTAGTGTAATACTCCACTAATCGAGTTATTGAATCATAAATCAAGAGGTCTTTAAGGGTTGTAATGTAGGCTACGGGACGGGTAGGATACTTTTGGGTATAGTGACTAGCCTCCCTAAGCACTTTTCTTTTCTTTTTCACACTTTCCCTTTTTTAGTTTTTCTTTTCTTCCTTATGTCTCCCATAAACATTTATTCGCCTTTATTTGCTTTTAATCCCCATTTTCCTTTGTTGGTGTAACCGGCCTTTTTAGTTTTTTTTTATTTTTATATATATACATTGATATAGCTCTTTTTCTCATTGCTTTGTTTTGGCCAGTTCACTATTTTCTACCATTCATTCTTGATTTTCCCTTTTCAATTTCTCTTCACCCCACACTTAAACTTTTGCATATTCATTACAATACAAGTGCTTCTAGGAGGTAAAGTAGAACAAAATATAATAATTTTTGAAGAACATTCAAGGGTTATCAAAGAATAGGCTTTAAGCTCAAAGGGGTTAACTAAGATATAATGTACGGGTGAATTCATGTCTATTGATATATGGGGTTACACAAAGAAATGCCTCTATCCTTTCTACAACCGAACAACTTCTATTTCGCTTTGCAAACACACAGGGCAAGTTCTAGACATCATGTACAACATACAATGTAAGTAAAAAAACTTACACACACATGGCATACAACTCATTTGGAATCCGGTTTATCTACAAAGTCCTATCTATGTTCAAGCAAGCATTATTGTGCAATTTAAGGCATATTGAGATTCTACAATCAAGCTTAGAAAATACATTCTCAAGTTCAATTTACGCTTTTGCTAATGTGCATATTCGGGGTTACATGTTGCCCTTTTACCTCTAATCCTAAGAAAAGAAAAGAAAAAAAAAATCTACCTAACCCGGTTCAAATAAAAACCCTTGGAAAAGAATCGTGGTCAAAAGAAAAACCAAAGGTGAGATGATACATTACCTAGAAAAAGAAAAATAAAAGAAAGAAAAATTCCTACGTGGACTACTTCCCTCAAGAGTACTTGTCCTAAATAGTCCGTCATCGGGAAGAGTCCTCTACTCATATTTTTGGATTTTTAAAATTTTATGATTTTTTTTGTATTTTTATTATTTTATATTACTTACTATACTAATATATACATTATGTACAAAATAAGTTTCCCACCCCACACTTAAAAATATGTCATGTCCTCATGGCATAAATAAAATGAAAGCACAATAGGGGCAAGAAAACTTACTTGTGACTCACTCGGAGTCGGAGACAGTGGATGGGTCGACATGGCATGCTCTCCCAAGTGCTCTGAACCATGCCATGAACCTGTTCTCTGACTGGGCTTGCCTAGTGGACATAGCATCTAGTCGTGTGTGTAGATCGTCCACTAAAGTGCGCAAAGCAGCCACTTCCTCCTCCATTGATCTCAACATAGGTCGTGTGGACTCGGATCTAGACATGCTTGCTCCACGAGGAGCAGGCCTGGAAGGTCCGGCTGAATCCATGGAGTGTCTGGCCCGGGCATCCGGTACAGGATCGTCCTCCTCATCTAAGTCAATGGGTGTTGTGTCTCTTCCAACCCGGATAGTAGCAGCTCTAAATGGAGCTTTTGGTAGTAGCTCACCGTCAGTATCAGTAACTGGGGTGTGGTTGAGGAGACACAAGGAAGTGACAAGAGATGGGTAATAGAAACCCTTGGCAGTGAGGGATCCCCTCAAAACCATCTCGTCACTAATAACTCGGGCAATATCAACATCCCGATGTGTTACAAAACACCAAGTCAGAACAGCCCTATTAAAGTTAACATCTGTCGTGTTACTTGAGGGCAATATACGATTGCAAATTATGGAGAACCAACACTTGGCAATGTGTGTGAAGCAGTTAGAGTGCAGAGTTTGATTTCTAATCCATACAGGAACACCATCTACACATAAGGCCTCAATTAGCATGTCCCATGTGACACCGGGCCTATCATGGTAATAATCAATATCACTCGTGTGTGGTGGTAGGCGAAGTACCTGCCGAATGGTGGGAATATGGGCATTGACTCGCTTACCTCTGACGAAAACTTGTCTCACCGAGGAATAAGGGGCATTTGCATAGAATTCTCTAACAAGCATCTTGTTCACCTTAGTGGGAGTTTCAAAAAGGAACTCCATCTCTCGCCTCCGAATCTCATCATACATTTCCGGCTTCTCTGAGCAGATAGCTATCCTGTCCACTTCCACCTCTTGAAGCCACTTCTTGTTAGCTTTAGTATGAAATGCATTTTCCGCCCCTTCATCGGCAATCCTAGATTCGTCATAAGTTGATTGCCTGGATGAGCTAGCACCATGTCGTGGTCTCTTTGGAGCCATGATCCTATACAATTAAGATAGCCAAAAAAAATATTTTGTAAACCGTTAGTCAGTGGAAGGCTACTCAGACTTCGCCATCCTTGATAATTCACAATTGTTCATCAATTATTTGTAATTCCCTCATACACTTTATCTAACTATTTCACACATGCCCAATTGAGTACCCCACACTTAGTTCTTGGAACACATCTACGAGCACCTCATTGACTTAGACCATCCCCCATAAATTCTTCAATAACCAATTTAAGAGTTGGGCATTATGTCTCCTAATATTCATTAGTCTATTATGCTCAAGGTAATGTGCCCCAACATGGCTAATCAACCCATATATATGCTAGAACTACTATTGGATCTCCAAATCATAGAATCAACATCATAAACACAATTGAAAAACAAAAACCATTCTTTCCAAACATCAAATATATAACAAGGTTTCTTAAACGAATTTCATGGCAAAATTAAATGTACAATGAGAAACCAAGCAATGTTCATGAATGGACCCAAAACTAACACTAACTAAATATTTATACAAAATCAACAATCAACAAAAAAATAGAACAAAATCAAAGAGAAAAGTAGAGAACTTACAAGTTATTGCAATGGAGAATTAGGGTGGGAGAAGGGGATGATTTGGAGAAGAGGGAGTTGGGGATTTTTAGAGAGAAGGGAGAGGAAAAAAATTAGAGAGAGAGAGTTTTTAGGGGGGGAGGGGCGGCTGAATGAGGGTTTGGGAAAGGGGGGTTTGTTATTTTAGGGTTTAAAAGGGGGAGGGAAAAAGAAAAATAAAAAAAAACTTTAAATTTCGGCCGACCGCGGAACTGACCGCGACTGTTCGCGGTTCGTTCGCGGCCGCGGATGGACCGCGAACAGTCGAGATTCAGAGAGGTGAGTTTTCCGCGGTTGGTTCGCGACCGCGAATGGACCGCGAACAGAGAAAGTTCAGAAAGGGTATTTTTCCGCGGTTCATCCGCGGTCCGCGGGTGGACCGCGGACAGTGCTCCTTTCTGAAAAAGATTTTTTATTTTTTTTTATTTTTATATTCCTTTATTACTTACTACTAAGATTAAATTACTTACAACATGTTCATGGGTTGCCTCCCACGTAGCGCCTGAGTTAACGTCGCGGCACGACTCAACTTAGCACATTTTACGGCTCGCTGGACCTTTGAGGTTCATCCAACCGCAATTCTATCTTGTCCTCCATGTCATCCAGGCCTATGTATTGTTTCAACCGCTGTCCGTTTACCTTAAATGTACGTGATCCATCCATAGTTTGAATTTTCATAGCTCCGGACTCAAATGCCTCAATTACCTTGAAGGGTCCTGACCACCTTGATTTCAATTTTCCTGGGAACAGTCGTAATCTTGAATTGTATAGTAGTACCTTGTCCCCGTTTTTGAAGGTACGCTCAATGATATTTTGATCATGGATCCACTTCATCCTCTCTTTATACAATCTTGTATTTTCGAATGCTAGATACCGAAATTCTTCCAACTCATGCAATCCAGTCAACCTTGCCTTACCTGCTTCATCCAAGTTGAGATTCAATTGTTTCAATGCCCACCACGCTTTATGTTCTAATTCAACCGGTAAGTGACAAGCTTTTCCGAACACCAATTGGTAAGGAGACATGCCAATGGGTGTTTTGAATGCTGTTCTATATGCCCATAGTGCGTCATCGAGCTTCCTGGACCAGTCGGTTCTTGTAGCGTTCACTGTTTTGGTCAGTACACTTTTAATCTCCCCGTTGGAGACCTCAACTTGTCCGCTAGTTTGCGGGTGATATGGAGTGGCCACCTCTGTGTTTAACATCATACTTGGCCAATAATTTCTCAAAAGCTCGGTTGCAAAAGTGTGTGCCCCCGTCACTAATGATGGCCCTTGGAGTCCCAAACCGGGTGAAAATATTCTTCTTCAAAAATCCCACTACCACCTTAGCATCATTGGTGGGTAGTGCTGCAGCTTCCACCCATTTGGACACGTAGTCAACAGCAACAAGTATGTACTTATTGCCGTATGAGCTGATGAAGGGCCCCATGAAATCTATTCCCAAGACATCGAATACTTCCACTTGCTGGATTGGATTCATTGGCATCTCATGACGCCGAGAGATGTTCCCGGTGCGTTGACATTCGTTGCAACCTTTCACCCAGAAGTGTGCATCCTTAAATACTGTCGGCCAATAGAAACCGGCCTCAAATATTTTGGCTGTTGTACGTATTCCTCCAAAGTGACCGCCATATGCTGAAGCGTGACATGCCTGCAAAACAGAAGATTGTTCTATCTCGGGGACGCATCTCCGGATCATGTTATCAAGACATATCCTAAACAAATATGGTTCATCCCAATAATAATACTGACTTTCACGAAAAAATCTTTTCCTCTGGACCGATGATAGGTCATAAGGAACAATGCCACTGGCTAGATAATTAGCGTAGTCAGCATACCATGGAGCTTCCAAGAGAGTGGTGGTGAGCAATTGCTCATCTGGAAAGGTTTCCAGAATTTCCCCACTCTCTTTGACAAGTTCAGCTCCTTCAAGTCTTGACAAATGGTCAGCCTACTTGATTCTCAGTGCCTTTTCTATCTCTGATTTCAAGGTCGAACTCTTGGAGAAGCAACACCCAACGAATTAGGCGTGGCTTAGAGTCCTTTTTATCAATTAGATATCTTAAAGCTGTATGGTCTGTGTATACGATTACCTTTGATCCTATGAGATAGGATCGAAATTTGTCGAATGCAAACACGACCGCTAGCATCTCCTTTTCCGTCACTGTGTAGTTTAGTTGTGCTCCACTCAGAGTTCTGCTTGCATAGTATATTGGATGCATCAGCTTATCTTTCCTCTGGCCCAGCACTGCCCCCACTGCATAATCACTTGCATCACACATTAACTCAAACGGTTGCTCCCAGTCTGGGGCAATGATGATGGGTGCTGTGACCAGCCTCTTTTTCAATTCCTCAAAAGCAATCCTGCATTCGTCGGTAAAAACAAAAGAATGATCTTTCTCAAGTAACTTACAGAGAGGGTTTGATATTTTGGAGAAGTCTTTAATGAACCTCCGGTAAAAACCGGCGTGTCCAAGAAAGCTTCTTATGGCCCCGACGGATGTTGGTGGAGGCAACTTTGCAATGATGTCGACTTTAGCACGGTCCACCTCAATGCCTTTGCTTGAAACCCTGTGCCCAAGTACTATACCTTCTTGAACCATAAAGTGGCACTTTTCCCAATTTAGTACTAAGTTTGTTTCCATGCATCTTTGTAATACTCTATTTAGATTGGCAAGGCATTCGTCAAATGAATTCCCAACCACTGAGAAATCATCCATGAACACTTCCATAATGTCTTCCACCATGTCGGTGAAAATAGCCATCTTGCACCGTGGGAACGTGGCAGGTGCATTGCATAGTCCGAATGGCATCCTCCCTGAAGGCGAAGACACCATAAGGGCATGTGAAGGAGGTCTTCTCTCTATCTTCGGGGGCTATGGAGATTTGATTGTACCCCGAGTATCCATCTAGAAAGCAAAAGTGAGATCTCCCTGCCAACCTGTCAAGCATTTGGTCAATGAAGGGAAGTGGGAAGTGATCCTTGCGAGTGGCTAGATTCAACTTCCTGTAGTCCATGCATATTCTCCATCCGGTGACGGTTCTTGTCGAGATTAGTTCATTGTTGTCGTTTTTCACCACCGTCATGCCTCCTTTCTTAGGCACACATTGGACCGGACTCACCCAGCTGCTGTCTGAGATCGGGAAGATGATTCCCGCATCTAGCCACTTTATTACTTCCTTCTTCACCACTTCCTTCATGTTGGGGTTCAGCCTTCTTTGATGTTCCCTGGAAGGTTTGTGTCCATCTTCCAGGAGGATTTTGTGCATGCAATAGGCTGGGCTGATCCCTTTTATGTCTGCCATGGTCCACCCGATGGCAGTTTTGCATTCCTTGAGTACCTGTATAAGCTTTTGGGCCTGCACTTCTAACAAACTTGATGAGATAATAACGGGTAATGTGGAGTTAGGGCCTAAATACTCATACCTGAGGTGTGATGGTAGTGGTTTAAGTTCAAGCTACGGTGGCTCTTCTATGGATGGCTTTGCTGGTGGGCTCTCTCTTTTTTCTAAGTGTAGGGGTTCGAATTCGATCTCTCGCTTCCAGAATCCCTTACCTTCCAGAGATAATACCCATTCGGCCAAACTTTCACCGTTTACCTCTTCCATGTTCATCATGCATGCTTGCAGTGGATCTTCAATGGTCAATTCTGCATCGTCGGTTTCTACTATCACATCAACCGCATCAACTAGAGAGCAATTTGCGAACTCACTAGGGCGCCTCATGGATTTTTGCACATTGAAGATGATCTCCTCATCATTCAACCTCATCTTGAGTTCCCCGGTTTCACAATCAATTATGGCTCTCCCAGTGGCTAGGAATGGTCTTCCCAGGATTAGGGGAATTTCTTCGTCGACCCCTGCAATCAAGAATAACAAAATCGGCGGGAAACACAAACTTCCCAACCTGGATTAGCACATCATCTATAATGCCAAATGGACGCTTAACCGTCCCGTCAGCAAGCTGTAAAAGCATAGAGGTGGGTCTGGCTCTCCCAATACCTAACCTCTTATAGATAACTAAGGTCATGAGATTAATGCTTGCCCCCAAATCACATAAAGCTTTAGCAAAGGCATAATTCCCTATAGTGCTTGGGATGGTGAAACTACCTGGATCAGATAGCTTCTCAGCAATGGGTCTGGAGACTACTGCACTACAAGTCTGTGTAAGTGTAACTGTGGCCAAGTCTTGGAAATCAAATTTCCGCGACATTAAATCCTTCATCATCTTAGCATAACCAGGCATTTCTTTTAAAGCTTCAATTAATGGAATGTTTACCTGAATTTGCTTGAGCATGTCGAAGAACTTTTTGTATGGTGGTGGGGGTGGATGATATCCCTGATGCTGATTGCCGAAATTCTGAGGTCTAGGATATGGAGCCATGTTGTGTGGTGGCCTCATACCTGCTGCATTGAATTGTGGCTGGGGAGGTCTGTATTGCATTGGAGCCTGTTGGCCCCAGTTTTGATTACCTTGTCGCTGTCCTCCATAGTTAGCCACATAGTTCATATCTTCATGCTGATGATGATGTTCTTGGTCTGCAGCCCATGGATTACCTATGGGTTGGCTAATGCAAGATGTGCATAAACCACCATTGGTAGTATCTACAATGTGAACCTGCTGCTTAACCCCTGATTCTTCCACCTTCTTTGTCAGGATGCTGATCTGTGTCAATATAGTTTCCACGTTCTCCTCCAGAGTGTTGGATGGATCCAGAGGTACAGAGTGTACTACTGGTATGATAGGAGCATTCCTGGACGTCCACCCGGAATTTTGAGCCATCTTGTCTAGCAAATTTTGGCCCTCTCTCCAAGTCTTGCTCAGGAAAAGCCCCACCTGCTGAAGCATCTACAATGTTCTTCATGCTGTCCGAAAGTCCCATGTAGAACCTTTGACCCAACATCTGTTCAGGAATCCCATGGTGAGGACACATAACAAGCATGCCTTTGAATCTCCCCCAAGTTTCATGTAGTGTTTCTAATGGTTTTTGTTTGAAGCTCACAATCTCATCAATTTGTTGAGCTGTTTTGTTGGGTGGATGAAACTTGTTGTGGAATTGTTTGACTAACTCATCCCAAGTTGCAATGGAGTTTATTGGGAGTGAGTTTAGCCATATCTGTGTTGCTCCTGTAACTGAGAATGGAAAAAGTAGTAATCTGATGGCTTCCGGAGTTATATTCGGTTGCCTTTGTGTTTTGCATATTGATAGAAAGTTTTTTGAGGTGATGCTGTGGATCTTCAACCTGAGACCCAGAGAATAATCCCTTGTTTTGTAACAAGTGAAGCATATTGTTGGTAATCTGGAAAGACTCAGCTTGAATTGCTGGCACAACGATGGCAGTTGCCAAATTATCCGTTGTGGGTTGTGCCCAGTCGAACAATGCACCTTCTTGTGCCTCCCGTGCCTCTTGCATGTTTAGCCCTACTTGCTGGTTTTGAGCGTTCATGTCACCCATGTCGAAGTCTAGTTTGATTGGTTGTTGAGATTGTTGAATTTGTTTGATGGCTTTGTTACGTGCCCGAAAGGTTTGCTCGGGGTCTGAGAGTCCTTCAATTAGTTCTCCAGTCCTTGCAGATTTTCTAGGCATGCACCTGAATACCCAAATCATCAAACGTCAAAATATTCAATGTAGAGTGTAGAAAGAACCTGAATACACAAGAATCTTGAAGTTCGGCAATGGCAATTGATAATTCCGTTAATTCCCCGGCAACGGCGCCAAAATTGATTCACGTCCAAGCAACGGTCGTAGTCAATATAACTTGGTTTAATAAGTCCAAGATCGATCCCACAGAGAATTAACCTACCAATTGCAACTTTGACAACCCCAAAAGTACTTCCGAATCAAGTTCCCAAACTTTGAATATATATATGTGTGGTTTCGAACAACTACTTTGCAAGAATTAAAGAATGCTTTAAAAGAAAGAATTGAATGTTGAATGAAATAATATATATAAAGACTAAGGTATTGATTTCCCCTATTGACGGAATCCCTTATCGTTATGCTCATACAAATTGTTAATATATTCTATCAATCATGAACGCTATGTGTATCGTAACCCTCTCCCAAGCAATTACAATAATTTACTAGTGCACTCTCCCGAGCTACCCTAGCTAGCTTTAATTTGAATAGTTCACTTTAGATTGCACCCAAGACTTCGTTATTCCTAACCCCGTCTTTACGCCTAAAATTATAGATTCCTCTAATAACCTAGGTGTGGTGTTGTTCAACAATAAACCTAAATATGCACTCTTTTCCAAGTTATGCACACTAAATAGGCACCGCTAATCGGGACGTCTACCAATTAACTACAATAAGAATGAAGTTGAACAAATAGAAATCTAAGTCACAATTTGTAATCACATAAACGAATAGTTCATCTATCAATAGGTTCCATCAAAACCTTAGAAAAGAATTTAGCTACTCATGCTTGAAGAAACAAGAATAATAATTGAAATCATAAAGAATTGCTTGATATAAAATAATAGAAAGAGTTTTGAGAGGAATCTCTCCTACTAAACCTTGCAAAAGTATTGAAGAAATAAAGTACATGCCTCTATGGGGCAAACTAGGAGTTTATATAGAGGTTTTAGGGCTTAAAAACTAAGTTTGAGTCCAATTGGGATTTGCTGCCGCTGGGACTTCCGCGGTTCGTTCGCGGCCGCGAGCGGACTGCGAACAGTCGAGATTCAGAGGGCTTCGTTTTTCGCGGTTCATCCGCGGCCGCGAATGGACCGCGGATGAACATCACTTCTGTTTCTTTACTGCTTCGTCCAGCCCTCTTCACTTAAGCTCTTCTCTTGGCCTTTTCATCAACTTATGACTTCAAAATGGCTTTTTAAGGCATCCAATGCATCACATGTACCTGTAAAACACAATCAAACACTAATCAAAGCATTTTGTCCTCATAACAACATTAATTTCATAATAAGGTGTGATTATTTAGGGTATAATTATAGTCAAATTCACCTATTATCAACTATTATGCCAAGTCGCGCTGAAATAAAACCGGATGCGGAACTCCTAGCAAAGTTCGAGAGGCTATTTGAACAAGTAAAATGGATGTTCAGTTCGTGGGACCCTACATTGCGCTTAATAATTGGGAAGCTTCTCCTCTTCCGATCAGGAGGGAGTTGTGGTAGTTAGCTTTACATATTTCATTTCCCCAAAAGATTGTCTTATTTTGTAATCCCACATCCCATGACAAAACAAATGTATCCAATGCTTGTTACCCTTTTGAAAAATCAATGAAATGCAATTTCTTTCCTGTTTGCCTTATTTTATTTTTCTTCTTTTGTACAGTTCAATATTTGCTGATTCCAATGATATGTCATTCATGAGGGATTCCCGGTCCAGTCTTGATAATTGAATAGTTATATAGGAAATTGAAAGTGAACATGAAGTAGAATATGAGGATGAAGAAATACTGGAGGAAATTAGTAAAGATTTGAATAATTATGAGGAAAAACCTCAACCGAACTTAAGCGAGACATAATCTATTAATCTGGGAAGAGAGGAGAATGTCCAGGAAACAAAGATCAGTGTGCATTTTGTGGCTTCCCTCAGAGAAGATCTAATCAAGTTGTTACATGAGTACAATGACATATTTGCTTGGTCTTATGATGACATGCCCGGACTCAGTACTGATCTGGTGGTACATAAATTGCCCATTTATCCGGAATGCCTTCCGGTAAAATAGAAGCTAAGAAAGTTTAAAACGGACATCAGTGTGAAAATAAAAGAAGAAGTTAATAAGAAATTCGAGGCGAAGGTCATACGGGTCACTAAATATCCCACCTAGTTAGCTAATGTTGTGCCAGTTCCGAAGAAGGACGGAAAAACCAGGATGTGCGTTGATTACAGGGACCTTAATAAAGCTAGTCCAAAGGATGATTTTCCATTGCCAAATATCCATATACTGATTGATTTGCGCCAAGCATGAAATTGGATCTTTTGTGGACTGTTATGTGGGTTATCACCAGATCCTGATGGACGAAGAAGATGCAGAAAAGACAGTCTTTATCATGCCTTGGGGAACATATTGTTACAGGGTGATGCCGTTCGGGTTAAAAAATGCCGTGGCTACATATATGAGGGCAATGACCACTATGTTTCATGACATGACGCATCGAGAGATCGAAGTATATGTGGACGATGTCATCATTAAGTCCAAAAAGCAATGTGACCATGTCAAAGATTTGAGAAAGTTTTTCCAGAGGCTCCAAAGATATAATCTCAAGCTCAATCAAGTAAAATATGCTTTCAGGGTGCCTTCAGGAAAGTTACTGGGGTTTATAGTAAGCCGGCGTGGTATTGAATTGGATCCGTCAAAGATAAAAGCAATACAGAATTTGCCTCCGCCGAAGAATAAGAAAGAAGTGATGAGTTTATTGGGCAGGTTGAATTATATCAGTAGATTTATTGCCCAGTTAACGTCAACTTGTGAGCACATTTTCAAATTGTTTAAGAAAGATGATGCGGTAAAATGGACTGATGAATGCCAAGAAGCCTTTGAAAAAATTAAGGAATATTTGGCCAATCCTCCAGTATTAGTTCTTCCAGAACCGGGAAGACCTCTGATCTTGTATTTAACTGTGCTAGAAAATTCTTTTGGCTGCGTACTAGGAAGCATGATGAGACGGGAAAGAAAGAGCAGGCGATATATTACCTCAGTAAAAAGTTCACATCTTACGAGGTGAAATACACTCAGTTTGAGAGAACGTGTTGTGCTCTAACGTGGGTTGCCCACAAACTGAAGCATTACCAGTCAGCTTATACCACATATCTGATATCATGGTTGGATCCATTGAAGTATATATTTCAAAAGCCTATGCCTACAGGAAGACGTGCTAAATGGAAAATTCTGCTCACAGAGTTTGACATCATCTATGTAACACGTACGACAATGAAGGCGCAAGCAGTTGCAGATCATTTAGCAGAAAACCCAGTGGATGATGAGTATGAGCCATTAAAAACATATTTTCCTGATGAGAATGCAATGAATGTTGAAGAAGTAGCGCAAGATGATAATCCAGGCTGGAGAATGTACTTCGATGGAGCCGTCAACAGTAAGGGAGTTGGAATTGGAGCAGTGCTTATTTCAGAAATGGGTCAGCATTATCCTGTTACCACTCAGCTTCAATTTTTCTGCACTAACAACATCGCCGAATATGAAGCATGCATATTGGGATTGAGGATAGAAATAGATATGGGTGTTCAAGAGATTTTGGTCATGGGTGACTGGGATCTCTTGATACATCAGATTCAGGGGGAATGGGAAACAAGAGATTTAAAGTTGATACCTTATGGACAATGTCTGCATGAACTATCCCAGAGATTTCAATCTATAGAGTTCAAAAACATCCCAAGAATGCACAATGAAGTAGCACATGTTTGGCCACATTATCCTCCACGTTGCATCATCCAGATAAAGCTTGTGTAGATCCATTACAGATACACGTGCGCGATCAAAATGCTTATTGTTTTGCCGTGGAAGAAGAACTTGATGGAGAGCTGTGGTATCATGATATCAAAGAATATTTGAGGACAGGACGATACCCAGAGCAAGCCACTGGAGACCAGAAAAGGGGTATAAGGCGATTAGCAAATGGATTTTTCCTCAGTGGTGGAGTTGTATACAAAAGAACACCAGATTTTGGGCTATTGAGATGCATAAATGCGCAGCAAGCTGACACAATTATGGCTGAGGTACATGCGGGAGCTTGCAGACCTCATATAAGCGGATACATTTTAGCCAAGAAAATACTGAGGGCATGATATTATTGGCTCACCAAGGAGCGTGATTGTATTAGGTATGTGAGGAAATGTCATCAATGTCAAATACACAGAGATTTGATTCACTCTCCACCCTATGAGTTTCATACAATGCCTGCACCATGGCCATTCGTTGCCTGGGGCATGGATGCCATCGGACCAATAGAGCCTGCAGCATCTAATTAGCACAGATTTATCTTGGTCGCAATTGATTATTTCACCAAATGCATGGAGGCGAAGACATTTAAGGCAGTGAGAAAGAAGGTTTCGTGCATACAAATATCATTTGTCGCTTTGGAATTCCTAATGTGATTATCACAGACAATGGTACAAATCTGAACAGTCACCTCATGGCAGAAGCATGTCAAAAGTTCAAAATCCTGCATCATAACTCTACACCTTCAAGGCTGAAAGCGAATGGAGCGGTAGAAGCTGCAAATAAGAATATAAAGAAGATTCTCAGAAAAATGGTGGAAAGAGTCAAAGCAATGGCATGAATAATTGTCGTTCGCTCTTATGGGTTATCGTACAACTATACGTACTTCAATCGGTGCCACACCTTACTCATTGGTATATGGAACAGAAGCAGTCATATCGGCAGAAATTGAGATACTTTCTCTTTGAATCATAGATGAGGCTGAAATCAATGATGATGAATGGGTAAAAGCCCGGCTAGAACTATTGAATTTGATTGATAAGAAGAGGTTGGCAGTAGTTTTCCATGGACAATGATATCAATGGAGGATGGGCAGAGCATACAATAATAAAGTACGTCCGCGGAAATTTGAAGTGGGACAGTTGGTACTGAGACGTATTTTGCCTCATTGGTCTGAAACGAAAGGAAAATTTGCACTGAATTGGCAAGGACCGTTCAAGGTATCACGGGTATTGTCCAATGGAGCTCTATATCTGACAGATATTGGAGGAAAACGTGTAGAGACTGCTATCAACTCATATGCAGTCAAGAGATATTATGTATGATTCCTTTTTTTTGGTATAATTGTCTTTGTCATAATTTTGGAATTGAAACGATGAAGGCATTTTATTCTCTATCCAAACACTCTATCCATTGACATCCCCATTGAGCCTTATTTGTTTTATTCTTCCGTATCCCTCTCTCGGAATCATTCATGATGCAAGAAAAAGAAAAATGAAAAATAATGATGAAAAAGAAAAAAAAAAGAAAAGAAAAGAGAAAAAGAAAAATGCAAACAAAAAAATGCATACAAAAGACAAAACGAAAACCGGGAAAAGTCAAGATGCAACAATGATTATGAACGTAGTCCGAACTACGTTTTGACTTGATCCCGAAAGGGTACGTAGGCAGCCTCACTGAGGTTCAGTCATGATAAAAATATAATCCAACATTCCCCATAAATTGAAACTGGGGCAGAAAGTTATGTTTATGATTCGGAGAGTTGTAAATATTTTTGAACCCTCGTTAAATTTTGAGCCTTTATGCCCTTCATTTTGAACCCATCAAAAAGCCACATTACAGTCCAAAGAAATATCTTCTAATCAATTTCAAGAAAATGACAATACAATGAACAGGGCATGGACAGTACCCGGTGGTTCAGAAATCAAAAGAAAAAAAAATGAGAGAGTCTTATCGGTGAAAACCTTAACTGGCACCGTAAGGCGATTGCGAGAATGAGAGAATAAAATGAGAGAGTCTTATCGGTGAAAACCTTAACCGGCACCATAAGGCGAAGGAAAGATGAGAAAGAATAAATGAGAGAATCTTATTGGTGAAAACCTTAACCGACATTATAAGGCGAAAGTGAGGACTATTCTAATCGAAAGAAGAAAAACAGCAAAAAACAAGATTGGTTTGGGTCGAAGGAAAAATGGAGTTAAGATAACGAAAATTCGATTGGACAGACTCGGTCGGGATTTAAATACATGGCATGGTCAAAGGAATCAGCTGTCATACCCAGATAAGTTCTGTCTCTGCTCCAAAATATCCTTACCCTTTCAAATTCATATTTTTCTGCATTTTATTGATCAAAGACCAGTTTCCCATTGAAAGCTAACTATCAGCTTCTCATATAAAGAGGCGCAATAACACTGGGTCAAAGAGAAAATAAAGGAGGATGGCAATCAAAGCCAAAGAAAAATGAAAAGAAAAGAAACAAAACAAGAAAAAGAAAAGGGATTACAAAGGAAAAGTTGAAAAATATAGCAAAAGGCTGCAGAACAGAATAAAGCAAGAACTGGCAGGCAACGGAAGCAAAGTCAACAAAATGCCAGTTGCCAACATTTTATAAGTAATAAAATTGTTCACAGATTTAGACAGGAACAAAAAGATTCAAATTCTCACTAATCACTTTAAAAGTGAATGTGACCAATGTGGAAGAAGAAAAACACAAAAAATAAATACATCAATAAAAGGAGGAATCCGCAGAGGAGGACTTATTCAGCCAAACAAGAAACCTACCCAAACAGCAAGGGAGGCATTGTCTTTTCGAAACTTACACCCCAGTTATCAAACTGAGGGAATATTTTCTACATTTTTCATTTCCATGCATCAGGCGCCCACCTGGATAACAAGGGAATATTTTCTGCATTTTCATTTTTATGCATCAGGTGCCCACCTGGTTAACAAGGGAATATTTTCTCCACTTTCATTTTCATGCATCAGGCGCGCGCCCACCTGGATAACAAGGGAATATTTTCTGCATTTTCATTTTCATGCATCAAGCGCCCACCTGGATAACAAGGGAATATTTTCTGCATTTTTCATTTTCATGCATCAGGCGCCCACCTGGATAACAAGGGAATATTTTCTGCATTTCATTTTCATGCATCAGCGCCCACCTGGATAACAAGGGAATATTTTTTGTATTTTTTATTTTCTTGCATCAGACGCCCACCTGGATAACAAGGAAATATTTTCTGCATTTTCATTTTCATGCATCAGGCGCCCACCTGGATAACATGGGAATATTTTTCCGCATTTTTCATTTTCATGCATCAGGCGCCCACCTGGATAACAAGGGAATATTTTCTGCATTTTTCGTTTTCATGCATCAGGCGCCCACCTGGATAACAAGGGAATATTTTCTGCATTTCCATTTTCATGCATCAGGCGCCCACCTGGATAACAAAGGAATATTTTCTGTGTTTTCATTTTCATGCATCAGGCGCCCACCTGGATAACGAGGGAATACATTTCTGCATGTTTTAATTTCTATTCAGGTGCCCACCTGTATAACAAGGGAATACATTTCTGCAATCTAATTACTGTTCAGGTGCCCACCTGTATAACAAGGGAATATATTTCTGCATGTTTTAATTTCTGTTCAGGAGCCCACCTATATAACAAGGAAATACATTTCAGCATTTTTAGTTGATTTATCTAACATGAGTAACACCATGACACGTGAAAGCCCACACTGGGGCAGAGGAAAAGTTTTCGTTGTTTTGTTTTTGTTTTAACATGTATCAATCTAGAGGCAAGAAACACAACCGGAAGTCACACCAAAGGGAAGGAAACAGTATGTCAGAAATATGGAAATAATGAAAATCAACAAAAAAGAAAGATGCAAATAAAAGAGTGGCATAAGTTATGGAAAAGCAAGGAAGAACAAGAAGACAAGGAATATATAGGAATTATTGTAATTCATAGGATCTTTGCTTAGAATAGCTTCTTTATTTTTTCATTTTTATCCCCGGTGTAACAAAGAGTTAGTTAGTGATTATAGCAACAGTAGTAGCAATAGAAAAGTCCGGGTAGTTTCAAACTACCAGACCTTCCCGAACTACACAGACCTGATTCCTATTTAGCCCAGGATATGTAGGCAACCTCTGAGGCAGGGTGCGGTCAAAAGGTGTGATGACCCAAAGGGTCATCACTTATTTTATTAATCATTTCGAGCTTCTGAGGCCTTGAAAACCTCATTCCATGTTGCCTCGATTTACGTGCACAATCCGAGCATGTAGCCGGAAAGAATTTTTGATAGAAAATATGAATTCTATGAGAAATTTGGATAAAAATGATATTAATATTGATATGGTTGACTTCGGTCAACATTTTTGGTAAACGGATCCGGACCCGAGATTGGATGGTCCCGAGAGGTCCGTAGGAAAATATGGGACTTGGACATGCGTCCGGAGTCGAATTCCGAGGCCTAGAGCCCAAGTTATGAATTTTTCTATGAAATTGTTTTTGATGTAATTGTTAAAGGAAATGAATTAATTGACCTTGGTATCGGGCTCGTATTTTGGTTCCGACGCCCGGTACAAGTCTTAAATATTATATATGTGATTTCTGTAAAGTTTGGTGACATTCGGATGTCGTTTGTGATGTTTTGGACCTTGAGTTCCAAGTTTGAAAATTTTGAAAACCAAAAGTATGAAAATCATGAATTTGAGGCTTGATTTGATGAAAACGATGTGATATTGGCGATGTGATCGCACGAACAAGTTCATAATGTGTTTTTGAGGTTGTGTACATGTTTGGTTTGGAGCCGGGGGCTCGGGTAAAGATTTGATAGGCCGTTGGATTAAATTCTGAAATGTTGCACTGCTGGTTTTTCACCCAGCTGTTGGCTTCGCAATTGCGAAGCATTTCTCGCAATTGCGAAGGGGGCAGTATAGGGCAGGGCTCGCAATTGTGAACCCTGATCGCAAATGTGAAGCCCCATTAACCCAGCCTTGTTCGCAAATGCGAACAATTGATCGCAAATGCGAACCTCCCCTTGTCCTGCCTATGTTCGCAAATGCGAACAAAAGTTCGCAAATGCGAACAATGCCCTTTACTGCCTGTGTTTTCGCAAATACGAACATTAGTTCGCAAATGCGAACACTGCCCTTCCCAGCCTTGTTCGCAAATGCGAACATATGTTCGCAAATGCGAAGCCCCCAACTTTGCCTTGGCTTCGCAAATGCGAACAAAAGTTCGCAAATGCGAACTTCCCAGCCTTAGCTTATTTTTCAAACTCCAGAAATTGGTCGGGGTTCGCAATTGCGAACCCATGTTCGCAAATGCGAACACCGAGACCTGTAAAACACGATTTTCAGTTCATTTCTTCACTTTTTACAAAACAAAAACACCCATTTGCGATTCTTCACGGATTCCTTCTTCATCAAAACAATTGTAAGTCACTTTTTACTTAATTCTTTCAATTCCTAACATCATTAAACATGTTTTTCATTAGAAATCAAAGGTTTTCATGGTAGAATTTCTTGTTTTTGTTAGAATATAGGGTTTTTCATAAATTGGGAAATTGGACCTCGAATTGAGGTCCGATTTTGAAACAAATCATATACATGAACTCGTGGGGGGATGGGTAACCGGATTTTGGTCCTAACCCCGAGTTCGACCATGTGGGCCGGGGGTTGAAATTCACTATTCCGGGCAGAATGTTGTAAAAGTTGTATTTGGTCTTAAGAATTAGTTTGTTGAGTATTATTGATGATATTAAATCAATTGTGTATAGATACGATTGGATTGGAGCCAAATTTGAAAGAAGGAGACATTTCCACGGATTGAATTGTTCATAAGCATTCGAGGTAAGTGTTTGTTCTATCCTAGCTTGAGGGAATAGGATTATGTGTTATGTGTTATGTGATCGAGTGCGGTGTATGGGTCGTGGTGACGAGCATCCATACACTGGCGTCTAGTATGACCGTGAGTCGTTGAAAAATGATTATTTTGAGATATATTACAGATGAAATGTTATTGTTTTCCCTTGTTGGGAATTGTTATGGTTCTCCCTTGTTGGGACTTGTTGTGGAGATAATTATTGATTGCCCTTGTTGGGACAGTTTATGAATTACTGCTTCTTTCTTTGCCCTTAACTGTGATTATTATTTGGGTGAGGAAGAGTGATAATGCACGAAGGGTGATGCCGTGCCATGTTTATTTTTTTATGCACGAAGGTTAATGCCGTGCCATGTTTATTTATTTATGCACGAAGGATCATGCCGTGCCTTGTTATTGAACCATGTACGAAGGATCATGCCGTACTATGGATGTGAGGATGAGAGTAAAAGCACGAAGGGTGATGCCGTGTACTTTATTTGCTTATTTGGTGAGGATGAGAGTAAAAGCACGAAGGGTGATGCCGTGCAACTCCTTGCTATTCCTTGACTTGATATTACTTGTGTTTCCATTATACTTTGTTTTTCCTTGTGAATTTATTAACTGTTGTTAATTGTTGAATTCTTTGAGATATTCCTTATTGTGTTATTACCTGGTTATTTCTTGTTATTCCGTGGTATACATATATATTGAATTGCACAGGTTTATGTGGGTGTCTGGTCCTAGGCTTGTCACTACTTCGCCGGGATAGGCCAGGCACTTACCAGGACATGGGGTCGGTTGTGCTGATGCTACACTTCTGTGCGTTTTTGCACAGGTCCAGGTTACGATCAGGAGCAGCAGCAGCAGTAAATAGATTGCGTGGGAGTTGATCACATTTGAGACCGAGGTAGCTTGCAGACGTCCGCAGGCCCGGCGTCTCTCTCTTTATTTATGTTATTAGCTGTAGTCTCTTTGTTCCGAGACAAACAGAATTATGTTATATTTCCTTCGGACTTTTATGTGTAGTATTCCATAGTAGTTCGTGAGTTGGTGACTCCACGTCTTGGTTAGAGGATTTCAGTATGATTTTAACTTTGTAATTAGTTATTTCGATTTCGATAAAGTATTCCACATTTATTTAATTAAAATTGTGTTAAAAGCAGGATAATATGAATACAGTGGCTTGCCTAGCTACCACGAGTAGGCGCCATCACGATCCCGATGTTGGGGGAAAATCCGGGTCGTGACAAGTTGGTATCAGAGCTCTAGGTTACATAGGTCTCACCACTCACGAACAAGCTTAGTAGAGTTTGAGAGGTAGGTACGGAGACGTCCGTACTTGTCCTCCAGAGTCTATTGAGTTAGGAAAGAGTCTCTCATTTGTTCTTTCTTGTCGTGCGACTTGTTCCTCAATTATTGATTGAATTTCTATTCTGTCCTTTCGCGGATGGTGAGGACACGCGCTTCTTCGTCCGCTGACCAGCAGCCCGAGCCCCAGGCAGCTCCCGTGAGGGGCAGGGGCCAAGGCCGTATCAGAGGCCGTGGTAGGGGTAGAGCTCAGCCCCAGGCAGCTACTCCAGAGGTGGAGCCTCATATTGAGATTGACGAGGAGGTTCCGGTTCCAGCAGCTCCAGTGGGCCCAGCTCAGGTCGTCACAGGCTTTATTTACCCCAGATCTCCGGGATGTTTTGGTCAGAATAGCGGGATTTATGGACAGCATTGCCAGAGCGGGTTTATTATCGGTTGCACCAGCCGCTTCTCAGGCTGGAGGAGGGGCCCAGACTCCTATTGCTCGTACTCCGGAGCCAGTAGCTCCTCAGCCTTAGGCACTAGTAGTTCAGCCAGCTATGGCCACTCAGTCAGGTACCACAGCTCATGCCGGTGATGGAGCAGCCATGAATTCTGATTCCTTATGGAGACTTGATTGGTTCTCCAAGATATTTACCACTACATTCAGCGGAGCCACATCAGAGGATCCTCAGGACTTCTTATTCGGTTGCCATGAGATTCTCAAGACTATGGGAATCGTGGAGGCAAACGGAGTTGATTTCTGTACCTTCAGACTTGCAGGATCCGCCAAGACTTGGTGGAGAGATTATTGCTTGACTCGACCGGCAGGGTCCCCAACTTTATCATGGGATCAGTTTGTGGAGCTATTTCTGGAGAAGTTTCTCCCTGCTACTCAGCGGGATGTACTTCGGAGGCAGTTTGAGCGCCTCCATTAGGGCACTATGACAGTTACACAGTATGAGATGAGATTTGTCGATTTGGCTCGTCATGCGGTGGTGATACTTCCCACGGAGCGGGAGAGGGTCCGCAGGTTTATAGATGGGCTTAATCAGCCAATTAGACTCCAGATGGCTATGGGCGTGGGGAGTGACATATCATTTCAGGAGGCAGCCAATGCAGCACGCAGAGTTGAGATGGCTCTTGCTAGGGGAGGCGGTTATTCTTCGGATAAGAGGCCTCGTCATTCAGGCAGGTTTGGTGGTTCTTCCTCTGGTGGCAGAGAATCCTTTGATAGAGGCCAGTCCTCCAGGCCTTTTCATTCCGCCCTTCAGGCTTCACAGGGTGGACCGGGTGATCGCGGTTTTCGTGGGCATTATTCAGACCAACCTCCTATTAATGCTCAGCCTCTTCAGAGTGTTCGTGGAGGCCATTCAGGTCGTCGGGGCCAGCAGCCCTATCAGTCTAAGAGTTGCTACGGTTGTGGTGACCCAGGTCATTTTATCAGGTATTGCCCTTTAGCAGCGGGCAACTCCCAGCAGTGAGGTCCTCGTCCTATGATTCAGGCCCCAGCTGACCCTCAACCTGCCCAGCCAGCCAGAGGCGGGGGTAGAGATTATAGAGGTGGAGGTCGAGACCGTAGAGGTAGAGACCATCCAGCGAGAGGTAGAGGTCAGCCAGTTGATGGTCGTCCTAGAGACGCAGCTCAGAGGGGAGGTGCAGATCCCCGATTCTATGCTTTACCAGCCAGGCCAGAGGCAGAGGCATCAGATGCCGTGATTACAGGTACTATTCTTGTGTGTGGCGGAGGTGCTTCAGTATTATTTGACCCTGGATCTACATATTCCTATGTGTCTTCCTACTTCGCACCGTATTTGGCCGTGCCCAGCTATGCTCTGGATATTCCAGTTTATGTGGCTACACCAGTGGGTGACTCCATTGTAGTCGATCGGGTGCATCGTTCGTACATAGTTATATTTGGGGGTCTTGAGACCCGTGTTGATCTGTTGCTTTTGGACATGGTAGATTTTGATGTCATATTGTGGATGGACTGGTTGTCCCCATACCATGCTATTCTTGATTGCCATGCTAAGACTGGTGACCTTAGCCTTGCCAGAATCACCCCGACTAGAGTGGAAAGGTACCTCAAGCCACTCCGTTCGCATTGTTATTTCCTATGTTAAGGCTCGACGTATGGTCGAGAAGGGGTGTCTAGCTTACCTGGCTTATGTTCGTGATTCCAGCGCAGAAGTTCCTTCCATTGAGTCAGTCCCTATTGCACGGGAGTTTCCTGAGGTTTTTTCTTCAGACCTGCCGGGCATGCCACCCGACAGGGATATTGATTTCTGTATTGATCTGGCACCGGGCACTCGGCCCATCTCTATTCCACCCTATCGTATGGCCCCGCCGGAGCTAAAAGAGTTGAAAGATCGGTTGCAGGACCTTCTTGAGAAAGGCTTTATTAGGCCCAGTGTTTCCCCCTGGGGAGCACCTGTATTATTTGTAAAGAAGAAGGATGGCTCGATGTGGATGTGTATTGATTACCGGTAGTTAAACAAGGTGACTATCAAAAATAAATATCCACTTCGCGAATTGATGATTTATTTGACCAGCTTCAGGGTGCCAAGGTATTTTCAAAGATAGACTTGAGGTCGGGCTACCATCAGCTGAAGATCAGGGCGGCTGACATTCCTAAGACGACCTTTCGCTCTAGATATGGGCATTATGAGTTCTTGGTCATGTCCTCCGGGTTGACCAATGCCCCAGCAGCATTCATGGAGTTGATGAATCGGGTATTCGGGCCTTACTTAGATCCGTTCGTGATAGTCTTTATAGATGACATCCTCGGTGTACTCCCGCAGCCGGGAAGAGCACGAGCGACACCTCGGAGTGGTTCTTCGGACTCGAAAGATAACCGGCTATATGCCAAATATTCTAAATGTGAGTTCTGGTCGAGTTCGGTTGCATTTCGGGTCACATTGTATCGATGGAAGGTATTCAGTAGACCCAAAGAAGATTGAGGCGGTCCGGAATTGGCCTCGACCAAGCTTCGGTGACCGAGATCCGGAGTTTCTTGGGATTAGCAGGGTTACTACCGTCGATTTGTAGAGGGTTTTCTTCTATTGCAGCCCCGATGACCAGGTTGACCCAGAAGGGTGTTCAGTTTCGGTGGTCGGAGGAGTGTGAGGCGAGCTTTCAGAAGCTCAAGACAGCCTTGACCACCGCACCAGTGTTGATACTACCTACAGGTACATGGCCTTATACGGTTTATTGTGACGCATCTCGTACAGGGCTTGGAGCGGTATTGATGCAGGATGGTAAGGTTATCGCTTATGCTTCGAGGCGGTTAAAAATACATGAGAAGAATTATCCAGTTCATGATCTTGAGTTAGCAGCAGTGGTTCATGCCTTAAAGATCTGGAGGCATTATCTATATGGTGTGACATGTGAGGTGTACACCGATCACAAAAGCCTACGGTACTTGTTCAAACAGAAGGAGTTGAATCTACGACAGCGGAGATGGTTAGAGTTGCTAAAAGACTATGATGTTACTATATTATATCACCCAGGTAAGGCCAATGTGGTGGCCGATGCTTTGAGTAGAAAGTATGCCAGTATGGGTAGTCTTGCATACATTCCGGTCAGTCAGAGACCATTAGCTCTAGATGTCCAGGCCTTAGCCAACCGGTTCGTGAGATTAGACATTTCTGAGCCTAGCAGGGTGTTAGCCTGCACGGTCGCTCGTTCTTCTTTATTATAGCGTATCCGTGAGAGGCAATTTGATGATCCTCATTTGCGTGAGTTGAGAGATACAGTACAGCGGGGAGGTGCCATACAGGTAAATCTAGATGATGATGGGGTATTGAAATTGCGGGGTCGAGTTTGTGTGCCCAATGTCGAAGGGATTCGAGAGTTAATCTTAGCGGAGGCCCACAGTTCGCGGTATTCTATTCACCCAGGCGCCGCGAAGATGTACCAGGACTTACGGCAACACTATTGGTGGCGCAGAATGAAGAAAGATATCGTTGCGTATGTCGCTCGATGTCTGAATGGTCAGCAGGTGAAATATGAGCACCAGAGACCTGGTGGTGTATTCCAGAGGATTGAAATTCCCGAGTGGAAATGGGAGAGGATCACTATGGACTTCGTTACTGGACTTCCTTTGACTCGGAGGAAATTTGATGCTATTTGGGTCATTGTTGATAGGCTGACCAAATCAGCACACTTTATTCCGGTATCTGTCTCCTACTCGTCGGAGAGGTTAGCGGAGGTTTACATTAGGGAGATTGTTCGTCTCCATGGGGTGCCGGTATCTATTATCTCTGATCGGGGAACGCAGTTTACCTCGCGGTTCTGGAGAGCGGTCCAGCGGGAGTTAGGCACCCAGGTTCAGTTGAGTACAACATTTCATCCTCAGACGGATGGCCAGTCCGAGAGGACTATTCAGATTCTAGAGGACATGCTTCGAGCCTGTGTTATTGATTTCGGAGGCTCGTGGGACCAGTTTCTACCATTAGCAGAGTTCGCCTACAATAATAGTTACCAATCTAGCATCCAGATGGCTCCGTATGAGGCGTTGTATGGTAGGCGATGTTGATCACCAATTGGATGGTGTGAACCGGGAGAGGCTCGGTTGTTGGGTACAGACTTAGTTCAGGGAGGCCTTGGATAAGGTCAAGACTATTCAGGAGAGATTGCGTTCAGCTCAGTCCAGGCAAAAGACTTATGCGGATCGTAAGGTTCGAGATGTAGATTTCATGGTTCGTGAACGAGTATTGCTCCGAGTGTCGCCTATGAAGGGCGTGATGAGGTTCGGGAAGAAGGGCAAGCTCAGCCCTAGGTATATTGGTCCATTTGAGATTCTAGACAGAGTGGGAGGGGTGGCTTACAGATTAGCTTTGCCGCCTAGCTTATCAGCCGTGCATCCAGTTTTTCACGTATCTATGCTTCGGAGATACCACGGCGATCCCACACATGTGTTAGACTTCGGTACTGTCCAATTGGACAATGATCTATCTTACGAGGAGGAGCCGGTGGCTATTCTAGACCGACAGGTTCAACAGTTGAGGTCGAAGAGTTATCCTTCTGTGCGTGTTCAGTGGAGAGGTCAGCCTCCTGAGGCATCGACCTGGGAGTCCGAGTCTGATATGCGGAGCCGCTACCCACACTTGTTTCCTGACTCAGGTACTTCTTCTTTTGTCCGTTCGAGGACGAACGGTTGTTTTAGAGGTGGAGATTGTGACGACCCAAAGGGTCATCACTTATTTAATTAATCATTTCGAGCTTTTGAGGCCTTGAAAACCTTATTCCATGTTGCCTCGATTTACGTGCACAATCCGAGCATGTAGTCGGAAAGAATTTTTGATAGAAAATATGAATTCTATGAGAAATTTGGATAAAAATGATATTAATATTGATATGGTTGACTTCGGTCAACATTTTTGGTAAACGGATCCGGACTCGAGATTGGATGGTCCCGAGAGGTCCGTAGGAAAATATGGGACTTGGACATGCGTCCGGAGTCGAATTCCGAGGCCTAGAGCCCAAGTTATGAATTTTTCTATGAAATTGTTTTTGATGTAATTGTTAAAGGAAATGAATTAATTGACCTTGGTATCGGGCTCGTATTTTGGTTCCGACGCTCGGTACAAGTCTTAAATATTATATATGTGATTTCTGTAAAGTTTAGTGACATTCGGATGTCGTTTGAGATGTTTTGGACCTTGAGTTCCAAGTTTGAAAATTTTGAAAACCAAAAGTATGAAAATCATGAATTTGAGGCTTGATTTGATGAAAACGATGTGATATTGGCGATGTGATCGCACGAACAAGTTCATAATGTGTTTTTGAGGTTGTGTACATGTTTGGTTTGGAGCCGGGGGCTCGGGTAAAGATTTGATAGGCCGTTGGATTAAATTCTGAAATTTTGCACCGCTGGTTTTTCACCCAGTTGTTGGCTTCGCAATTGCGAAGCATTTCTCGCAATTGCGAAGGGGGCAGTACAAGGCAGGGCTCGCAAATGCGAACCCTGATCGCAAATGCGAAGCCCCATTAACCCATCCTTGTTCGCAAATGCGAACATTTGTTCGCAAATGTGAACCTCCCCTTGTCCTGCCTATGTTCGCAAATGCGAACAATGCCCTTTACTGCCTGTGTTCGCAAATGCGAACATTAGTTCGCAAATGCGAACACTGCCCTTACCAGCCTTGTTCGCAAATGCGAAGCCCCCAGCTTTGCCTTGGCTTCGCAAATGCGAACAAAAGTTCGCAAATGCGAACTTCCCAGCCTTAGCTTATTTTTTAAACTCCAGAAATTGGTCGGGGTTCGCAATTGCGAACCCATGTTCGCAAATGCGAACACAGGATACCTGTAAAACACGATTTTCAGTTCATTTCTTCACTTTTTACAAAACAAAAACACCCATTTGCGATTCTTCACGGATTCCTTCTTCATCAAAACAATTGTAAGTCACTTTTTACTTAATTCTTTCAATTCCTAACATCATTAAACATGATTTTCATTAGAAATCAAAGGTTTTCTTGGTAGAATTTCTTGTTTTTGTTAGAATATAGGGTTTTTCATAAATTGGGAAATTGGACCTCGAATTGAGGTCCGATTTTGAAACAAATCATATACATGAACTCGTGGGGGATGGGTAACCGGATTTTGGTCCTAACCCCGAGTTCCGACCATGTGGGCCCGGGGTTGAAATTCACTATTCCGGCGGAATGTTGTAAAAGTTGTATTTGGTCTTAAGAATTAGTTTGTTGAGTAGTATTGATGATATTAAATCAATTGTGTATAGATACGATTGGATTGGAGCCAAATTTGAAAGAAAAAGACATTTCCACGGATTGAATTGTTCATAAACATTCGAGGTAAGTGTTTGTTCTATCCTAGCTTGAGGGAATAGGATTATGTGTTATGTGTTATGTGATCGAGTGCGGTGTATGGGCTATGGTGACGAGTATCTATACACTGGCGTCTAGTATGACTGTGAGTCGTTGGAAATGCTTATTTTGAGATATATATTCACAGATGAATTGTTGAACCTTTGTCAGGTTGTAGAATTGTTATGGTTCTCCCTTGTTGGGACTTGTTGTGAAGATAATTATTGATTGCCCTTGTTGGGACAGTTTATGAATTACTGCTTCTTTCTTTGCCCTTAACTGTGATTGTTATTTGGGCGAGGAAGAGTGATAATGCACGAAGGGTGATGCCGTGTCATGTTTATTTATTTATGCACAAAGGTTAATGTCGTGCCATATTTATTTATTTATGCACGAACGATCATGTCGTCCCTTGTTATTGAACCATGTACGAAGGATCATGCCGTACTATGGATGTGAGGATGAGAGTAAAAGCATGAAGAGTGATGCCGTGTACTTTATTTGCTTATTTGGTGAGGATGAGAGTAAAAGCACGAAGGGTGATGCCGTGCAACTGTTTGCTATTCCTTGACTTGATATTACTTGTATTTACATTATACTTTGTTTTTCCTTGTGAATTTATTAACTGTTCTTAATTGTTGAATTCTTTGAGATATTCCTTATTGTGTTATTACCCGGTTATTTCTTGTTATTCTGTGGTATACATATATATTGAATTGCACAGGTTTATGTGGGTGTCTGGTCCTAGGCTTGTCACTACTTCGCCGGGATAAGCCAGGCACTTACCAGAACATGGGGTCGGTTGTGCTGATGCTACACTTCTGTGCGTTTTTGCACAGGTCCTGGTTACGATCAGGAGCAGCAGCAGCAGTAAATCGATTGCGTGGGAGTTGATCACATTTGAGACCGAGGTAGCTTGGAGACGTCCGCAGGCCCGGCGTCTCTCTCTTTATTTATGTTATTAGCTGTAGTCTCTTTGTTCCGAGACAAACAAAATTATGTTATATTTCCTTCAGACTTTTATGTGTAGTATTCCATAGTAGTTCGTGAGTTGGTGACTCCACGTCTTGGGTAGAGGATTTCAGGTATGATTTTCACTTTGTAATTAGTTATTTCTATTTCGATAAAGTATTCCGTATTTATTTAATTAAAATTGTGTTAAAAGCATGATAGTATGAATACAGTGGCTTGCCTAGCTACCACGAGTAGGTGCCATCACGATCCCGATGTTGGGGGAAAATCCGGGTCGTGACAAAAGGTTTTCAAAATGCTTCTTACGGAATATTCCAATATGCAAAAATCTCTCATTACTGCTCACTTGTCTTTGCACTGAAACTCTTCGTGTTCCCGAGCAAAGAGGGGCAGCTGTGAGCACGTAATTTTTGCCCTAAGAAAATAAATTCCAATATTAAAAATAAATAAGATTTTTGATATGCAATTATGTGTTAAATTGAAATAAATTGTGTAATTGTGATTGAGATAATTTGAAACTAAAAAAAATGTTAATTAGAAAATGTTACAAAAAATAAGGAAATTAAATAAAATTAACTAAAAATACAAAATAATACCGAAAAATTAAAGAAAATAGCAAAAAAAAATGTTATAAAAATACCAGAAAAATTAGAAAAAATAGAAAAATAAAAGAGAAGCAATAATTGAAAAGAATACAAAAAAGAGAAAAAAATAAAATACAAAAGAAAATAACAAAAATTAATTAAAATATAAAGATAAAATACAAAAACAAAAGAATTGGGCCAAAATGCACAAAGCAATTAGCCCAAATACAATTCTCACAGGTCAAGCCCAAGGTCAAAAGACCAGACAGTCTCACAATAGAACCAAATGACACCGTTAAGGAAAGAAATCAGGGCCGTTCATCTCGTCAATCTAACGGATGAGACGAGAGTCTCAATTAAAGCAAACGATGTCGCTTAGACAATTAAATCTCAGCCGTCTATCTCGTTAATCCAACGTATATGAGTAAGGGTTCATTAAAGCATACGTTGTCGTTTTGAAGGCAAAGAGATCTGGGCCGTTCATCCTAGCCAATCTAACGGTGGAAAACTAGCAACCTAAGATAGGTATATAAGCTTCATCTCGCGTTCATTAGAGACCAAAACTAATACACACCTCTACAAACACCAAACCCTAGCCGTCGGTCCTTCTCATCTTCTTTATCGCCTCTAATAGAGACTGGCCAGAATCCATGGCCGTCTCCGGTCACCTTCAACCTCAAACCTTCTTTACTTCTCTTTCTCACCCAAGACCACCCTAGAAACCTAGGAAAATAAGAAAACCTCAACTTCTTGAAAGTCCGGTCACCGGAGTCTTTGCCGGTGATCTTCAACTTATGATCCAGCCTCCCAAAATAACACCATAGGACTACTACGAGGGGATCTTTCACCCTATGTAGTTGGTTTCCTTCGAATCACCCTGTAAATGCTCAAATATTCAAAAGAAGTTCGCCGGAACCCTACCTCCAGCGAACACTCAAACATGACCCACCCCAAATACACTCCAATAAACACCCTTCCACCCTCAAGAACCCAAAAATAAACCTGTTTGAAGAAAATCTGGAAAAATCAAACTTCAAATCTCTGAAGTCTTGAAACCAAAGAAAAAGAAAAGAAAAAGAAAAGAAAGAAAGAACGAAAATAAAGTAGAAATAAAGAGAGAATATGAGACAAATCCTACGAGCTAACTGCCTTTCATTTTCCGTTTTCTTTTTGCATGTTCTCTGTTTAATTGCTTTCTTTGTTTTCTGTAGTTAATCTTTTGCATGTTTTCTGTTTTATGATCTTCTACATATTTTCTGTCTATTTGCCTTCTTTGTTATAGCATGCTTTTTGATTGTTTCATCTTCTGAGATTTCTATATATGATCTTTTGCATATTCTTATTTGTTTAGTTTTTTTAGTGTTTCTATAATTAGCCTATCTCATCTATCCTGTTCTTGGCACTTAACTGATATGTTTAGCTCTTTAGGGTTTTCTATAAGTCAACACATGAATTTGATGTGAATATGCTTCTTTATGTCTGATTTGTTAACTGTGCCTAAGTCTGAAATTATAAGTTAGTTAATTGGGATTCAACCATTATCAAATTTCCTTCTGAGTTCTGGTTAATTGATAAGTGATTTTAGATTGAGGCTATGTGTGCAAAATGACATATATTGGCTGCATTTGTAATGGATTCATATGTTAGACTATGTTAAATCCTACTGTGCTTTGTGGTATTGGTTATAACTATAATAGACAAGTGTGATTAGTAATCTGGCTATTGTTGAAAGTGACCTAATCTGGCTATAAGAGAAATAATTTAGGACTGTGCAATTAATATGGCCTCTCCTGAAACATTGGAGTGGTTAGTTCTGCAAATCTAAGTCTAGCTAATAAAACATGCTAGTCCTGCAATCTAATCTGATTAAGCTAAGTGATAATAAAAAGGCTACATTTTAAATTAGTCTAAAACAATTAAGTGAGGTTAAAATTGAAAGACTGTTGAGTCTAAATCTGGCCAAGTCTTAAATGATTTAGAATATAGTGGCCAATAGTTAAATAGATAACTAACCTAGGATACCTTGACCATTAACAGGTCGGGTAAATAACAAGTAGTATTAAGGGTATAAAAGGAATAAGAAATGGTACAGTTGTGAATTTAATAGAGCCTATAGGGACAAAACAGACTTTTAGGACTAGTATTTATGTAATTAGATACAAAATAAAAGGTAAAACAGGCCTAGTAAAAAGGCATAACTGTGAAAATCCTTAGCAAGTGAGGGCACCATAGTAATAGACCCTTAAAATAAGCAAAAAGAATTCCCTAGAACCTTCCAGCAAGGGCTGGAAGGCATTTCGAGTCTGAAGATGGGGTACCAAACTGTAATTAATAAGAGAATTAAGGGGAGCGAACTTATAATAAGATTTTTGAATTTCCCCCTCAAAATTTCACCCAAAGCACCTATAAATAGGCTTCCTCTAAGCCTGAAAAAGGGCTGGATTCTAGAAATTAAGAGAAAACATTCTGAAATTAGAGTTATATACCATAAATAGAGAGTAGAATTCTGAGTATAGTCGAATTGCACTCATAAGCTACGGTCAACTAATAGAATATACAAAAGATTATCTACATCCTACTTTCTGAAATAAAGAAAGACACCAAAAGGTAAAGGAAAAATCTATCCGGCTGCTGAGCAGCATAGGAAGGGAAGGAACTCACCGTGAAAGTCTCTGCCACAAACTTAGGGACACGCACCAGATTGGTAACCAGATCTATTAGCCTCAGATCCTGTACAATTAAGTATATAAGAGTAGTACGAGTACATAATAATATGTACCTAGTAAGTATTCCATCTAATCTCGAAGAAGTAGAGACGAAAGGCCGACTACCTACTAAGGTCAAGATAATATAATAATTATATGCTATATAAAGCATAAAGATTTCCATTAAACAACAAGTTGCGATGAAAAGCCATAATTATGTCCTTCACTGTATTTCAGTTACTATTTTCCCTTTTACATACATAGCAAGAAATCATGTCATGTCTAAGCTCAAGTATATATATATCAAGTGCAATCATGCCGAGGTCAACGGCCCGCTCCAACGAAAAGAACTATGCACTGCCGAGGGTTCGAGTGGCACGTACCATAGATGCATCTATTTTCACCGAGGCAATCGGCCCGATCCATAATTAATAAGAAAACATCAAGGATGCACACAAGGGCTCATTTGTATACAAGGACACTTTTACAAAGGTTCAACAAGCGCATATGTTCACCTTTCATTCCTCTCAAGTCTCTAGCATATCATAAACAATTATATTGGCAATTTAAATAAAATATAACTCAGAATTAGGCATGAAATGGGCCCTACACTATTCAAGCAATTAACATCATAGTAGCTACGCACGGACTCTCGTTACCTAGTATGTATGTAGCTCCCGCATTTAGCAATAATTTCTCATTTATTTATCATATGGGGACAATTCCCTTTTACAATGTTAGAAAGGAGACTCACCTCAATATCAGAAACAAGTCCAAGCCCTAAAGTAGGAGCCAAACGATCACAAACTAGTTAAAGGAAGTAATAACTAGTCAATACAAGTTTACAAGATCGAATTCTAGCTATTTAAGCCATTTCCCAACCCCTTTTCAAGAGTTTCCTAAATTTTGACCCCGGGCCCACGTGCCTAGATTTCGAGATTTTTTGAAGGAAGTTGTTCTTCACAACCTAAGGATCAATAATATATCGTTTCTAGTTCGTCACATAGCAAATTAAATGCTTAAATCTTAATTTTATTAAAACTCGAGGTCTAGCTCTAACCCTTGAGTTTTACTTAGTCTTTAGTGTTTAATCTACCAAATGTACATATATTTAAACTAAGGATTAATGGGAATTACTTACCTTACAGTGTTATATTGAAACCTTCTCTTTGAAAGCACCCAAATCGCCCAAGTATGGAGCTGTGAATGAAATAAATGTCTGTGAGTTCAAATTAATGGAACTCTCTGCCCTAGCAATTTCTAATTCTACACTGCTTCTGCAGAAAAAGGCTCGCTTTTGTGGAGATGGCCCAGGAAACCTGGACAACTTTTGCGGTTAGGTGCCCGCTTTTGTGGGTTCACTTCTACAGATTTGGGCCTAAGGAGTTGGACCGCTTCTGTGGTCTGGGAGCTTCTTAAGAGAAACCGCTTCTACGGTCTCTGGGCCGCATCTGAGGTTTCCCTTTCGCTTGGCCCTTTCCGTTTTTTGGATGGGCTGTCCGCATCTGTGGTACCGCTTCTGCGGTCCATGAACCGCATATGCATTTATGATAGAAGCAGCAACTTCAGCTCTTCTTCAATTTTCTTACTTAGCAGGAACCTCGCTCGTTTCACGCTCGAGGCTCCCGAGCCCCACACAAACAAACTGACAAGTCTGAAATCACGAGGCGGACCAACTCAAACCCTCAAAACTCCCAAAACAATGCTAAATCTTGGAATCATCACGTAAAACCAAATAAAACCAAATGAATCAAACTATTGAATCTTCAAGTTCTTAATTTTCCTCTAACGGGTCAAAATGCCCTTAACTACTTGGATTGGCACCAAATTTTACGGGCAAGCCTTAAACAACATTATGGATCTGTACCAAGCTCCAAAACCAATAGCCGAGCCCGATACCTAGGGAATCAATGATTACTTAGTTTCTTTAATTCTTTAAAGCTTCAATTAAGTATTGTAAAATAAAATTTTATTACTCGCAATAGGGACCTCGGAATTTGACTCTAAACATATTCCCAAGTCCCATATTTTCCCACGGACCCTCAACTCAAATTACAAATCAAGGTTCGTTTTCCCAAGATGTTGACTGAAGTCAAACTTGCTCTTTTAAGAAAATTTTAAAGAAGTAAATGGACATATTTTTACTCAAAACTCTTCCAACTTCCCAACCAAACGCTCCCGCAAGTCATAAATTAGTTAAAGCAAGTATGGGAGGCTTTATTTATGGGACGGGGTTCTAAATGCCAAACGACCAGTCGGGTCATTACATTCTCCAACTTTTAAACAAACTTTCTCCCTCGAATGCGCATAGAAAAGTACTTGGACTGCTGAATAAGTGGGGATATCTGCTCTGGATATCCTACTCGGACCCCCAGGTCGCCTCTTCAACCGGCTGGCCCCTCCATTAGACCCTCACTGCAGAAATCCTCTTGGATCTCAACTGCAATCACGTCTATCAATAATGGCAACTGGCTCCTCCTTATATCCAAAACTCTCATCTAAGTGGATGGTACTGAAGTCCAACACGTGTGATAGGTCGGCATAGTACTTCTGAAGCATCGAAACATGGAAAACTGGATGAACTCCCGATAAACCGGGGGGTAAATCAAGCTCATTGGAAACTTCCCCAACTATTCCCAATACCTCGAAGGGCCCAATAACACTGGGGAATAGCTTTCCCTTCTTCCCGAATCTCATGATGCCCTTAATTGACGAGGCCTTCAAGTGAACCTTCTCGCCAATCATGAATGATACATCACGTGCCTTCTGATCAAAGTAACTCTTCTGTCAGGACTGAGCTGTGCGGAGCCTCTCCCGAATCATCTTTACCTTATCCAAGGCATTATGTACCAAATCTGTACCAAGCAACTTAGCCTCACCAGGCTCAATTACGATAGGAAAACGACAACATTGACCATATAAAGCCTCATATGGGGCCATCTCTATGTTGGCCTGATAGTTGTTGTTGTGTGCAAACTCTACTAAAGGAAAGAACTGATCCCACTACCCTCCAAAGTCAATCACACATGCTCTAAGCATATCCTCTAAAATCTGAACTATCCATTCCGACTGCCCATCGGTTTGAGGATGAAATGTCATGCTAAGCTCTATGCGGGTCCCCAACTCACTCTGAACAGCTCTCCAAAAATGGGAAGTGAACTGAGGGCCTCTGTCTGATATGATGGAAATCGGCACACCATGCAATCGGATTTTCTCCTGAATATAAATTTGAGTGTATCACTCTACTATATAGGTAGTCGCCACAGGAATGAAATGGGTTGACTTGGTCAACCTATCCACAATGACCCATACTGAATCAACCTTCCGCAAGGTCCACGGCAACCTAACTATGAAATCCATGGTGATGCACTCCCACTTCCACTCCGGAATAGGTATCTGTTGAAGTAGATCACCTCGCCTCTGATGCTCACACTTGACCTACTGGCAATTCAAACATCTAGCTACATACTCCATGATATCTTTCTTCATCGTACGCCACCAGTAATGTTGTCTGAAGTCACGGTACATCTTCATGGCACCCGGATGAATGGAGTAGCTTGAGCTGTGGGCCTTCTCTAGAATCCTCTCCATGAGACCATCAACATTAGGAATGCATAGACGGCTCTGAAGCCGCAATACACCATCCTTGCCAATAGAAACCTCATTGGAACCTCCCTGAAGCACCGTCTCTCTGAGAACCTCCAAATGTGGATGATCGTACTATCAGGCCTTAATCTGCCCCAATAACAAAGACTAAGCAACCACACATGCTAGAACTTGGATGGGGCTCCGAAATGTCCAACCTCAAAAGTCTGTTAGCCAAGGACTAAATGTCGAAGGCTAGTGGCCTCTCCTCTGCTGGAATGAATGCTAGGCTACCCATACTTTCCGCCTTTCTGCTCAAGGCATCCGCGACTACATTCGCTTTGCCCGGATGATAAAGAATGGTAATTTCATAATACTTTAGCAACTCAAGCCACCTGCGCTGCCTCAAATTAATGTTCCTCTACTTGAACAGATGTTGTAAGTTGTAGGGATCGGTGTAAACCTCACAAGGTACCTCATACAAATAGTGCCTCCATATATTAAGAGCTTGAACGATCACTTCTAACTCCAGACCGTGCACAGGATAATTCTTCTCATGAATCTTCAGTTGACGTAAAGCATATTCAATAACTCGCCCCTCCTGCATCAACACACATCCCAAGCTGACGCGTGAAACATCGCAATATACCGTATACATCCCTTCACCAAAAGGCAATAAAAGAATGGGTACCGTAGTCAAAGCCATCTTGAGCTTCTAAAAGATCTCCTCACAATCATCAGACCAATGGAATGGGGAACCCTTCAAGGTCAATCTGGTTAAATATGACACAATGGATGAAAAGCCATGCACAAATCGCCGATAATATCGTGCTAATCCCCAAAAACTCCTGATCTCAGTCACGGAAGTGGGACGTGGCCAACTCTGAACTGCCTCAATCTTCTTGGGATCCACCTCAATGCCCTCTCCTAACACTACATGCCTCAAAAATGCCATTGACTCAAGCCAAAACTCACACTTGGAGAACTAGCATATAGCTGTCACGACCCAAATCCAGTCGTGATGGCGCCCAACAATCAAGCTAGGCCAGCCAAACCAACAATTTAATTATAACACAATACCAGTCCCCAAATGGACAACCCAAGAAGAATATATGAGTTTAAGAACTCCAATAATAATAATATTGAACAAAAGTACTGACACTCCCAAAGATCCGGAGTCACAAGTCTAGAGCCTCTAACAAAACCCAACAGGAAATAGAGAGTACGATATAGAAGTACTCAAGTCTGAATACAAAATATACAATAACAACTGGAATGAGAGGAGAAGCTAGGCTCTGCGAACGTAGGCAGCTACCTCAACAACTCGATGTGACAATGTAAACGCTGGAGATGTCCGTCTACTCCTCCTGTGTACCTGAGTCTGCACACAAAAGGTGCAGGGAGTAGGGGTGAGTACTAAGTACTCAGTGAGTAACAAATATATATATGTAGCTGAGAGTAAGAAATCCACAAAATACCACAATATGAAGCTACACTACAGTCCGAATCTCCTACGAACTAGCAACAACAATACCATACAACTACCACGGAGTAATTCAACAAATAAAGATGCAATGCAATGCACATAACCGCTACGGCGTGTAGCCCGATCCAATTTAACGTTGACGGCGCTCATTGGGGGTGTGTACAGACTCCGGAGGGGCTCCTACAGCCCAAGCGCAATACTGCTGCGGCGTGCAGCCCGATCCCATGCTCAGTCCACAATAAGCAAATAAGTCACAAAATAGTTCATTTTCCTTAATTCCAGTTCTCAATTCATAATTTATGAAAAATACTTTAACTTTATTAAGTTTGTATAAGCCGGTGACTTAGCATTTCAAAAGTGTGATTACAATTCCCAGGACTGAGATCAGTGATTTAAGCAATTTTAGCTATCACATAAATATTGTCCTCTAAGGACGCTACAGATCGGCACAAGGCCCCAAACAAGGCTTACAACCCACAAATATAGCAAATACAGTGTATTTCCAACACTAACAACATATTATTCATTTCCGGGATGGACCAAGTCTCAATCCCCAATCACAATCAATCCCGCACCTGCCACGGTGTGCGAACCACGCCCTATTAGCGTCACAATGTGCTAAGCCGGGGTTTCGAACCCTCAGGCTACAATATACACAATCTACTCATCTCTAGCCGGTCGTAGAATCGTCCGCGATGCCTTTTCCTTTGAATTTCGTTGCCTCGTGTGTAGAATCTAGTCAAATAACAATAATTATATCAATTACGGGTCAAAGAATCATGACCCACTTCAATTTATATGAAATTCGCAAAATTACACTAAGTTGGTAAAACCCGACCCCGGGCCCCACTGCTCGGAAAATTCCGAAATTAGTACCAACGCGATCCTTATCTCGCCACGAGTCCGTGCATATAAAATTTATCGAAATCGGAGTTCAAATGGCCTCCCAAATCCAAAAATCCCGTTTTCAATATTTAGGCCACATTTCTTCAAGATTTCAACCCAATTTCATGAAGATTGATGTTAATACTACCATAAATTGAAGTTTTTGAGTCAAGAATCTTACCTCCGACGAATACCCGATGACTTCTGAGTGATTTCCTCGAGTTTTCTTCTCTCTAGGGCTCAAATGTGTGTTTTGGGTTAATGAACCCGTAACTCTCTGTTTCCGGATTAAATTCACTGCCAGGACTTTTTCTTCATCGCGTTCGCGTGACCCTCTACGCGTTCGCGATGAACAAACCCGCCTTACTCTTCGCGAACGCGACGCTGGCCACGCGTTCGCGATGCTCAAATCCTGTAACCCTTCGCGGACGCGACGCATCCCACGCGTTCGCGATGTTCAAACTCCCAGCCACCCGGATTTCTTCTACGCGTTCGCGATAGACCTCCCGCGAACGCGAAGCACAACACCACGACCCTACGCGAACGTGACCCAAGCAATGCGTTCGCGATGCTTAACACCCCAGACCTATGCGAACGCGACGCCTTCTCCCGCGAACGCGATGCAGAAAAAGGCTTGGCCTTCGCGAACGCGACACTGGTCACGCGAACGCGAAGGCTTAAGGGCCTGGGCAGAACCTGCAGTTTTCTGCAGAATTTTTCCAAGTTCTAAATGCCCGGTTGATGGTCCGAATCCATCCCGAGGCCCCCGGGACCCCAACGAAAACCACCAACATACCCCAAAACATGATACGGACTTGTTCCAATCATAAAAACACCATACTAAACATCAAAATCACCAATTATCCACGGATTCAAGCCTAAGTTTCTTCAAAACTTTCAAAACTAACATTCAATCCAAAACCCGGTCAAACAATGTCCGAATGACCTGAAAATTTGCAGACATATCCAAAATCACATAACGAAGCTACAGAAATTGTCGGAATTCCATTCCGACCCCGGATCAAAATATCACCTACCATCCGGTTTTCGCCAAAATTCAACATTCGCCAATTCAAGCTTAAAACTACACCGGACCTCCGAATTCAATTCCGATTGTTCTCCTAAGTCATAAATGATCCCCCGGAACTAGTCGAATCATCGAATCCGATTCCGAGCACTCTAACCCAAAAGTCAACTCTTGGTTGACTTTTCATTTTCAAGCTTTCTTCGAACATGCTATTTGTTGCATTTTCAATCCAAATCACTCCTAACTCACCCGATATATTTTAATACTATTTTAAAAGCATAATATATGTAAATGCAAGATAACGGGGTGGTAATTCCTGTAACGACGGGCCGGGTCGTTACATTCTCCCCAACTTAAACAAACGCTCGTCCGCGAGCGGGTTAGGAAACATACCTGGAGCATCAAACAAGTGTGGATATCTGCTCCGCATTTCCTGCTCGGTCTCCCAAGTTGCTTCCTCCACGGGACGACCTCTCCACTGCACTTTCACTGAAGCTATATCCTTAGATCTCAGCTTACGAACCTGTCGACCCAAAATGGCTACTGGTTCCACATCATAAGTCAAATCCTCATCTAGCTGTATCGTGTTGAAGTCCAACACATGAGACGGGTCTCCGACATACTTCCGGAGCATAGATACATGGAACACCGGGTGAACTCCCGACAAACTAGGTGGCAAAGCAAGCATACAAGCCACCTCCCCAACTTTCCTAAGCACCTCAAAAGGTCCAATAAAAATTGGGCTCAACTTCCCTTTCTTTCCAAACCTCATAACACCCTTCATAGGCGAAGCTTTCAGCAACACCTTCTCACCTACTGAATAAGACACATCTCGGACCTTCCGGTCTGCATAACTCTTCTGACGCGACTGAGCCGTGCGAAGTCTCTCCTGAATCACCTTCACCTTATCTAAGGCATCTTGGACTAACTCTGTCCCTAACAACCTAGCCTCGCCGGGCTCGAACCAACCGATTGGAGACCTACACCGCCTCCCATATAAAGCTTCATACGGTGCCATCTGAATGCCGGACTGATAGCTATTATTGTAAGCAAACTCCGCCAAAGGCAAATAATCAGCCCATGAACCACCAAAATCAATGACACAAGCACGCAACATGTCCTCCAATATCTGAATAGTACGCTCAGACTGCCCATCCGTCTGTGGATGAAATGTTGTGCTCAGCTCTACCTGTGAACCCAACTCTCGCTGAAATGTCCTCCAGAACTGAGATGTGAACTGGGTACCTCTGTCTGATATAATGGAAATAGGAACTCCATGCAATCTCACTATCTCACGGATGAATATCTCTGCCAACCGCTCTGAGGTATAAGTAGTACACACTGGGATGAAGTGAGCTGACTTGGTCAACCTATCCACCACCACCCAAACTGAATCAAACTTCCTCGCTGTCCGAGGGAGTCCACTAACAAAGTCCATAGTTATTCTTTCCCACTTCCACTCAGGAATCTCAATACGCTGGAATATACCACCAGGTCTCTGATGCTCATACTTGACCTGCTGACAGTTAAGACACCGAGCCACATGGCTCACAATATCTTTCTTCATCTTTCTCCACCAGTAATGCTTGCTTCAAATCCTGGTACATCTTCGCGGCTCCTGGATGAATAGAATACCGCGAACTATGGGCCTCCTCCAATATCAACTCACGAAGGCCATCAACATTGGGCACGCATATCCGGCCCTGCATCCGCAATACCCCATCATTATCCATAGTGACATCTCTAGCATCATCATGCTGAACTCTGTCCTTATGGACAAGTAAGTGTGGATCATCATACTGGCGCTCTCGAATACGATCATATAAAGAAGAACGAGCTACTACACAAGCCATCACCCGACCGGGCTCAGAAATATCCAGCCTCACCATCTGATTAGCTAACGCCTGAACATCAACTGCTAGGGGTCTCTCCCCAACCGGAATATACGCCAAACTGCCCATACTAATAGCCTTCCGGCTTAATGCATCAGCCACTACATTGGCTTTCCCGGGATGGTACAAGATAGTAATATCATAGTCTTTAAGCAACTCAAGCCATCTTCGCTGCCTCAAATTTAGATCTTTCTGCTTAAACAAATGCTGAAGGCTGCGGTGGTCCGTATATACATCACAAGATACACTATATAGATAATGTCTCCAAATCTTCAAGGCATGAACAATAGCAGCTAACTCCAAATCATGAACAGGATAGTTCTTCTCGTGGGGTTTTAGCTGACGAGAAGCATATGCAATAACTCTACCCTTCTGCATCAACACACAACCGAGTCCAACTCTGGAAGCATCACAATACATCGTATATGACCCTGAGGCCGATGGTAACACAAGTACTGGAGCTGTGGTCAAAGCCTCCTTGAGCTTCTGAAAGCTCTCTTCACATTCATCGGACCACACAAATGGAGCATTCTTCTGTGTCAGCTTAGTCAACGGTGAAGCAATAGATGAGAAATCCTGAACAAACCGGCGATAATAGCCTGCCAAGCCGAGAAAACTCCGAATCTCTATAGCTGAGGAAGGTCTAGGCCAACTCTGTACTGCCTCGACCTTCTGTGGATCAACCCGAATACCATCACTAGACACTATATGTCCCGGAAAACCCACCGTATCAAGCCAGAACTCACACTTAGTGAATTTTGCATAAAGCTTCTCTTCCCTCAACCTCTGCAATGCCACTCTCAAATGCCGTGCATGCTCCTCCTGGCTGCGTGAATATACCAGGATATCATCAATAAACACAATCACAAAAGAATCAAGGTACGGCCGAAATACACTATTCATCAAGTGCATGAATGCTGTTGGGGCATTAGTCAACCCGAAAGACATCACCAGGAACTCGTAGTGCCCATATCGCGTCCTGAACGCTGTCTTCATAATATCCGAGTCCCTGATCTTCAACTGATGATAGCCCGATCGAAGATCAATCTTAGAAAATACACTAGCTCCCTGGAGCTGATCAAATAGGTCCTCGATACGAGGTAATGGGTACTTATTCTTCATTGTTACCTTGTTCAGCTGCCTGTAATCAATGCACATTCTCATTGTGCCATCTTTCTTCTTTACGAACAACACCGGTGCACCCCAAGGTGACACACTTGGACGAATGAAACCCTTATCTAAGAGTTCCTGAAGCCGTTCTTTCAATTCTTTTAACTCTGCTGGTGCCATGCGATAGGGAGGAATAGAAATGGGCTGAGTGCCCGGCACCAAGTCAATACCAAAATCGATATCTCGGTCAGGCGGCATGCCTGGCAGGTCTGCTGGAAATACATCCGGAAACTCCCTCACAATGGGGACCGAATCAAGACTAGATGTCTCGGCCTCAACATTTCTAATGAAGGCCAAATAAGATAAACAACCCTTGCCAATCATTCGTTGGGCCTTTATATAAGAAATCACCCTATCGGACACATAATCAGGTCAAGCCACGCCACTCGATCCTCGGATTACCTGGAATAGCTAGTGTGACTGTCTTGGCATGACAGTCCAGAAGTGCATGGTAAGGAGATAGCCAATCCATGCCTAGAATTACATCAAAATCTACCATGCCCAGTAGTAATAGATCAATTCGGGTCTCCAGACCCCCAATAGTAATAATACAGGATCGATATACCTGATCCACAACAACAGTATCCCCCACCGGGGTAGACACATGTACGGGCAAAGCAAGAATACCACGGGTCATACCCAAATGATATGCAAAGTAAGTAGAGACATAAGAATAGGTGGATCCGGGATCAAATAAGATAGAAGCATCCCTGTGGCAGACTGAGATAATACCTGAAATAACCGCATCTGAAGCACTAGCATCCTTCCTATCCGGAAGAGCATAGAAACGAGCCTGGCCTCCACCAGTACGATCCTCACCCCTAGGGCGACCTCTGGATACCTGGCCACCAGTCCTAGCCGACTGTGCTGGCGTTGAAGAAACAGGAGTAGAAGACGAAGGCTGATCCCTCCGCTGTGACGTCTTACGAAGCCACTAAGGACACTCTCTCCTGATATGGCCCAAATCACCACACTCAAAACAACGGCCTGAAGATGGAAGAAGGGGTTGCTGAGGACCCCTCGCTACCGATGAATCCTGTGCTGAGGAAACAGGAGCAGAGCTCTGAGCTGGAAGAGCACTCAGTGCAGGCTGACTCTGCTGGCGGCTCTGCTGACCCTGATAACCCTGCTGGCCTTGACGACCACGATCAGATGAAACCCCACTGGACTCTACACGTCCAGACTGATGAGACCTAAAAGAACGACCCCTGCTATACTAGGGTTGGCCCCTAGACGGAGCACCACTGTAGCTACCAGAACCACGAGGCCTCTTAGCCTCTCTCTCCTCTCGCTCTCTGCGGCGATCCGTCTCAATGTGACGGGCAGCATCAACCACCTCCTCAAAGGTAACTGCCGAAACTCTCTCCCTGGTCATCAATATGCGGATGGGATAAATAAGACCATCAATAAATCTCCGAATCCTCTCCCTGTCTGTAGGAACCATCCACATGGCATGACGGGCCAGCTGTGTGATTCTCATCTCGTACTGATTAACTGTCATCTCTCCCTGCTTCAACCACTCGAACTGACGTCGTAGCTCCTCTCTCTGAGACTGAGGCACGTACTTGTCCAAAAATACCGTGGAGAACTGCTGCCAAGTGAGGGGCACTGCCCCAGCGGGCCTACGCCTCTCAAAATCCTCCCACCACTGAAATGCTGCACCCGTGAACTGAAAAGTGGTGAATGAAACACCGTTGGACTCTAGAATACCCGCGGTGCGAAGCATGCGCTGACATCTGTCAAGAAAACCCTGAGCATCCTCGCCCTCAGCTCCACTGAATGTCGGAGGCTGTAGCCTCTCAAATCTCTCCAAACGACGCTGCTCATCGTCGGGCATAACTGGAACCACATATGCAGGAGCCGGTGCAACGGGCGCAACTGGCTGAACTGGCTCGGGTGTGTGAGCCACGGGGGTCTGATTTCCTCCCACTGCCTGTGAAGAAGATACTGCAGCAGTAGCAGTAACTACCTGTGCCAAGCCTGTGCACACTGATAATATCTGAGCCAAGGTCTCCCGAAGACCCGGTATCACAATAGGCACTGCCGGTGCCTGAACCTGAGCTGCCGGAGCGTTCGCCGCTGGAATCTGGTCCTGAGTCTGATCGGCTGGTGGGTCAGCAGGTGCTGGTGCTGCTGCCCTACCTCTACCACGACCACGGCCTCTGGGTGCCAATGGTGGTCGTCCGCCACGTCCGTTAGCTCGTGTTCTCGCCATCTGCGAGAGAATAGAATATGGAAAGATTTAATTTCATGATAACACAAATCGCACGATATGAATTCAAGAAAATGAGGTTTTTCCTAAAGTTTCGGTAGCCCTTCGAAGATAGATACGGACGTCTACGTACCGATCTGCGAAAGCCTACTAAACCGGCTCATGACTCGCGAGTCCTAATAACCTAGAGCTCTGATACCAACTTGTCACGACCCAAATCCGGTCGTGATGGCGCCCAACAATCAAGCTAGGCCAGCCAAACCAACAGTTTAATTATAACACAATACCAGTTCCCAAATGGACAACCCAAGAAGAATATATGAGTTTAAGAACTCCAATAATAATAATACTGAACAAAAGTACTGACACTCCCAAAGATCCGGAGTCACAAGTCTGGCGCCTGACCGGGTTGCCCCAGTCAAGCGGACCTGGGTGCCTTTCATTCCCACGCGTTACCCCTGTGTTGACTGTTTCTCATTAACCAAATATATTACTAATCATAATGACTGATTTCATAATGCATAAACATAACCGTGTGATTGCTTCACTAACAAGTTCATAATTTATATTTACAACGCCCCATACATATACATAGGCCACAATCCCACATTTTACATGTCTATGGAGCCTCTAGGATACAAAAAGGGAAATACAATACTTGCCGGTAACAAGGCTCCGGCTATACCTTACAAAACCAAAATGAAATCTAAACCGAAGTGGCAAGAACCACACAAGGCCCCGAGGAAGAAAGGGGCTCACCAAAACGGGCAATGGAAGGAGAAGGATACTACTGCCGATGAGCTGAAGTGCCTGCTACTGATCCACCTACAATCATGACACGAATGTAGCGCCCCCGGCAAAAGGGACGTCAGTACACTTGAATTGTACTGGTATGTATGGACAAACTTTGTCCCAAGTAAACTCAAGCCATTAAATTACATCAACAATTAATTAAGCCAGCCAGCCATGTTTCCACATTTTCATTATTTCAAATAATTCTCAACACAAAGCACTTTCTACAATCAACCAATTTAACAATAACCAATCAATCACGTAAAGCACAAGTAGTCAAACAAAGGGGCAATCAGTGCCCCACAGGTTGCAAACTCTCCTGCTGTCTCCTTTCACAATTTCACATTATTGATTTTTGTATCAATTTTCAATAGCGATTTCGATCGCTTTCCATCCTTATTGCCCCCGACCACCCTTATTACCTCGGCCACCCTTATCACCCCAACCCACACCTTATTTCACCACGTTGCGGCGCGCAACACGACCCCGCCTTACAGTTGAAAACACAACAATTTCAAACAGCAGCAGATAAGGTACTACACACAATTTCAACAAGTTCAAATAGCAACTTACACATTGGTTCATGTTCTCAATTTTTTTCCCAATTCAATATCACAACCATGTTACAATATTTCCACAATTCAAGTGCTTCATCTATTTCCACAATAAACCAATTCTCAAGTGTTTCGTTTGTTTTCCACAAGGTGCCATATAGGCCATCATAGTCATTATTCACAATTCTTTTGCCAATTTAAACTCTCATTTTACATCACTCATAGCCCAACAACAAACTTTGAATATCCAACAACAACATCAAGAATTTCACACAATTTGTCAATTTAACATGAAACAAACAAACTTCACACATATAGGCGATTTCACAAGAATCAAAATTAGCCATACATACCTGGTGATGAGTTTTCTTCCGTTAACTTCCTACTTTATGCTTACCCAAGCTATCTTACTCTTGCCAACCTTGTTCTTGAAGACTCTTACTTCTACTCACTTCTTTTTACTAGAAATCAAGTTCAATAATCATGCATGAGTGTAAAAATTCTATTTTTAAAAGCTATTATATGCAAACCTCTCTTTACCCAATTAAAACTGAGAAAATCAAGAAAATAGTTAGGCTTTTTTTACCTTGAAAGGATTGGGGAAGTTGAATCCTTGCCCTAGGATCCCTTGGAATTAAGTGGTTGGAACAATCTTTGAAGATGAAGAACTTCTCTCTCTAAAAACCCTCTCTTCTCTCTCTAATTTTGGTGAGATGATATGATAAAATGAAGAAGAAAGGTGTTATATTAAAGAAGAGATCGGGTCAAAATGTTAAAAAAATCTGGGCCGGGGTCAAATATGCGGTCACTATGCGACCGCAGAATCCACATGCGGTCCGCAAAGTGACCGCAAAAATGGCCTCAAAGTTATGCAGGTTCTGTTAAGGAATGCGGTCACTATGCGGACCGCATGTTGATTCTGCGGTCGCAAAAGTGCACCGCAGATTTGACATGCGATCGCATATCGACCGCATTTTTGACACGATTTTGGGCAACTCTCTGGAACGATTTGCGGTCAGGAATGCGGTCCGCATGTTGATTCTGCGGTCGCATTCTTGACCGCATATTTGACACTTTTTCGGAAAAATTATTTCTCTACATTTTTGAAACTCAAATCACTACCAAGGGTCCGAACCGCGGCGAGCAAGCTCGCCGCGAAGAATTCTACGCATTCCTAACACATCATTCGGACCATGACACCACATCTACTAGGTTTTATGCACAAAAATTTTACGGGGCCTTACAGCATCCCCAAGAAAAAGAGACGTCAGTACAAATAATATACCGAGTATGTAACGAACGATATAGAAGTACTCAAGTCTGAATACAAAATATACAATAACAACTGGAATGAGAGGAGAAGCTAGGCTCGGCGAACGTAGGCAGCTACCTCAGCAACTCGATGTGACAATGTAAACGCTGGAGATGTCCGTCTACTGCTCCTGTGTACCTGAGTCTGCACACAAAAGGTGCGGGGAGTAGGGGTGAGTACTAAGTACTCAGTGAGTAACAAATATATATATGTAGCTGACAGTAAGAAATCCACAAAATACCACAATATGAAGCTACACTAAGTCCGAATCTCCTACGAACTAGCAACAACAATCCAATACAGCTACCACAGAGTAATTCAACAAATATAGATGCAATGCAATGCACATAACCGCTACGGCGTGTAGCCCGATCCAATTTAACGTCGACGGCGCTCACCGGGGGTGTGTACAGACTCCGGAGGGGCTCCTACAGCCCAAGCGCAATACTGCTGCGGCGTGCAGCCCGATCCCATGCTCAGTCCACAATAAGCAAATAAGTCACAAAACAGTTCATTTTCCTTAATTCCAGTTCTCAATTCATAATTTATGAAAAATACTTTAACTTTATTAAGTTTGTATAAGCCGGTGACTTAGCATTTCAAAAGTGTGATTACAATTCCCAGGACTGAGATCAGTGATTTAAGCAATTTTAGCTATCACATAAATATTGTCCTCTAAGGACGCTACAGGATCGGCACAAGGCCCCAAACAAGGCTTACAGCCCACAAATATAGCAAATACAGTGTATTTCCAACACTAACAACATATTATTCATTTCCGGGATGGACCAAGTCTCAATCCCCAATCACAATCAATCCCGCACCTGCCACGGTGTGCGAACCACGCCCTATTAGCGTCACAATGTGCTAAGCCGGGGTTTCGAACCCTCGGGCTACAATATACACAAACTACTCACCTCTAGCCGGTCGTAGAATCGTCCGCGATGCCTTTTCCTTTGAATTTCGTTGCCTCGTGTGTAGAATCTAGTCAAATAACAATAATTATATCAATTACGGGTCAAAGAATCATAACCCACTTCAATTTATATGAAATTCGCAAAATTACACTAAGTTGGTAAAACCCGACCCCGGGCCCCACTGCTCGGAAAATTCCGAAATTAGTACCAACGCGATCCTTATCTCGCCACGAGTCCGTGCATATAAAATTTATCGAAATCGGAGTTCAAATGGCCTCCCAAATCCAAAAATCCCGTTTTCAATATTTAGGCCACATTTCTTCAAGATTTCAACCCAATTTCATGAAGATTGATGTTAATACTACCATAAATTGATGTTTTTTAGTCAAGAATCTTACCTCCGACGAATACCCGATGACTTCTCGGTGATTTCCTCGAGTTTTCTTCTCTCTAGGGCTCAAATGTGTGTTTTGGGTTAATGAACCCGTAACTCTCTGTTTCTGGATTAAATTCACTGCCAGACACCATTGTTCATCGCGTTCGTGTGACCCTCTACGCGTTCGCGATGGACAAACCCGCCTTACTCTTCGCGAACGCGACGCTGGCCACGCGTTCGCGATGCTCAAATCCTGTAACCCTTCGCGGACGCGACGCATCCCACGTGTTCGCGATGTTCAAACTCCCAGCCACCCGGATTTCTTCTACGCGTTCGCGATAGACCTCCCGCGAACGCGAAGCACAACACCACGACCCTACGCGAATGCGACCCAAGCAACGCGTTCGCGATGCTTAACACCCCAGACCTACACGAACGCGACGCCTTCTCCCGCGAACACGATGCACAAAAAGGCTTGGCCTTCGCGAACGCGACACTGGTCACGCGAACGCGAAGGCTTAAGGGCCTTGGCAGAACCTGCAGTTTTCTGCAGAGTTTTTTCCAAGTTCTAAATGCCCGGTTGATGGTCCGAATCCATCCCGAGGCCCCCCGGACCCCAACGAAAACCACCAACATACCCCAAAACATGATACGGACTTGTTCCAATCATAAAAACACCATACTAAACATCAAAATCACCAATTATCCACGGATTCAAGCCTAAGTTTCTTCAAAACTTTCAAAACTAACATTCAATCCAAAACCCGGTCAAACTATGTCCGAATGACCTGAAAATTTGCAGACATATCCAAAATCACATAACGAAGCTACAGAAATTGTCGGAATTCCATTCTGACCCCCGGATCAAAATATCACCTACCATCCGGTTTTCGCCAAAATTCAACATTCGCCAATTCAAGCTTAAAACTACACCGGACCTCCGAATTCAATTCCGATTGTTCTCCTAAGTCATAAATGATCCCCCGGAACTAGTCGAATCATCGGAATCCGGTTCCGAGCACTCTAACTCAAAAGTCAACTCTTGGTCGACTTTTCATTTTCAAGCTTTCTTCAAACATGCTATTTGTTGCATTTTCAATCCAAATCACTCCTAACTCACCCGATATATTTTAATACTGTTTTAAAAGCATAATATATGTAAATGCAAGATAACGGGGTGGTAATTCCCGTAACGACGGGCCGGGTCGTTACAATAGCTTTTGCTATCGCAAGGTTTGAATCACTACTTTCAAATGCTTCTAATGCTCCTCCAAGCTACATGAGTATATCAAGATGTCGTCAGTGAAGATGATAACAAATAAATCAATATAATGCCTGAACACCCTATACATCAAATCCATAAATGTCGCTGGAGCATTAGTTAAGTCAAATGTCATCACTAGGAAATTATAGTGGCCGTGTCTAATCCTGAATGCAGTCTTTGGGACATCTAAGTTTTGAATATTCAGGTGATAATAACTTGACCTCAAGTCAATCTTACAGAACACCCTAGCATCCTGCAGCTCAATACAGGGAAATAGATACATGTTCTTGATGGTGACCTTGTTCAACTGGCGGTAATCAATGCATATCTGTATAGTCTCATCCTTCTTCTTCACGAACAGCACTGGGGAACCCCAAGGTGATACACTGGGCCTAACAAACCCATTTGCTAACAACTCCTCAACCTGCTCCTTCCACTCCTTATGTGCCATACAATATGGGGGAATAGATATAGGTTGAGTTCCTGGAGCCAAGTTAATACAGAAATCAATTTCGATCTAGAGGAATGCCAGGAAGATTAGAATAAAAAACATCAGCGAACTCTCCGACCATTGAAACTGAATCAAGCGTCAAAGACTCTGTGGTGCCATCTCTAACATAAGCTAGATACGCCAAACACCCCTTCTTGAATAAGTGTTAAGCTTATAGGAAGGAAATAACCCTGCTAGGCACAGTCAACTGTGGAACCCTGCCACTCCAATGTCGGCGATCCTGGTATCACTAGTGAAATAGTTTTGGCATTGCAATAAAGGACGGCGTGATATAGAGAACCAATCCATGCCTAGGATGACCTCAAAATAAATAATATCATGCAAAAAAAGATCTTCTCTAATCTCTAAACCATATAAAGTAACCACACAAGATCGGTAGATCCGATCCATAACCACAAAATCACCCACATGAGTGGACACATGAACAGGAACACAGAAAGGCTCAGGAGAAATAACTAGGAAATGATCAAACATAGATGATACATATGAATAAGTAGACCCCATATCAAATAATACCGAAGCATCCTTACCACCGACGGAAGTAATACTTGTGATGATAGAATCTAAGGATAATGCATTTGGCCTGGCTGGAAGGGCATAGAATCTAGCCGAAGAATCGTCCATCTAGCCTTTATATAACTGAGTAGTAGCTGGCTAACCTCTACTCGTCTGCCCTACACTCTTGGGATGGCCTCTACCAGTCTATCCTCCACCTTTAGGTGGCTGGGCAGGTGGTGCTTGAGTCATGGGTTGCTGCCCCTGCTGCACTGCCTTGCCCCTAAGCCTGAGGTAGTATCTCCTTATGTGAACTGGGTTTCCGCACTCAAAAAACATAGTGCGACAACCTGCTGTTCAGATGGCTGACTCAGAAAAAAAGAAGACCCACTAGAAGAAGCCTGAATAGCTGATAGGAGGTATAAACTCTCCAGCATAGCACTAAAATAAGAATTGAAAGAATTCGGAGGACCTGGATACTCAATGGATGAACCCTGAATAACTGGCGAGCAATATGAACTCTCTAGCATGGCGCTGAAATACGAGAACACTGGAGCACCCCAAGAAGGTAGTGGTGTTGAAACTGGGGGCCTGCTGGGCTGACCCCTCCCAAACTAACCTCTACCCATAGCTGGGCGCCTCTGAACTCTCCGGAGAATCTTGCCCTCTCATCTTCCTGCATCTGCTCTCTACCCCTCAGATGGTAACCCTCAATCCTGCGAGCAATCTCATGTGTTAGCTATTACCATGTGTCCATATCTACCTCTTGGGCCATACCCAACTAGATTGTGGGGTGTAACCCCACAAAGAGTCTCCGTACTCTCTCTGCCTCTGTGGGGAGTATCATAAGTGCTTGGAGAGACAACTCAGAGAACCTCGCCTCAGAATCCATCACTAACATCTAAACCAGCTCTAGATGCTCAAATTGGTGATGCGGCTCTTCCCTTTTAGAGGGTGAAATGTACATATCAAGAAATAACTGTGTGAACTAACACCAGGTGAAGGGATGATCACCTTCTATCCTTCTAAGTACATAAGACTTCCACCATCTACGGGCCTTGCCCTCATGCTGAAACGTAGTGAAGTCAATTCCATGTGACTCCAATATCATTATATTTTGTAGTGTATCCCTGCAGTTATCAATGAAGTCTTGGGCATCCTCATGATGCTACCCTCGAAGGCTGGAGGGTGCAGCCTGGTCCATTTGTCCAATAACTTCTACGGATCGCCGTCCACAATTGGCTTAGGCTGGGGTACCAATGTAGGAACTATCTGAGCCATATCCATGGGTAGTGCACCTGGAGTATGATATATTGTAGCTGCATGACCTGGAACCTCAGTAGTAGGGGTCTGTGCTACCCCTCCTGCTTGTGAAGCAGCTAGGTTTGCAGGAAATAAACCAGCCTGAGTCACAGTGTCCATGATCCGTAGCATGTGGCCCATGACCTCTTGACATCTCGGCGCTATCATGAAATCCACCGGGGAAGGCTCAGCACCAGGCACCTCGCCCTGCTCCTCAATGATGGGATCCTCATAGGATCTACTGGTGGTGTAGGTGGAACGGCTCTAGGATGCCCGCATCCCCTATTGTAGGCTGGTGCCCTCGTCCCCTATTGCAGGTTGGTGCCCTCCCCCAGCCTTTACCTCGGCCTCTAACAATGGGGGGACCAGCTCCTCCCTGATTTGGAACATCAACAGTACGTATCCTCACTGTCTGTGAGAGAATAGAAGAGGAAATTAGTACACTAGACACTGCTCGATATGAAATGAGTAAAGAGTAGTCTTTCCTAATACCCTATAGCTGCTCGAAGATAGATAGAGAAATCTCTGTACTGATCTACAAGACTCTATTAGGTTTGCCCATATCTTGTAAGACCTATATGAACCTACTACTTTGATACCATGTTGTCACGATCCATTTCCACAATAGGTCTTGAGGGTGCCTGGCACCCTAGTCAAGAAAGCCATCACGGAAACATTTATGAAATTCTTGTGTTATTTCTAATCATAAATAAGTGGAATAAATACTTAACTTGGATTTAAACCAAAAGAGAAAAATACTGTAAATGATATAATTACACAACCCGAAAATAATCGTCTACCCAAGTGTGTGCCAGAACCTGGTGTCACGAGTTATGGACACCTAGTAGAATATACAAAAGATCATCTACATCCTACTGCCTGAAATAAAGAAAGATAGCAGAAGGTAAAGGAAGACTCTATCTGTCTACTGAGCGGTAGAGGAAGAGAAGCAGCTCATCAGGAAAGTCTCTGCCACAAACTCAGGGACACACACCAGATCAGTTACTAGATGTATCAGCCTTAGATCCTGTACAATTAAGTACAGAAGAGTAGTATGAGTAAATAAATAATATGTACCCAGTAAGTATCCCGTCTAATCTCGAAGAAGTAGAGACGAGAGGTCGACTTGATGCCTACTAAGGTCAAGATAATATAATGATAATATGCTATATAAAGCATGAAGATTTCCATTATTCAACAAGTTACGATGAAAAGCCATAATTATGTCCTTGACCATATTTCAGTTACTATTTTCCCATTTATATACTTAGCAAGAAAGCATGTCATGTCTAAGCTCTAGCATATATATATATATATATCATGCACAATCTTGCCAAGGTTGACGGCCCGCTTCAACGGAAAATATATATATATCATGCACAATCATGCCGAGGTTGACAGCCCGCTTCAACGGAAAATAAATTGTGCATTGCCGAGGGTCGAACGGCCCGTACAATAGATGCATATATTTTCACCGAGGCGATCGTCACGATCCATAATTAACAAGAAAATATCAAGGATGCATACAAGGGCTCATTTGTTTACAAGGAAACTATTACAAAGGAACAACAAGTTCATATGTTCACCTTTCATTCCTCTCAAGTCGCTAGCATATCATAAATGATCATATTGGCAATTTTAATAAAAGATAACTCCAAATTAGGCATGATATAGGCTCTACAGTATCCAAGCAATTAACATCATAGTAGCTACGCACGGACTCTCATCACTTAGTACGTACGTAGCCCCCATATTTACCAACAAATTCTAATTTATTAATCCTATGGAGACTATTCCCTCTTATAAGGTTAGAAAGAGAGTCACCTCGCTCCAAAGCACACTTCCAATGTAAAATATAAGTCCAAGCCCTAGAGTATGAACCAAACGATCACAAACTAGTTGAAGGAAGTAAAAACTAGTCAATATAAGTTTACAAGATCAAATTCTAGCTATTTAAGCCATTCCCTAACCCTTTTCACAAGTTTCTTAAATTCCGACCCCGGCCGACGTGCCCGGATTTCGAGATTTTTCGAAGGAAGTTTCTCTGCAACCTAAGGATCAATAATATAGCATTTCTAGTTCGTTACATAACAAATTACATGCTTAAATCTTAGTTTTATGAATACCCTAGGTCTAGCGCTAACCCTTGATTTTGACTTAGTTTTTAGTGTTTAATCTACATAATGTACATGTATTTAAACTAAGGATGAATGGGAATTACTTACCTTATAATGTTATGTTGAAACCTTCTCTTTGGAAGTATTCAAATCGTCCAATTGTGGAATTGTGAATGAAATAAATGTCTTTGAGTTTGAATTAAATGAACTCTCAACTCTAGCGATTTCCGCTTCTACGGTGCCATGACCGCTTCTGCGGAAAAAGGCCCTTTTTTCGGAGATGGCCCAAGAAGCCTAGACCGCTTCTGCAGTCAGGTGCATGCTTTTGAGGTTCTGCATCTACAGATTTTGGGCCACTTCTGCGGATTTGGGCCTAAGGAGCTGGACCGTTTCTGCAGTTGCTAGGCCAATTCTACGGTTTCCCCTTAGCTTGGCCATTTCCGTTTCTGCGATGGGCTGACCGTATCTGCGGTACCGCTTCTGCAATTCATGAACGACAAGTGCGGTTATGATAAAAGTAGCAACTTCAGCTCTTCTTCGATATTCTTACTTAGCTTGAACCTCGCTCGTCTGATGCTCGAGGCTTCCGAGCCCCACTCGAACATACCGACAAGTCTGAAATCACGAGGCGGACCTTCTCGAACTCTCGGAACTCCCAAAATAATGCTAAATCTTTAAATCACCCCCTAAAACTAAATGAATCAAACTATTGAATCTTCAACTTCTTAATTTTCCTGTAACGGGTCAAAATGCCCTTAAACTACTCAGATTGGTACCAAATTTTATGGGCAAGTCTTAAACAACATTACGGACATGTACCAAGCTCCGGAACTAAAATCTGATCCAGATACCTATGGAATCAATAATTACTTAGTTTCTTTAATTCTTTAAAGCATCAATTAACAATTTTAAATAAAAATTCATTATTCGGGCTAAGGACCTCGAAACTCGACTCTCGACATACGCCCAAGTCCAATATTTTTTCACGGACCCTCAAAAATTGTCAAATCACGAAGCCGGATCAGTTTTCTCAAAATATTGACCGAAGTCAAACTTGGTTTTAAGAAAATCTGAAAGAATAAAATGGACATATTTTTACTCAAAACTCTTCCAACTCCCAAACCAATCGCTCCCGCAAGTCATAAATTAGATAAAGAAAGTACGAAAGACTTTATTTAGGGAAATGGGATTCTAAAGCATAAAACGATTAGTCGGGTCATTATATGTCGTTTGCCCATTAAAGGTATATCGCCCTTTAAAAGGACGTTGTACTGGAATTTGAAAAGACAAGCCAATAAACTCCATTTATTAAGGCGATATACATATAACACCATTTATTACGGCGATATACATATATCAACATTTACTAAGGCGTTATACATATAGAGCCTTAATAAATGGCGCTATATAGCCTAAATAAACCCATCCCCGTTCCTCGTTCAAAATAGAACAACGATCAAAAGACCCCCTCTCACATTAACGATAAAAAAATCTGGAGTGGAGCCCACCCGTCCCACAAAAAGTAAAAATTCTTGATCCCACATCCTAGATAAGGCAATATTTTGTTTTAGATTGCTCATTTTAGCTTCAAATCACCAAATCTTCAACACTCCAAATACTTTAAATCGGGGTATTCTGACTTAGTGTTTGTTAAACTCGTATAAGAAATGCATATTAGTTATTTTTAATGTGTTCTTTGTTGTTTTATGATTGTTTTGCGATTTAACTATTTTTTTTATTCGGATTATGATATTAGTGTCCTAAAAAAAACAAGTAAAATAAATAAATTATTTTAAGTTGTTAAAAAAAATTATTAACTAGTTACTTTTTACTGTGATATAAATATTTTCATGAACGTTTTGTGATTATATTTTTTTTGTCTGGTCTAAATTATTATTTATTTAAAGACTAGTAAAATAGATAAATTATTACTTTAGTTCCCTCCAATGGTATCTTGTGGCCTAATGTAGTGCCCTTTTATTGTAGTGAAATATAGTTCTATTTAGCGTTTTATCCTTGTAGTAATTAAAATTAATCGTTTAAGTATCACTTATACCAAAAAATACGTTAAAAAGATGATAATTCAAATACAAACTATGTCCAATTCTAGTCAACGATCGTAATAAAATAACACAAAAAACAACGATATTTTTCGGACTAAGTATGAGAAAACAACAATATTTCAGGATACCTTGGTGCTACTAGACCTCACATATCGTGCTCGGAACCATATGTGAGTATTTAGTAATTAAATTTTTTATAGTTATAAAAAATATTTATTTAATTTTATAGTAAAAAATAAGTGTGTAAAAAATAAAAATATAAAATAATAAATATAACGTATAAAATCATAAAATAATAAACTAAACATCTAAAATAATAAAACTAACATGTAAAATAATAAAAATAATATATTAACTTATAAATTAACATTTAAAATAACAGACTTGTTGAATGATAAATCAGGAAATTTTTCTCATTATCAATACAAGAATTGAGGATATGTTGGTGTTATTGGACCTCAAATATCAATGCTAGAACCAAAATATGAATATTTAATAAAATATAAATATAAAAATTAATTATATAATTCTGTTATAGTAAAACATAAGTGAATAATAAACAAAAACATATCACAATAAAACTAACATATAAATAATATAATTAACATATAAATAAAACTAACATGTTAATTTTCTCATCATAAACACAAGAATCCAGGATATCTTGTTTTACTGAAGTATTAATTTTAAATATCAATAAGATTTAACTGCAATTGAAACATAATTTTATTTCATACGTTCTTCAACATAAACAAGTACATACACATTTTTTTTGGGTAAAAAAGATAAGCATATTATAGATAATTAAATAATTACATAAGAGTCTTGAGGATACATGTACTGCATCATATTAGTAGCTACCACATCACACATACTACGTGAACTAGAGTTACTAGAACACTGCGTGTATTCTTGATAGTTTGGCACAGTAGATGAACTTCCACCATGAGCTGTATTACAAATGCCACCCAAACCAGCTAAAGGATATTTATGAAGGTTGTGTCCTGTTTGCAAGCATATGTCACATTTACGCGTATAAACAGTATCATCAACATCAATTTGGTCTGCATACGTGTTCTTTTATGCACTTGTAGCTTATGCAAATAGTCCTTGTTACACACTATTTTCAATGATTCTGGCAACCAATAATGCTCATCATCCACTAGCTGCAACTGCCCACTATAGGTGTTTAAGTATGCAGCAAAACTATATTGCTTATCCACATAGTTCGTTGGCCCTAAGCCTGTATATTTAAAGCACTTGATGGAATGTGAGCACGACATGTGGTATATGGACAATTTCCCACAAGAACACAACGTGTTGGCCTCATTTACGGTGTGTGTATTATTTTCTCAGTTTTGATGTGGTAAGAACTTCAAAAATGTTTCGCTCGTTGTAATATTGTGAAAACGAATGCCAATGTGCTCGGCTCCTGTATTTTTCAAATATCTTTATTGAGTTTGGCGTAAATTTAACACCCATCTTCATTAATTTTGATGCACCTCTATGCCTTTCAACAAACCTCTCTAACATATGTTTGAATAACATATGTACCATGGCAGTGATAGGCAATCAATGTGAAGATCAATAACCCGTTGAAAGACTTTGACATATTTGTAGTCAGAGTTCTCTATCATTTTCTGCCATCTGCATGCAATGTCCATTTGTCAAGCTCATGCCACATCAACAAATGATAGGTTTTTTCGTCTTCCTGCCTGATCAATTCCATGCATGTGACAACCCAACCCGTTGTCACGTGAGTTACACCCCGTTTCTCCCTTATTGTGTTACTTTATATTTCAATGTTAGCATTAGAGTCGATCGGGTGTAATTGAATTGGTTTTGGTTGGAAATAATCACATAGACTCTTAGAAGGAAGCTTGTTTTAGAAAAGTCAAATGGAAGTTGACTATGTGGTTAGAGGGCTCAGATGTGAATTCCGGTGGTTTTGTTAGCTTTGGGGGATAATTTGTGACTTAGGAGAGCAATCGAAATCAAATTTGGAGGTCCGGTGTAGAAATAGGCTTGAATTAGCGAAGTTTAAATTCTTGCGAATTCCGATTGATAGGTAAGATTTTGATTCAAGGGTCGGAATAGAATTCTGAGAGTTGCATTAGCTTCGTTAGGTAATTTTGTATATGTTTCAAATTTTCAGGTCATTCGAGCAATGTTTGGTCGGGTTTTTTATTAAATATGAGTTTCAGAAGTTTTAAGAAAATTTAGGCTTGAATCCGTGGTAATTGAATAATTTTTGTGTTGTTGTGTGTGTTTTTATGATTGGAAAAAGTTCTTATGGTATTTTAGAGTAGGTTGGTGTTTTTGGTTGAGGTCCCGGGGGCCTCGAAATGGATTCGGGTGGTCAAATGGACTAATTTCCATGTTTGAAGATAGCAGATTTTCAGAAAAGATTGCAGAAGAAATTCCTTCTACGCGTTCGCATGATGGAGAATGCAAATGCGTAGAGTTAGCTGGAGTGGGGCTGGAATTTGGCTATCGCGTTCGCGTAGGGTTTGTTCGTGTTTGCATTTAAGAGAAGGATTGGGCATCGCGAACGCGTGGGGTTAGACGCGTTCACGTAGTAGAATTACCTGGTGCATCGCGATCGCGGGCTAGTGGACGCATTTGTGTAAAGGAAAATTTTTGTCAGAGAATTTTACTCATAGCGAACGCAGAAGGTCGACCGCGTTTACATAGAAGAAAGGCCTGGGCATAAGATTTGATTTAAGGGTTATTTCATCCGCGACTTATGCCATTTTCTACCATTTTTACACTACTTTGAGAGCTTGTTGATAGAATTCGAAAGGGATTCCAACGGGAAGTGATCAGAGGTAAGTCTCGTGGCCTAAATATGTCATTTAATCAAAGAATCATTCATTAATTCTCTGAATTTGGGTATAAAATTGAAGAAGTTAGGATTTGATTTTTACTATGTAAATTTTTCGATTTGGTGGCCCATTTGAACTCCAATTTTGATAAATTTTATATGTACAGATTGCGAGACGAGAATTCCGAAAATGTAAGTTTCATAATTTTTCAAGAAGTAGGCCCGTGGCTCGGGTTTTGCTAGTTTCGAGGTTTTTGCTATAATTCGATTATTTTCGATTGGGTATTGTCTCATTTGCATATTGTGATGTATTCACTCTATTTTTTCCTAGTTTTGACGCGCGTGGAGGCCAATTTGAGGGGCAAAGGCATCGCGAGCTTGAGATTTCACCGGTTCGAAGTGAGTAATACTTGGGAATGATATCCTGAGGGTTTGAAACCCCGATTTGCACATCATAGTGGTGTATTGAGGTGACTTGCACACATGACCTGAGCGTGGGGTAGAGCAATGTTGGGGATCGTGACTTGGTCTGTCCCGGTTGTTGGTTTTTATCGCGTATTTGCAAATAATTTGTTGTTATCATTATGATTTAGGCACATTTCCATACTTGGGGCTTATTGCCAATTGCTTGAACTCTTTATGAACTATTATCGTTGTTTCCCTAACTATTTGAAATATGATTTGAACTCAGTCCGTGTGATTTCTATTTTATGAACTCAGCTATATTTTACTCATACTTGGAGTTTAAAGTGATATTTAAATGAACATTTGAGCTGAGTATTATTGTTTTACTGATGTATAAAACAATTAAGTTCCAAAGCGATATTTAAATTATCCTAAGCAATTAAGTTCCAATATATATATAAAAAAATAATACAAAAACAGCTTTTGGTGTGTTATTGAGTGATTTAATTGAAATACTTGTGTTTTTATTTTAAAAATAAAATTGAAATTAAAATTACAAAAGAAATCAATTAGAAAATATCATAAAGATGTGAAAATTCAGGAAAAATCAAGAAAATACAAAAATACGGGAAAAATAAAAGAAAAATGGCAAAAATACCAAAAAATTAAGGAAAAATAGGAAATAAAAAAATAGCAGTTGAAAATAAATACAAAAAGAAAAATATAAAATACAAAAAGAAAATACAAGAAATAATTAAAATACAAGCTAAAATACAAAATATTTGGGCTACATAAATAAAGAAATACATATATATACATATATATAGCCCAAGCACACCAGGCCCAAAGACAAGCCTGTTCTGCCCAGACTCGTGACCAAACGATGTCGTAATAGCCAAACAAATATCAGTCGTTGATGAATTAAATCAAACAGATCAGATGAGGCGGTTACTTCACAAATCAAACGATGACGTGTAAATAATTGATCTTAGACGTTCAATGCGATTGATCAAACAGATGAGACAATGTCTCGTTAAAACCAAACGACATAGTATTGAAGAAACAATCATAGCCGTCAAAACATATAACCCAACGGATATAAAGAAGTCTCTCATTTAAACAAACGACATCGTTTTGAGAGTAAAGGATCCTGGCCGTTGATCTTGACTAATCCAAGGGCCAGGAATCCACAAGACACATCTGGTATATATTGCCCATCTCCCGTTCAATGTCATTATATCACACACATATACAGTCTTATAGAAACCCTAGCCGCCTCTCAACCTTTCTTCTTCTTCCTCTGGTCTCCCATGGAGACCTGCCGGCAAACCAGTTTCAGCCACCTTCCCCGGCTCAGGCGAGCCTCCAACACCCCATCCTTCACACACCAACCCCTCAAACCACCATAAAACCCCACAAAACCAAAATACTCCCCTATTCTTGAAACTCCGATCGCCGGAATCCTAGCCGGCGACCTCACCAAGTATGAACCAGGACCCATGATTAATACCCTAAGACCACTTTGAGGTGATCTATCACCCCATCTAGGTGGTTAGTCTCGAATATCCCTGTAACGTCTTGAATATAAGAAAAACACTCGCCGGAACCCTACTCCGGCGAGTACCTAAAAATAACCCTACCCCTAAAAACACTATACTAAGCCTCTAGACCACCCCCACATATAACAAATTCAAACCCACAGCCTCATCTGAAAGATCTAATGTTCAGAAGACTGAAAGTCTTCAAAGTTCTGGAAATCTTGGAAAATGAAAAGAAATAAATAAGAAAATAAAGAAAAGAAAGAAAGAAAGAAAAGAAAAGGAAAAAGCCCGAAAAAGCTAAGTTTACTATCTCTGTTTCTATTTCTTGATTGCTATATGTCTTAAAATGTTTCTGTACTCGTCTTATATGTCTACTTGAGCCTATCTCTTCTGCATGCTTAAAGAATTAGATCTATCTTTGTTTGTGCGAATCTTACACATGTCTAAGTCTGCTAAAGTGTTCTTAGGGTTTTTTGTATTAACCATGCATGAATCATTTGTTAATAAGTCTGTTTTATGTGTTTGTTCATCATGCTCTGTTTAAGATTGAGTTTTGGTTAGTTGGAATTCAACCATTATCAGACTTCTCCTCTGAGTTTTGATTGATTGAAAATTAATTTGTGATTAAGGCTATATGTGCAAAATAACATAAAACTGGCTATATTTGTAACTTGATTCATTTTTGAATTCATTCTGAACCTTTGAATGTTTTTGTGACTTGGGCTATGAGTGTAATGGTCTTGTGGCTATTTCTGAAAGTTAAGTATGTTTATTAAGTGGCTACTTCTGTGAGTTAAGTCTGATTATTAAGTGGCTATTTCTGTTGTTTAGTGGTTATACTAATTAATTAGTTGTATTTCTATTAAGTGGCTATTTCTGAAAATTATCTTTGTTTGTTGAGTGGTTTTACTTCTGCTAAAAGGCTATGTTTTAAATAGTGGTCATATTGTAATAAGTGATTGGGTGTTGATAAATGTTGGCTAATAATGAAAGGGTTTGGGGTCTGAATTGGCTATGTCCTAAAACATCTATAATCAATGGTTACTTATTAAATAACTCTCAGCCCTAGTTCTACCAGACCTTAGTAGGTCGGGTAATTTGGAATAAATACAAAGGGTATAAAAGGAATCATAAATAGCATTCCTGAAGATTTAATAGAGCCTGTAAAGCTAAAAATGACTTTAGTGCCTAGTATTTTTGCAATTTCTTTTAAAACAAAGGGCAAACTGGGCAAAATAAAGAGGCATTTCTGTAACAAACCTTAGCAAGTGAGGGTAATTAGGTAAAATACACCTAATAGAACCCTATAGAATTGCCTAGAACCTTCTAGCAGGGGTACTAAGGCATTTCGACACAATCTAAATAGACTACACTGTAAATAATTGAAAAGAACAAGGGGAGGGAAATGAAATTAACTTATTGGAATTTCCCCCCAATTCCTCCCTAAATACCTTTATAAATAGGTTGTTAATAAGCCTGGAGAGGGGGTTCAGAAGTTAAAAAAAGATTCCACATATTATAGCTCTTAGCTGATTAACTTGGGTGTTGATTTGGAATTTCTGTGGGGTCGACTCTTCATCAATTCATCTTGACTTTGCTTAGTTCCTTGATTCTACTTGGATTGATCTACTGGATTTCTTATTTGATGTTTTATGTTAGCTACTTTAATGTGATCGATTTGTCTCGTTGCTGTTGCTGTTTTGCTGCTATTAGTTGCTGATTATTCTTCTTCTCCAAAGCCCTACACTCGTAGACTTGTTTAGAATTAGGTACATTTCTGCTTCTGAAGATGTAACTGCAATTATGATGAAGGAATGCAGTTGAATAGATTTTCGATGAATTTATTTTTGTTTTTCTCTTTAGTTGTAGTTATAATTCGTAGAATCATTGTAATTCATTAGGAATGGTTGTAATAACTAACAGCTATATGAGTTCGAGATATGAGAGTAGAGTAGTACACATAGTAGTTAAACAAAATTCAGTAATTAAACTATCACCTAATTAAAAATTAAAAATAGGCTAATACAAAAACCAGCACACTTAGGTAAATAAATACGATTTTGAAATTGGACGTATAAATTGGTATATAGCTAATCATGTTGGCTAATCTATGAATTTAGATCAATTTAACCTAAAAGGAAAGGAGTGGTTTAAGTTTAAACTATATTATCGTATAGCTTCACTTAAAAATGACTTATCTACATAATAGTTTCAGATTTCTGTAATAATTCAAGCATGTTCAGTTAATATTGCAACACTGCCTTCCTTTAGTTAAATAAGTGACAAAATAATCCTGCAAACTAGTATCATAATAATTACTCGAGCATCTAGAATAATAGTACTATTACAAAATTTCTTGTCTTAGAATGTTCAATTAGTTATTAGGATATAAAATTAGCAAAGATTGAGATGTAATTTGATACCTCTTGAAATAATATGATTTTTACCGATTTTCCCTACCATCTGAACTACATTTGCTCAAATACCGCTTTGAAGTTGCTAAACTGTTCTTTATTTTGTTCATTTACTCTGGGCCTAGTCATGAATATAGGCCCATGTTTCATTAATATAACATTTGAGTTCTCTAGTAGATGTAGTAGCACATATTGGGCTACAAATGCCCATTCGTTCTTAGTAATGGACTATTAAAGTAGTCCAAAGTCCAGGCCTAATTATGAATAAGTGGCCTGGACTCTGATATTATAGTTTTAAAATAACACAAAAACAAGATATGTATATTGAGGAAAAAACAAAAATAGAAAAAAATCGTATACGACTAAGTTTGGACTTTTAAAAATAAGGGATGAGCCTCGTCTCGGAGATGAAAAGATACACGGGGCCCCCAAATAGATTTCAATGTAAAATGTTAGACCTGGAAGGACCGTTTAGAAAATTTCATGGTCTTTCCTAAAGTTAATAAGATGTAGACGTTATAGGCGTGATTAAAAATTACATTCCTAATATGGGTGCACATTTTATGTGACCCAAATCTCAAATCTTGGCGAAGCTGAAATGCATTAAAGTCACATGAGTACTGGTCGCGGTGTGACTCAAAATGCGTTTTCGTGACGTCGCAAGTCTTTTAAAAAAATAACAAAGCGGGCATTAAAAAAATTTGTAAAAAGCATATAAAGAAATCAAATAAGACAAATACAACAGTTGATCAACCGTGCTAGAACCACGGAATTCGGGAGTGGCTAACACCTTCTCACGGCTTAACAAAATTCCTTATCCGGATTTCTAGTTTCGCGGACTGTTAAAACAGAGTCATAATTTCCTCTGATTCGGGATTAAACCGGTGACTTGAGACACCATTATCTTCCCAAGTGGCGACTCTAAAATTTAAATAAATCTCGTTCCGATTGTCTTTAAAGTGGAAAAACTTCTTCCCTGTTGTTATTATTATATCCCTTTTTGGGGTATGTTAGTAAATAGCGGGGAATACTCTATCTAAAAAAGTAGTAAAAAAGGGAGGTGTGATAGCTGGGGCGACTCTGCTGGGGATAAGCAACCCAGAATTTTGGTTCAGGGTTTAAGAATTCGAGCTCGATTAAATTGTTGTTTTGATATTATTTGATTTCATTATATGCTTTGATCAATGTGCTACATGTTTACCTCTTTGATATTACGCGAATTGTTTATATAAAATTGTGCCAAAAACCCTTCTCTTCTTACCTCCGGGGATGTGCTTACTGGTTGAGACTCCACTTTCTGTTATGTCAAAACACAATAAAAAATAGTGGCCGGAAAATTTACAAAGTCGGACGATCCCGCGGGTCCCCGTTACGTAGCCCCCTCCTCGTTCCGAGTTGTCCACTCGGGTACACAGTCTAGTACCATGAAAAATTAGGATATTGGGCCTAGATTTAGGACATTTATTTGCATCATATCTTACTTAGGGGACTCAACATAAGGGTTGGGTCCGTCTAGGACAGGTGACCCGAAAATCAAAGACCGAGCATGATTATATGTTGTATTTATTTGTCCTAAATTGTTATGCTGACCGGCTAAATTACTGAAAAGAAAAAAAGAAAAAACTTTAGAATAAAAAATACCGAAATATTGACAAAAATGCTGTCGAAAGTTTGAAAAGAAGGATTGAAAATAGGTGGAACAATTTTTGTTGAAATAATTGGTCGTAAAACAATTTGACCGAACTACACAGGTTTGATTCTCACCACTAGGCGAGATACGTAGGCAACCCGTGACAGGTCCAACCACCCCTTTCAAAAAAATAACCAAAAAATGTCGAATTTTAGTTTTCAATAAATCAAAGTGACGCTATTTTTGAAAATAGCCGAATGTTCCGAAAGGACGCCGGAAGGCTGTTTGTGCAAAAATGGCCACTTTGAAATCATTTCTTTTTTTTTGGATAATAATAATAGCCTTGAAATTTTCAAATGAAGTATGGAATGGTTAACTCTTTCGAAATAATGAAAAATTGTCTTTGAAAAAGATTTTCCTTTTGAATAAATCGCCTTTAATAAATGTGCTAGATGAGCACAGTACAAAATGAACCCTTTGCGCTAATGAACAAAATCCCTTTGGTGTTGCGATTATGGTCGAATGATCTAGGCAAAGACGGACAGGATTGGGTCAGCAAATATTTGAAAGATCTTACTGGGCTGCTGAACATAGTACCTCGGGGTGATATTATCCGAGCTCTAGTTGCTTGCTGGGATCCCGCATACAACGTGCTCCACTTCTCAGATTGTGAGCTTACTCCGACATTGGAGGAATTGGTAATTACCTCGGGAAAGGCGAGGTTCCCCTAAAAGACAAATATCTGGTGGCTCCAAGGGCTATTACAGTGCATAGATTCCTCGACTCCTTAATGATTGCCAGAAATGTTCACAATGAAGACTTGGTTCACGGGTTCTGCACTTTGAATTTTATATACCGCAGATATGGACACGTTGGGGGATTCAATTATCCAACAAACAAATTCTGCAGCAAAGCGAACCGGGCTAAGTGGGAGAAATACAGGCGTTTCGCCTTTATGGTAGCCTTTTGGGGATTGATCATATTCCCGAGGAATGATGGAAATATTGACATTAGAGTCGCCGGAATTGCCAGTACTCTCCTTGTACAATACAATAGTACGTTGGCACCAATGATAGTGGCCGATATCTTCCGTGCTCTCACACCCTACAAACCCGGACAAGATTTATTCGAGGGGTGTAATTTACTTCTTCAAATGTGGATGATAGAGAATTTATGCCACGACCCTCAGTTTTTATGCTATGGATCGTCTGAAAAGACGTGTATTGAATAATTCTATATGAGGACAAAAGAAGCCAAGTTGCCAGAAGTATCAAAAAGATGGATCACATATTTGCGATCAGTGACTGCTGGCCATATAGATTGGGCATATGGATGGTTGCCCCTCAACGAAGTTATATATATGCCAGCAGAAGGGTCGTATTTTCTGTTAATGGATCTCAAGAGCATCCAACCTTATGCGCCATACAGGGTATTAAGGTAACTCAGAAGATATCAGGTTGTGCCGAAAGATGGGGACCTCACCCTTTAAGCAATAGAAATCAGTCCCGATGGACAATTTCCAGAAGCAAAAATTCGGCAAATATGGAATGAATGCCAATGCCTGAGAATAGACACTTGTGTGAGAGATCGGGCTAGAGGAGAAGTATCACCGGGATATTCCGCATGGCACCGCAGGGATGTTGAGTATGAGAGACCGATGAAGAGGCCTCATATTCAAGAGTTTGTCGAGCAGTCCAAGGAACAAAAAGATTGGATGGCCAAGGAAAATGAATATCGAGCCAGAATCAGCATGTTGGAAAAACAAATCCAGGACCTCAAATTCGAAAGCAGCATACAAGTAGCAGCCGATGAGGGTGAAAAGAAACAACTGAGAAAGGAAAATAAAACTTTGAAGGCTCAGATTGTAAAGACGAGAACAACAACCAAAACCCCAGTTCGACTTGCTTGGGATGAGATGTTAATTGAAAATCTACGTCGCAAAGTGAACGACTATAGCTTTAATCTAGACAAAGCTGAGAAGGAATTAGTTGGGGTTCGGAAACAATTGGCCAAGAACGCTGAAGAAAGAGCTCGTATGGTTCGACAGTTAAAAGATGAAGATAATGTTGAAGTAGCCCGATTGAGGAAGAAAATTATCACTGCCGAGGTCAAAAGTAGTAAACAAACCAAAGAATTTGATGTAGAGAGAGAACATTGCTACATGGTGGTAACGTCCATTTCCACCGCTAAAAAGTAATAGGCACGGTCGTATGCAATATATTTACCCAACTATGAGTCGGGGTCGAATCCCACAGAGAACAATATGTAGGCGATTAGGAATGCAAGAAAATTATCGCTAGTCACGCTAAGCCAAACACTTAAGATTTTGGGTTTTGAAAAATGTTTATATCTAAATGGAAAAATGTGAACTAACCTAGAAAGCAAATTAAAATGATCAATGGCTACAAGTATGAATGCATCGGGAATTACACTCAAGTAACGATCCAATGTATTTCACGATTTTACAAATAAGAGTGAGTTTATGTTAATTAGCCACGAATAATAATTCTTAATTAGCTTCTTCCGAAGACTAACAAGAATTCCTAATTGAATTATCCCTAATCACAATTAGAATATTAAGCGCACCCGAAAGGCTACAAGTAGTCAATCCTATCCCTAGGTTGAATCTATAAAGTGAGGGTTAACGCCTCAAGTTCTTGTTAATTAATCTTTCCCAACTTCGAATTATCTTTCCCAAAATTAATTCAAAGTAAATGGGCGAGTCCTAGAGTTAGCTAATCTCTTTGGAAACATTAAAGAACAAGAATAATTAAAGTAACAATAACTCACTTCATCAATATACAAAAATCATTCAATACATAAGCACAACAAGGTATTTAATCCACACTTTAAATATGAATATTCCCATAAACAAGATTCAAGTGTTGGAAATAAATACTACACACTTAAATATACAATACAAAGCAAGGAAATGAAGAAAGAAATATAAATGGGTAAGAAATCCTTAACCACAAGCTTTAATCTTCAAGACCCAAGTGTGTGTGCAAAACCATAGCCTTCAAACTTGTTCTCTCTAAGCCAAAGAGTAAAAGATGTTCCAAAAGTGTAGAAAATAATAAGAGATCCAGAGAGAGCCCCTACAATGTCTGTTTGGACGAGTATATAATTGATTTAGGGTAAAAACTTGTGAAATGCCCGTTCTGTCCAGGTCTGATGCTCAATTTTCGCACCTGCGGAAAGTACCTCGCAGGTGCGGCTCTGCTTAAGCGGAATTTATCCACAGAAGCGACAAAGTGCCTCCTGCCAAGCCTTCGCAGAAGCGGACATCTGGCCGCTGAAGCGACATCGCTGAAGCGCGTACTCTTTCGCAGAAGCGGAAACCTTTCGCAGGAGTGATCCATCACTCGCAGAAGCGGTCACGGTTCTGTGTCTTTATCTCCGCAGAAGCGTAATTGGCTGGTTCTTCGACAACTCGCAAAAGCGACCCAAATCTCGCCGAGGCGACATCGCTTCTACGATCAATATCCGCAGAAGCGAAATGCCTGACAGTTTTGCAATGTTTCCTCTCTTTTTAGCTCAATTCCATGTCACTTCAACCCAAATCTTCTACTAGCATCATTTACCTGAAAATCTAGCAATAACCACCAAAAGCAACCTCATTTCATATTAAAAAGGCATAAAAGCTAAGCAAAAGAGGCTACAATGAGTGGTGAAATCACCACTCATCAACACCCCCAACTTAAGCTTTTGCTTGTCCTCAAGCAAATCAAAACCACAACTTTAATGAGGCTTCACCATTTACAAAACAAGTGACATTGCGATTATGAACATATCACCACATCCCCAACTTGTCTCATTCAACACCATACTTATGGATTTGGTTGATACTAACAATTAGGCTGAAGTATGTATATCTCTTCTCGAATAACTCCCTCCTAAAGAAAATCAACTTTAACAATGTGCAAGGGAGTTCCAAAACAATCAAGTGACAAAAATAAGCCTCAATAAGTGACTCAAAGACACTAGTTCACTATGATTGCTCCCTTACTCAATTGCACCGGTCTTTTCTAATTCATGCGCCCTCACAAGAAAGAAAGTCCCAACAAAGAACATTATATTTACAACACAACACAAGGGACAAAGTTTTCGAAAACACTCGCTCTCACAAAGAAACTTCAAGTGTTACGACACCTCAAACCATAAGCTTGCCCTTATTTTAATTCAATGCTTATTCAAGAATGCTTAGTTGGAGGTCCCATAAGGACTTTTTAAGCTTGTAGTGTAGGTTTAGGGAAGGTTGGATAAACATTTTGGGTGCAAGTGACTTCATCCTCCTTGAACACTACTCACAAGGTTCATCCTTTTGCACTTTGATTCTCTTATAGCTCACATAGCTTCATTGGCACCTTGTACCCAATATAGAACCACTTTACATACCTCTCCCAAATTTTATTCAAGGCTCCACAATGTACATATTTACACAAATATGTAAAGACTAACTTCTTCTTTTTTTTAGGAGCTTGAATACTTTAATACAAATACTTTGAGGCATGTAGTCTTATACTCAATGCACAACCTTACCAATCTCCCTTTTGACACCACCCCCAACTTAGGCTTTTAGCCTCATTCTCAGTGTTCAAGGAGGGATGGGTTCAAGAGAGGGAATTATTTTACAAAAAGGGAAAGGTTTGTAATGAGTTGGCCAAAGAAAGGTTTAAAGGCTCAAAAGGGGTACTAGTGACATTATTTATGCAACGGTAGTCTTGAAAGGCTAAAAAGATTTTAGAACTAAAACAAAGAATGCCTAAGATCATTCCTCCAACCAAATGTACTATCATTAGCATTGAAAAACTAACCGGGAAAGTTCTAGATGAAAGAAGTAACACAAGACTTATTTCAACAATCGCTAACACACATGGCGCATGAATTAATGAAGACGGATCAATTCTATCAAACTAGTGAGCTAAGAGTCACTAAAAGAGCCAAACATTTATCACCAAAATTGTTTTACACCATGCAACTTACTTGTTTTTAACACTTTAATACAAATTTTTGGAGGGGTATTCTTAATTCATAATTTACATACAAGAGGCTAATTTTATTAGTATCAAATAATCCAAAAGCCTCATCCTAACAAAATAAGACTAATTCCCTTAAGAAGGTTGTCACACTATCTCTCATCGGGAAAAGTCACCCGGTTCACTAAATTGTTCCTTGGGAAAGAACCGTAGCATGAAGAAAACCCAAGGAGTAATAAAAGAAAAGAAACTACTCTACATAATACTAAAAAAAATATAGGCTAATAAGAAGAAGTATAAATAAGAAAAGCACAATACTAACACAAATATGTCTAATCAAACCAAGCCCAGCAAGGGCACACAATGTATAGAACATCAAAGTCAAAAACTACACAGCATCGTCACAAGCTACAAAAGCCACCCCCAACTAGAATATTGCAGTGTCCTCACCGCACAATATCAAATGTAAAGCATAAAAAGTTTGAGGGTCTCCCTGAAGTCTGCATCAGACTAGCAGACTGCAGGAGGAAGGTGGATCACTGCTGAGCTGAGCTCGTGGCTCCCTCATCATCGGTCTCCTCCTCCTCCTCCTCCTCCTCATCATCATCTCCAGCAGACTCTGTCATGAAAGAGTACTCCTCACTGTCATCCTTGGTCGCCACTGGGATCTTCTTATCCGGGTTTCCCCATTTGAAGATTGCCTTGATGCCTCTCCACATCTTAATCATCAGCTTGCCCTTCTTCTTGTTCTTTTTCTTCTCTTCCTCAAAGTCAGACTGAAGGGTGGCATGGGCCTTAGCCAGAGTACTGTAGGCTCCCTCCAGTTTAGTCACTGATGCTGCCATCTTCTTCATGTTATCATTTTGGAGTGTCTGGGCATCCAAGTAACTCTGCATGTCGTCCCTGGAGAAGTAAGAGGGCCCAGGCTGTGAGGGGGATGGCCCACTAGGAAGCTGTGATACTAACTCCTTTATGGTCTGAAGCTCGGAGTTAAGGATCATAAATGGCCCCCGAGCAGCTATCTGTGAAGAGGACTCTGAACCGGTGGCTGTGAAAGTGATTTTCCTCTTCTTGTTTTTAACCACACTCCCCTCTCCCGTCACTCTCAATGGATGAAAAGGTTTGTCCGCTGGTAGCTACCGATCGGTGCTACGGACATCAACCTCTGCCCTAGTGCACAGCTGTGTGATGAGAGAAGGGAATAGCAGACTTGCATCCTTGTTGCTTGAGTACTCTCTCAAGTACTGTCTCATCTCCTGTAGAATGTAGTATCCTATATTCACCGGTGTGCCATCTAAAATGCATGCTATGATTAGTGCCTGAGTGTAGGAAACATCAGTCATGTTGCCACAAGGAGAAACTCTGTTGTTGAGGATGTATAGCCACATTTTAGCCTCAGTTGTGAAGTCGGTAGATTTGAACCCTTTTCTTCTGGTTCCCCATTTTTCTCTCAGCTGTGGTGGAAAGAGCTTGGAGACAAGCCATGCTCCATTTTCACAAGTATCCTTTTCCCGTACTTGGTCCACCGGAAAGTTGTGAATTCCAAGAGTATCATTGATTTGTTCAATTCCAAACCTCACTAACTTCCCTCGGATGACTATCTATGGGCTATCAAAATTTGCCCGCCTAAGGTTAGCATAGAATTCACGGACCCACTCCTCATTGGCTTTGCAAGGAGTGGGGATAAAGCAGGACCATCCCGATGATTCGAGTCGAGCATAGAAGTCCGGAAGCTTTTCTGCCAACTTCTCTTCATGAAGTCCTTTTTCAAGGATAATCTTCTTATGGATGAGGTCGTCCAAATATCGCCGCTCACACTCAGCAGACATGAAGCGTATCATATGGTTCATTGATTTCTTCTTCGATTTCTCTCCGTTGTCCGCTTGTGGTTGCATCCATTTTCAAATAAATCACCTACAAAAATTCAACACAACGTCAATTTGGTAGTTGAACCAAATTAAGAACTTCAAAACACTGCAATTTAGCCAAAAGTTTGGATTGAACGGGCCCGGGAAGGAGCAGTTGCAGAGCTACTGGAATTTGCAAAAATTGCCAGTTTTCGCTTCTGCGAATAAAGAGCCGCAGAGGCGGATCCGTTTCTGCGAAAATATTTTCGCTTCTGCGGTGACATTCGCTTCTGCGAACAAAGAACCGCAGAAGAGGCTCCGTTTCTACGAAGAAGTTCTCGCTTCTGCGATGAGAATCGCTTCTGCGCGGCTTCTTCCGCAGAAGCGATTTCGCTTCTGCGAAGAAAGTTCGCTTCTACGGTCTTCGACCTCTTCTTCATTGCCCAGCACTTTTATCAAATTTTTTTCTTATTTTCAATGTCCAAACAAATTTTTGGCTTGTATTATCGCAGTAAAAGGGTTTATGATTCAATTAAATCCCATTTGCGATGTAAAGCCACAATACTTCATTGAAACAATGTGACAAACATCTTGCGGGCAATTCAATTTGACCTCTCTTTGAACAACATTTTGGTACTAGACTTCCCAAAATTTGTTCACATTACCACCATACACTACCTACACTCAACCAATTCCTCACTTCCTAAAACAATCAAGAATTTAAAACCAAAAGAAGGAAAAGAAAAATCAAGACATATTACCTACAACCAATGTTGGATATGGAAATCAGATGGTATGGGAAGAGATTACCTGATGCTTGCAGAAGAGAAGGAGACTACACGAGATGTTTTTGACACTTTGCTAAGAAAATTTGAAATTTTGGGGATTTAGGGTAGGAGAGACGGTTTTTAGTGAAGAGGGTTAACCAAAAGACTCAATTCCCTCTGTTTTGAAATTAAAACCTGGACGACTTTCGCTTCTACGAAAATTATCCGCTCCTGCGCAACCGCTTAAGCGATTTTTGGGCCGCTTCTGCGAACTGGGCCGCTTCTGCGGTGTAAAAAAAATGCTTCTGCGATGTCGCTGATGCGGAAGATATGCCGCATTTGCGGTCAGCTCGCTTCTGCGATGCCAATGTCGCTTCTGCGAGAGCGCAGGTGCGAGATTTTTATCGCAGAGGCGATTCTAGCAGAATTTTGTTGCCAGTTTTCTTCAGCTACTGGTGGCCTCTCCGGGTCATCCCGACCTGCTCAAATCAACTCCAAAAATTCTCAAATTTGGCAGATTAGTTCAACATAATATTCTAAGCTATTCTAAAAAAAATTTTCAAAAAGTGACAATAATTTTGTAAAGCAATGGGTTGCCTCCCACCAAGCGCCGCATTTAACGTCGTGGCACGACGCAAACAACATTACCACTTTTCTCGCCACTTGGATGATATGAATTGGGCCCCTAGCTTGGAATCAAGCTTATTACCATGAGCGATGGGGGGTGGTAATTGGATGTTCGATCCAATGCTTAAAATTTTCATTTTGCACTTCTTGGCTTTCAAGTGAGGAATGTCGTTTTGATTTCTTGCCTCCTCAAACTGTAAAATGTATGACCAAAGTTGTTCCTCCTCGCATTCCTTCATTGATTCATGTGGTTCAACTCCCGTGTCACCACACAATTCCAAGGTTAAAAAATGCTTGGAATGTGACTTTAAGCCCACACTTTGCAATTCTTCTATGTTGATATCCTCTTTTTCCCCCGGATTAGAGTCAACAACAACCACATTAGCATTTACACCGGTTGACTCCAATTCCATGTTTTTGCCGGCATCAACAATACTCATTGAGTTGGTTGGCGGATGTTCAATTCTTGACTCCTCAAAGTAAAGTTCACTCTCTTCCTCGGAGTTGGACTCTTCTTGGCTTTCATCCGCATACAAAATTTGTTGGGCATAGTGAGCCTCAAACAAAATTTGCATTTGATCCTCCAAAGTGCGGATGTGTTCACCATTGTAATTCATGCATTATTTCAAGTCCTCGAGTGCAAAGTTGCGCTTCTCTTCATTTTCAAGAATGATCTCCAACATGAGCATTTTTTTCTCATTTTGGGTATTAGAGAATTCTTCTTGGTTTTGATCAATTGCCAAGGAAAGATTTTCATTTTTAACATCCAAAAAGGATTCTTGGTTTTCACTTACTTCCGAGGCTTTGATCATTTCATCCATTTGTGAGTGTAACCTTTCCAGTGCTAAACCATTTTGGAGACTAGTCTCCAAAAGATGTTCCAAGGCATTTTCTTCCTTGTTTCCTTCTTCAAGTAAACACTCCAACATGAGCTTGAATTCTCCATTTTGACCATGCTCAAATTCTTCCACCTCCATAACCCTATAATTCTCATCAAAACAAATAGAACCATCATAGTAGGGGCTTGGGGAAGGGAATAAAAAATAAGCACAATCATCCCAATGACCATTGTGGAAACCACACTTATCACAAATAATCCACCTATGGGTTTGGAATTATGCGCACAATCCACCCCCGGGAGAATTTAAACAATTTTGCCATGAATGTGGTCCTCCACAATAAGGACAAGGATCATCAAAATATGAACAACTACCATCCGACCCATTTTTGTTATATGATGCCATTTTTCAAAATTAAGAAAATAAACAAGAAACAAACACTAAAAATAGACCCAAGGTAAGAAAAATAATTACATAAATATTCACAAGTTTGGACCAAAGCACTTTCGCTTACTTCTCAAACAACCTAAATTACGCCAAATTGTTCCCCGGCAACGGCGCCATTTTTGGTAACGTCCATTTCCACCGCTAAAAAGCAATAGGCACGGTCGTATGCAAGATATTTACCCAACTATGAGTCGGGGTCGAATCCCACAGAGAACAATATGTAGGCGATTAGGAATGCAAGAAAATTATTGCTAGTCACGCTAAGCCAAACACTTAAGATTTTGGGTTTTGGAAAATGTTTATATCTAAATGCAAAAATGTAAACTAACCTAGAAAGCAAATTAAAATGATCAATGGCTACAAGTATGAATGCATCGGGAATTACACTCAAGTAACGATCCAATGTATTTCACGATTTTACAAATATGAGTGAGTTTATGTTAATTAGCCACGAATAATAATTCTTAATTAGCTTCTTCCGAAGACTAACAAGACTTCCTAATTGAATTATCCCTTATCACAATTAGAATATTAAGCGCACCCGATAGGCTACAAGTAGTCAATCCTATCCCTAGGTTGAATCTATAAAGTGAGGGTTAACGCCTCAAGTTCTTGTTAATTAATCTTTCCCAACTTCGAATTATCTTTCCCAAAATTAATTCAAAGTAAATGGGCGAGTCCTAGAGTTAGCTAATCTCTTTGGAAACATTAAAGAACAAGAATAATTAAAGTAACAATAACTCACTTCATAAATATACAAAAATCATTCAATACATAAGCACAACAAGGTATTTAATCCACACTTTAAATATGAATATTCCCATAAACAAGTTTCAAGTGTTGGAAATAAATACTACACACTTAAATATACAATACAAAGCAAGGAAATGAAGAAAGAAACATAAATGGGTAAGAAATCCTTAACCACAAGCTTTAATCTTCAAGACCCAAGTGTGTGTGCAAAACCATAGCCTTCAAACTTGTTCTCTCTAAGCCAAAGAGTAAAAGATGTTCCAAAAGTGTAGAAAATAATAAGAGATCCAGAGAGAGCCCCTACAATGTCTGTTTGGACGAGTATATAATTGATTTAGGGTAAAAACTTGTGAAATGACCGTTCTGTCCAGGTCTGATGCTCAATTTTCGCACCTGCGGAAAGTACCTCGCAGGTGCGGCTCCGCTTAAGCGGAATTTATCCGCAAAAGCGACAAAGTGCCTCCTGCCAAGCCTTCGCAGAAGCAGACATCTGGCCGCTGAAGCGACATCGCTAAAGCGCGTACTCTTTTGCAGAAGCGGAAACCTTTCGCAGGAGCGATCCATCACTCGTAAAAGCGGTCACGCTTCTGTGTCTTTATCTCCGCAGAAGCAGAATTGGCTGGTTCTTCGACAACTCGCAAAAGCGACCCAAATCTCACAGAGGCGACATCGCTTCTACGATCAATATCCGCAGAAGCGAAATGCCTGACAGTTTTGCAATGTTTCCTCTCTTTTTAGCTCAATTCCTTGTCACTTCAACCCAAATCTTCAACTAGCATCATTTACCTGAAAATCTAGCAATAACCACCAAAAGCAACCTCATTTCATATTAAAAAGGCATAAAAAGATAAGCAAAAGAGGCTACAATGAGTGGTGAAATCACCACTCATCACATGGCCAGGGCTCGATTAGAATTGGAGCTACAACAACTTCAAAAGAAGAACCAGCAAACCTTAGATGCTCGTGCCGAACAGATTGGTATGTTGCTTAAAGAAAAATGGGTCATCAGGGAAAGAATTGTCAACATTGCTCAATACGTCACACGGAAATGCCAACTGTGCGAGGATATGTCTCAGTCAAGATTTACCTCAGCAGCAATGATCATTGTGAAACAAGTAATGACCAACCTGGATAAACTCCAAAGTGGATTAGCATATAGGCCCGTGGTAAGAACGAACAATGTCTCGCAGGCACTAGGAGCTTTAATGTATTCATAGGGCATGCATTTTTGTATTTGTATTTTTCTGCATTTTAAGAGTTGTAGTGCAACATCATTTGTAATCGATATTTGAATATCAATGAAAATACAAAAGAAATTGCCATTATTTTTCTCTTATATATGCAAATTGCTTGAGCGATAGGCAAACATATAGGATCGAAAAATGAAACGAAAAGAAAAAAAAACGAGCAAAGAAAAAGGAAAAGAAGAAAAATAAACAACGAAAGCAATGAAATAATGAAAGGAAACAAAACAAAAGTGAAAAATCGGCGAGTCAAAAAGGAGAATAATGTCGGGATGATGCATAATTACTAGGCAAAATTTGTGTTTTTAAAACTTGTGATGTTTATCCATTATGATCTAACTATTAACAAGTTTTGTTATTGATGAGTATCATATAAAACATTTAGCAACTGCCATTCTGGTACATCACAACTCCGACACTCGTTCTAAAAGCATGAAAAAAGCGATAACCCAAAAAATTGAGCCTACAATCATGGATCCCCTGCAAGAGGAAGAAGTTATAGATGTGACTGGCATGAAGGAAGAGATGTATAAGTTGAAACAGCAGATGTCAGAAATGTACCAGGCTTGGTCAAGGGGGCAACCCTTACCTTCTTACCCACCTAACCCCACATATATTCCTCCCTCGAACCCAAACCAAGAAGCACCCAACATGAACTCATCTTTCACATATCCTGCTTACCCGCACTATTACGGTACTACATCACAAGTACCACCATCCCTGCCTAAACAAGCTCCACCACCACCACACTAGGCCGCTCCTGTGTATGTGGCACCACCACCAGCCACTTTACATATATCCTCTACCGAGCCTGTATTTCATGTCTAGGATAATCATTACTACCCGCCAGAACCCACCTTTAAGCAACTGATTCTTACACCCTACTCATCGACATGACAGAGGAGGAGAAACCTGCTAGAAACCCCGAACAGGAGGAGATGGCCCAGAAAATGAATAGCCTTGAGCAGTCGTTTCGTAATATGCAGGGTTTGGGAGGCCAAGTTAGTGTGGCATACAAGGATTTATGTTTGTTTCCTAAGGTACAACTACTTGCTGGGTTTAAATCGCCAAATTTTGCCATGTATGATGGCCATGGTGATCTAGTGGCCCATCTCAGAGGATACTGCAGTAAAATGTGTGGAGCAGGAAGAAAGGATGAACTACTTATGGCCTACTTCAGTCAAAGCCTCAGTGGCTCGGCATTGGAATGGTACACTCGTCAAGATCATACCCGATGGTTCATTTGGGATGATTTAGCTCAATAATTTGCAAACCATTTCCAATATAATCTGGAAATTATCCCTGATAGATTGTCATTGACTAAGATGGAAAAGAAGCCCGGAGAAAGCTTTCGGGAGTATGGTATCAGGTGGAGGGAACAGGCGGCACATGTGGATCCACCAATGAAAGAAGGAGAAATGGAAGATTGTTTCTTACAAGCTTTGGAAACGACATACTACGGTCATTTGGTGTCTGCGATTGGAAAACCCTTTAATGAGGTAGTAAAGATGGGGAGTTTTGTGGAAGAAGGTCTAAAGACGAATAAGATTATGAGCAATTCAGCCATCAAGGCTACAAACCAAGAAATACAGACGGGAACAGGAGGGTCGATTGGAAAGAAGAAAAACGAAGAAGTGGCAGTTATTGAAAGTATATCTTGGTCCCGGGGCCCCAACCCATATCATTATCAACCTCGCCCATACCAAACATATCCGCCAGTACCATATAATCCACCTCTACCATATTATCCTCCAACGGGTCCACAATTGTCTGTCCAACATGCTCAACCTAACCCACCGCCTCCATCTTCATGGCATACCCTAGCTCTTCAGAATGTCTACCATGCACAAAATGCCTATCCACCTTCAAAAACCTACAGAAATCCAAACCGACCCAACTTCCGTCCTGACCGTGAAGTGAAAGGTGACAGGGCTCAAAGGAAAAAAACATTCACTCCTCTCAGAGAATCATATACCAGTCTGTTTCACCGATTGAGAAATTAGGGATGCTAAACCTAATTGAACCTAAAATTCCCAACCCTCCACCTAGAAAAATAGACCAATTTGTCCGTTGTGAATACTGTTCTGGGGCACCGGGACACGATACGGAGAAATGTTGGCACTTAAAGTCTGCAATACAAGAACTCATTGACTATAGGAGAATTGAGGTACAAGCTCCAGAGACTCCCAACATAACGCAAAATCCTTTGCCAGCGCATCATGAGGCACATATGATAGAGCTAGTACAAGGATAAAGATGCAGAAAACCTTCTTAGACGGTGATGACAATTAAAGCAAATGGTAAGGTCGAGGAGAAAGTTGAAAGTAAGAAAGTGTCAATTGATTTACCAGCAAAACAGCCATCAGTGATGATTGAGCCTGAGCCCGTGAAAGTAATAGTGCCTAGGGTGAAGCCCATACTGACTGTGAAGGGGGCTTATGTAGAGCCAGTGGTTATCAAACCAGTTGTTCATATGCTAGTTGTGAATACTAAAGCTGTACCGTGGAATTATGTTAAGAAGACACTAATGTATAAGGGGAAAGAAATCAAAAGGGAAATTTCTGAAACTCATGGTCTGACCTGCTCTGGGCGATGTTTTGCCCCTGATAATTTGAGAAAGACGAAAGTGGTGAAAGAGAATCCAGCTTATGTGAAGAATGCAGTCACTAAGGAAGAAGCTGAGGAATTTCTAAAGAAGATGAAAGCTCAAGATTACTCCATAGTTGAGCAATTGAGGAAGACGCCCGCGCAAATATCGTTGTTATCCCTGCTAATTCATTCTGATGAAAATAGAAAGGCGTTGATGAAAATTCTAAATGAAGCCCACGTACCGGAGAAAATCTCGGTATGTCATCTAGAGAAAATCACAAACAAGATCTTTGAGACAAATAAGATAACATTTTCGAACAGCGAGCTACTGCTAGAAGGGACGGAGCATAATAACGCACTATACCTCAGGTAAAATGTGAAGAATCTGTAGTAACTCGTGTACTGGTGGATAACAGATCAAGCTCCAATATCTGTCCATTCTCAACTCTTGGGAAGTTGAAAGTCAATCATGAGAGGATTCATCAAAACAGTGTATGTGTGAGGGGTTTTGATGGAGGCGGAAAGAACACCGTGGGGGATATCATACTAGAGCTTGCTATCGGACCAGTGGATTTCACCATGGAGTTTCAAGTGCTGGATGCCGTTATATCATACAACATTTTGTTGGGACGTCCATCGATCCACACTGCAAAAGCAGTACCATCTTCTTTGCATCAAATGGTAAAATTTGAGTGGGAGCAACAAAAAACAATAGTGCATGGGGAAGATGATGTTTGCAATGCTATTACACCATTTGAGGAAGTTGAAGGAGATAAAGGTCCGTGGGTGTACCAAGTAATGGAACTGTGAACAAAATATCCGAAGAAGAAAATATACCAGTACCCACAGTGGCCCCTGCAACGGTTATGGTCGCCAAAGAGATGATAAAGAATGAGTTTTCTCAAGGAAAGGGTTTAGGAGCTACCTTGCAGGGTATAACACAGCCAATTCACCTTCCAGGCAGTATTGATACTTTTGGCTTGGGTTTGAAGCCAACCATTGCTGATATACAGAGAGCTAAGAAGTCGAAAAACAAAGGGTGGACCCTCCCCAAACCTATCCTAAAATTATCCAACTCCTTTGTCAAGCCTGGTACACATAGACGTCTGGCAACTGTCATGCCAAACCATGCAGAGATAAAACCGGATGAAGAGCTTTTAGCAAGATTTGAGAGGTTATTTGAAGACGTGAATGTGATGGAGACGGTCGAAGGGACAAGCAAAATGGACGTTCAATTTGTTGGACCCCACACTATGCTAAATAACTGGGAAGCTACTCATCTTCTAATCAGGAGGGAGTTGTGATAGTTAGCTTTTAATATTTCATTCCCAAAAACTGTCTTGTATTAAAATTGTAATCCTATATCCCGTCAAATTAAATGTATCCAACGTTTGTTACCTCTAAAAAATTCAATGAAATGCAATTTCTTTTCTTCCTCAATTTTTGCCTTATTTTATTTTTCTTCTTTTGTACCGTTCAATATTTGCTGATTCCATTGATATGTCATACATGAAGGATTCCCGGTCCAGTCTTGATAATCAAATAGTTATACAGGAAATTGGAAATGAACATGAAGTGGAATATGAGAATGAGGAAGTATTGGAGGAAATTAGTAAAGAATTGAGCCATTATGAAGAAAAACCCAAACCAAACTTAAATGAGACAGAGTCTATTAATTTGTGAAGTGAGCAGAATGTTCAAGAAACAAAGATTAGTGTACAGTTAGATACTTCGCTCAGAGAAGATTTGATCAGGTTGTTACATGAGTACAAGGACATATTCGCTTGGTCTTATGATGACATGCCCGTGCTTAGTACTGACCTGGTGGTACATAAATTGCCCATTTATCTCTAATGCCGGCCGGTCAAGCAAGAGTTAAGGAAGTTTAAAACGGACATCACTGTAAAAATAAATGAGGGGATCAGCAAGCAATTCGAGGCAAAGGTCATACGGGTCACTAAATATCCCACCTGGTTAGCCCATATTGTGCCTATTCCAAAGAATGACGGAAAAACCAGGGTGTGTATTGATTATCGAGACCTCAATAAAGCCAGTCCAAAGGATGACTTTCCATTACCAAATATCCATATATTGATCGACAATTGTGCCGAACAAGATATTGGTTCTTTTGTGGATTGTTATGCGGGTTATCATCAGATCCTGATGGACGATGAAGATGCAAAAAATACAGCCTTTATCACGCCTTGGGGGACATATTGCTACAGAGTGATGTCATTTGGGTTGAAGAATGCCGGAGCTACATATATGAGGGCAATGACCACTATGTTTCATGACATGATACATCGAGAGATTGAAGTATATGTGGATGATGTTATTATCAAGTCCAAATAGCAATGTGATCATGTCAAGGATTTAAGAAAGTTTTTCTAGAGGCTCCGAAGATATAATCTTATGCTCAATCCAGTAAAATGTGCTTTTGGAGTGCCGTCAGGAAAGTTATTGGGATTCATAGTAAGCCGTCCTGACATTGAATTAGACCCGTCAAAGATAAAAGTGATCCAGAACCTGCCTCCGCCGAAAAACAAGAAAGAGGTGATGAGTTTATTGGGCGGGTTGAATTATATTAGCAGATTTATTGCTCAATTAACATCGACATGTGAGCCCATTTTCAAATTACTAAAGAAAGATGATGCGGTGAATTGGACTGATGAATGTCAAAATGCATTTGACAAAATAAAGGAATATCTGGCCAATCCTCCTGTATTGGTTCCTCCAGAACCTGGAAGGCCACTCTGATCCTTTATCTTACTGTATTGGATAATTCTTTTGGCTGTGTACTGGGGCAACACGATGAAACAGGGAAGAAAGAGCAAGCAATATATTATCTTAGTAAGAAGTTTACATCTTACGAGGTAAAATACACTCAGTTGGAGAGAACATGTTGTGCTTTAACATGGGTTGCGCAGAAGTTAAAACATTACTTGTCGGCTTATACTACTTATATGATATCTCGGTTGGACCCACTGAAGTATATCTTCCAGAAGCCTATGCTCACAGGAAGGCTTGCTCAATGGGAAATTATACTTACAGAGTTTGATATCATTTATGTAACTCGCACTACAATGAAGGAACAAGCAGTCGCTGACCATTTGGCAAAAAATCCGGTCGATGATGATTATGAACCATTAAAGACATATTTCCCTGATGAAAAGACAATGAATATTGAATAAGTTGAATAAGACGATAAGCCAGGCTGGAGAATGTACTTTGATGGGGCCGTCAACAGCAAAGGGGTCAGAATTGGAGCAGTACTCATCTCAGAAACAGGTCAGCATTATCCTGTTAACGCTGAGCTTCGATTTTTCTATACTAATAATATAGCCGAGTATGAAGAATGTATATTGGAATTAAGAATGGCAATAGACATGGGTGTTCAAGAGATTTTGGTCATGGGTGACTCGGATCTCTTGATACATTAGATTCAAGGAGAATGGGAGACAAGGGATTTGAAACTTATACCTTATCGACATTGTCTGCACAAACTATCTCTGAGGTTTCAATCCATAGAGTTCAAGAACATCCCAAGAATGCACAACGAAGTAGTAGATGCCTTAGCCACATTATCGTCCATGTTGCACCATCCGGACAAATAGATCCACTATAGATACAAGTCCCTGATCAAAATGCTTATTGTTTCGCCATGGAAGAAAAACTTGACGGTGAATCGTGGTATCATGATATTAAAGAATATTTGAGGGTAGGAGTACATACAGGAGCTTGCGGACCTCATATGAGTGGACATGTTTTTGCCAAGAAAATACTAAGAGAAGGACACTATTGGCTCATAATAGAGCATGATTGCATTAGATATGTGCGGAAATGCCATCAATGTCAGATACATGGAGATTTGATTCACTCCTCACCCTATGAGTTGCATACAATGTCATCACTAGGGCCGTTCATCGCCTGCGGCATGGATGTCATCGGTCCAATAGAGCCTGCAACATCTAATGGGCATAGGTTTATTTTGGTAGCAATTGATTATTTCACTAAATGGGTGAAGGTGAAGAAATTTAAAGCAGTGACAAAGAAAGCGGTAGTGGATTTTGTACAAATAAATATCATTTGTCGCTTTGGAATTCCTAAGATGATTATCATGGATAATGAAGCAAATCTGAACAGTCACCTCATAGCAAAGGAATGTCAAAGGTTCAAAATCCTGCACCGTAACTTTACACCTTATCGGCCTAAAGCAAATAGAGCAGTTGAGGCTGCGAATAAGAATATGAGAAGATTCTCAGGAAGATGGTGGAAGAGTCTAGATAGTGGCATGAAAAATTACCATTTGCCCTCATGGGTTATCATACAACTGTACGTACATCAATTGGCACAACCCCTTATTCGTTAGTGTATAGAAATGAGGCATTCATACCTGCAAAAATTGAAATACCTTCCCTCCGAATCATAGCTGAGGCTGAAATTGATGATGACGAATGGGTAAAAACTCGGCTAGAACAATTGAGCTTGATCGATGAGAAAAGGTTAGCAGCAGTCTATCACGGACAGTTATTTCAGCGAAGGATGGCCAGAGCATACAACAAGAAAGTACATCCACGAAAATTCGAAGTTGGACTATTGGTGCTAAGACGTATTTTACCACACTGGGCCGAAGAAAAAGGAAAGTTTGCACCTAATTGGCAAGGGCCATTCATGGTATCCCGGTTATTGTCCAACGGAGCTTTATATTTAACAGATGTTGAAGGAAAATGTGTAGAGACTGCTATCAACTCTGATGCAGTCAAGAGATATTATGTATGATTCTTGTTTTTGCATATGTACAATTGTATTTTGTCATAGTTTTTAAATCGAAATGATGAAGGCATTTTATTCTCTATCCAAACACTTTACCCATTGCTACCCCTTTTGAGCCTTATTACATTATTCTTTCATATACCTCTCTCAGAATCAATTATGGACAAGAAATGAAAAGAAAAGAAAAAGAGAATGAAGAAAAATGAAAGAAAAATGATGATGAAAAAAAAAGAAAAAGGAAAAAAAAAGAAAAAGAAAAAATATACAAGAGAAAAATCGGGAAACAGTCAAATGACGAACAACCTTATTTTCCGAACTACGTTTTGACTTGATCCTGAAAGGGTACGTAGGCAGCCTCAATGAGATTCTGTCATCATAGAAATAAAATCCAGGATTCTCCCAATATTGAAACTGGGCCAAAAGTTATGTTTTATGATTCCGAGAGTTGTAAATATTTTGAACCCTCGTTCAAATTTTGAGCCTTTACACCTTTCTTTCTAAACCCATCCTAAAGCCACATTACAGTCCAAAGAAAGACCTTCTTAATAATTTCAAGAAAATGACTATACAATAAGAATAAGGAGAAACATGTCATGGATAATACCCGGAAGTTTGGAAATAGAAAAAATAAAGGAAAAAGTAAAATGAGAGAGTCTTACTGGTGAAAACCCTAACGGGCACCATAAGGCGAATGTGAGATGAGAGAAAAATAAAAATGAGAGAGTCTTATAGGTGAAAACCCTAATGGGCACCATAAGGCGAATGTGAGATGAGAGAAAAATAAGACAGCAATGATTCGATTTGACAGACTGGGTCGGATGTTCAAATACATGGCATGGTTAAAGGAATCAGCCTTCATACCTAGATAAGTTGTGTCTTTACTTCAAAATACCCTCACCCCCGAAATTCAGGTCTTTGCATTTCATTTTTCTTGTTCAAAACCAGTTGCCATTTAAAAGCAAACTACCAGCTTCTCATGTTAGATGGCGTAATAACACTAGCTCAAAGGAAAAATAAAAAATAAAAGAAATGGTGATCATAAGGCCGAAAGGAAATAAAAGGAAAAGAAACAAAAAAGAGAAAAACAAAATGGGATTGCAAGAGAAAATTGAGAAAATCTGGTGATAAATTACAAAGCAGAATGAAACAAGAAGAGGCGGACAATGGAAGCAAGGCCAGCAAGAATGCCAGTTTCTAACCATCATGTTTTAACTAATAAGATTGTTCACTGATTTAGACAGGGCAAAAAAATTCAAATTCTCACTAATCACTTTAAAGTGAATGTGATCAATGTGGGAGAAAACATCAAAAAGAAACATCAATAAACGAGAGAATCCACAAGGGAGGACTCACTCAGTAATCAAGAACCTACCCGAACATCAAGGGAGGTATTATCTTTTTAAAATTCACACCCCAGTTATCAAACTGAGGGAACATTTTTCTGCATTTTTAATTTCCATGCATCAGGCACCCACCAGGATAACGAGGGAATATTTTTCTGCCTTTTCATTTTCATGCATCAGGCGCCCACCTAGATAACAAGGGAATATTTTACGCATTTTCATTTTCATGCATCAGGCACCCACCTGGATAACAAGGAAATATTTTCCGCATTTTCATTTTCATGCATCAGGCACCCACCTGGATAACAAGGGAATATTTTTCTACATTTTTCATTTTCATGCATCAGGCGCCCACCTGGATAACGAGGAAATATTTTTCTGCATTGTAATTTTTATGCATCAGGCGCCCACCTAGATAACGAGGGAATATTTTTTTGCATTTTTCATTTTCATGCATCAGGCGCCCACCTGGATAATGACAGAATATTTTTCTGCATTTTCATTTTTCATGCATTAGGTGCCCACCTGGATAACGAGGGAATATTTTTCTTCATTTTTCATTTTTATGCATCAAGCGCCCACCTGGATAACGAGGGAATATTTTTCTGCATTTTCATTTTCATGCATCAGGCATCCACCTGGATAACGAGGGAATATTTTTCTGCATTTTCATTTTAATGCATCAGGCGCCCACCTGGATAACGACGGAATATTTTTGTGATGACCCGGCCCGTCATCATGTGAGTTATCACCCCGTTATCCCCGTTAAATGCTTGTTAATGTTTCAATGTGCATGTTTGGTGAGTTTGAGTCAATTCGGGCTGAGTTTAGTTGGAAATGAGACACTTAGTCTCTTAGAAGAAGGAATAGTTGAGAAAAGTCAGCTGTATGTTGACCTACGAGTTAGAGAGCTCGGAATCGAATTTTGATGATTCGGTCAGCTCCGGGAGGTCATTTATGAGCTAGGAAAGCGATCGGAAATGAATTTGGAGGTCCGAAGTAGATTTAGGCTTGAATTGGCTAAGGTTGAATTTTAGGGAAATCCGAACGGTATGTGAGATTTTGATCCGGGAGTCGGAATGAAATTCCGACAATTGCAGTAGCTCCGTTAGTGATTTTGGATGTGCCTGCAAAATTTCAGGCCATTTAGAGGTCGTTTGGTCGGGTTTTTGATCGAATGCTAGTTTCGGAAGTTTTGAAGAAACTTAGGCTTGAATCCGTGTGTAATTGGTGATTTTGATGTTTAGGATGGTGTTTTTATGGTTGGAACAAGTTCGTATCGTGTTTTGGAGTATGTTGGTGCTTTTCGTTGGGGTCCCGGGGGCCTCGGGGTGAATCCGGACCATCATCCGGCCGCGTTCGCGAAGGCCAGGCGAGTCAAGCATCGCGATCGCGAGACAGGTTATCGCGTTTGCGTAGGCCAGGATTCTGAAGCTTTGCGATCGCGTTCAGGGTGTCTCGTTCGCGTAGGTTTGTGAGGGTGTGCATCGCGTTCGCGTGAGGGGTATCGCGAACGCATAGAAGGAAAATCAGACGGCTGGGAGTTAGTGTATCGCGAACGCGTTGGGGAGGTCGCGTTCGCGAAGGTTAATCCGGAGCTGGGCATCGCGAACGCGTGGCAATGAACGCGAACGCGTAGTGTAAATGGCCCAGGCAGTGAATTAAAACCAGAAACATTTCAGATACGGGTTCATTTGCAAAACCCTCCATTTTTGAAGCCTAGAGAGTGGAAGTGAAGGGAAATAGCTGGGAAATCATCGGGATATTGTCAGAGGTAAGTTTTATGGTTCATTTACGTGATTTTATCTTGAAATCCCCCTTTATTTCATTGAAATCGGATCAAATTGTCGGGAAATTTAGCCTAGGCCAGGGCTTTGGTAAAATACCGATTTGAGCGGGCAAATGGAGTCGGAATTTGGTAAATTTTATATGCCTAGACTCGTATTGAGACTAGTGTTCCGAATATGTAACTTTTATAATTTTTTGAGAAGCGCACCAAAAGTCGGGATTTGACAACTTTGTGGGTTTTGATGCAATTTGGGTTATTTCGAATGAATTGCGTGAAATTAGCATATATTGATGCATTCTATATGATTTTGAGCAGATTTGGCATCCGAGGAGGTTGATTTGCGAGGCAAGCGCAAGGCGGATTGAAGCTTCTACCGGTTCGAGGTGAGTGGTAGTAGTAAATATTGTACTGAGGGTTTGAAACCCCGTACTAGCACTTTACAGTGCTATGTTGAGTTGAGATGCGCGTCTTGTGACGGGCGTGGTGACATTGCAATTGGGGACTTGGACTTGGTCCTTCCCGGCTTATAGAATACTGTGTATTATGACTGTTAACGATATTATAACTATGAAATTGGGCTAATAGCCATGTTTGTGGCCTTGTGCCGATCTGTAGAGCATTAGGGGATCTGTAGAGCTAGGTGACCCTTATATCGTGTTACAAAAACTTACACTCAACCGTGAAGCTAGCTGAATAGCCTGTTAAGAGCCAGCACTAGATGCGTACCGAGAGAGATGAATTACTTAGGGTGGAAGCTCCCTTGACTTAGTTGAGTGAGCCTGAAAGGCCAATCCTATACTAATGGAGACAGGGTCGAGGACCCGTTAGGATGTATTATATATATATACATACATATATATATGTATATATTGGATCGGGCTGCACGCCACAGCAGTATATATATTGGATCGGGCTGCACGCCGCAGCAGTATATATATATATTGGATCGTGATGCACGCCGCAGCAGTATTTATATTGGATCGGGCTACATGCCGCAGCAGTATACATATTGGATCGGGCTGCACGCCGCAGTAGTATATATATTAGATCGGGCTGCACACCACTGCAGTATATATATTGGATCGGGCTGCACGCCACAGCAGTATATATATATATATATTGGATCGGACTGTACGCCGCAGCAGTATACTCACTAGATACTTATGCCTTAGGGACACATGTATATGGAGATGGCTGTACACCGTTGTGGTACGAGAGGGGATTTAGTCAGTGTGAGACCTTATATTGGATCGGGCTGCACGCCGCAGCAGTATTTATATTGGATCGGGCTGCACGCCGCAGCAGTATTTATATTGGATCGGGCTGCACGCCGCAGCAGTATTTATATTGGATCGGGTTGCACGCCGCAGCAGTATATATATTAGATCGGGCTGCACGCCGCAGCATTATACTTACTAGATACTTATGCCTTAGGGACACATGTATATGTAGGTAGCTGTACACCGTGGTGGTACGAGAGGGAATTTAGTCAGTGTGGGACCTTAACGAGATAGGTGTGGACTAGTGACCAAATTACTGTTGTAGTGATGATTTACCCGTGAGGGTTTGCCTTAGAACTGTCTAGTGATAGTACATGAGTTCTTATTTTCAGTTATTGTTTATTATTGTTACTCACTGAGTTGAAATATACTCACCCCACTCCCCTGCACTTTTTTACAGATCCACAGGTGCCCGAAAGCAGTTGAGATATTGTTACTGCTGATCTTTGTCTACGTTTGCGGAGATTACGAGGTAGCTGCCACCGTCCGCAAAGCCTGCTTTCTCCTTCTTTATCATCTTATTAATTTCTTTCTGCCTAGACTTGTTTGTATTAGGATGTTATTCGGTAGAGGCTCAGTCTTGTGACACCATGATATGGTTGGGACCGTATTTTGTATGCTTTTACTATCTCGCTTATCACCTGATATGATCATTTGCTATTTAAGTTTAATTTGATTAATTAGAGTTAATAATTGGCTGGTTTAAGGGATATTATGGTCGGGCTTGCCTAGCATTGTGTTGGGCGTCATCATGACCAGGGTTTGGGTCGTGACAAGTTGGTATCAGAGCCTAGGTTAACAGGTCCCGCGAGTCGTGAGCCGATTTAGTAGAGTCTCGTGGATCGATATGGGGACGCTTGTACTTATCCTCGGGAGGCTGCAAACCTTTTAGGAAAGCTTCAAATTCTTGAAACTCTTATCGTGCATACTTGATTCTGCTTGAGATGTAATTCTTGAAACTCCTTCTACACGTTTGTAAGTGCACTCAAGTGCTTAGTGATAAATTTGCGTTGATCGCTTATGATTCCCCAATCGAGGCATGAGATATAATCTCTATGAGTTCATGTTGGGCCTGTCTGGAGGACTTGAGGCCGGATCCTTGTCCATGACTTGAGCACCAAGGTGCTAATGTCGCGAGCCGGTATTATGAAGTTCATACGATCGGTATTGATCTTAATTGTGAAAATGGCAGTTTGATAATGGGAGAGCTGTAAAGTATTCAGTTCTTGTTGTGATTTGATATGTAGCCCTAGTTATGGGCGTGGGAAATATGTTCATTGCCTCTTAACAGAAATGTAAAGTGCACTACGTGTGGTAGTATGAGTTCAAACTCAAGAAAACTGAATTGGTCGTGCTATAAGTATTATGGTGAAAAGTATATGACATATGTTATGATTTGAGCAGGTGCAGCGCATGTTCATGTACTAACTTTGATGATATAATTCGTGTTGTAATGAGATTTATGTTGTGGATATGCATTGTGATGTTTTGTCGAGTTGCCGATGTATTGTTAGGATTGTTTTTGTAATTCTCTGGCAGGTGGATAGGCCAAATTATAAAGGAAACTCTGTCAAAATTTTTGGAAAAATTTGGGACTTAAAAAAAAAACAATTCTGCCACTGAAAGAGAGTAGGCTTAAGTGTGGTGTGTGTATAAATGCAAGAATTGCAGAAGAGTTAAGGTTTCAGAGGGTTAGAGTCTCTGTCAAGCTTGTAAATGACCTGAGTTTAATCTCACGATAACATTGTGGCATCATTTGAGTAAGAATGACATAGGTGGCTAAAAGTGCTTTGACTTATGGCTCCGAGCCAAGTTGGGAAGGTTGTTATTGATTAGCTTATTTCACTATTGTGTGCTGTGTTGGTTCTGTCTCCAAGTATGTTGGGGAAAATTCTGATAAAGGTTATGGTGCTTCGTAGATGTGAAGAGACACTAGGGTATTTTGAACTTATGTTGGTAAAGAATGTTCGGTATATAGAAAAGAAAGGTAGCTAATTATATCTGAATGTAATCATGTTATGCGATGTCAGAGTTCTAACAAGGCATGAGTGGTTTTGTTTAATAAGACAGTTGAATGATAACTGAATAAGGGTGAATGACGCCCGAGAATAGTCTTGCGGTGTTCAAGATTTTGCTTATAACGGTCAGGTGTGTTAAGGTTGTGCATGCGGCTAAAGATGGCGGTTTCATTAGAAGAGATCAAGACTTGTGTTATATTATGTGAATGATGGGATTATATGTATCTGTATTGGAAGGTAATGATAACAAATTCAAAACTGCAGGAAGTTCTTCAAGGTAAATTGTTGTAGATTGTGGTACTTCTAGGAAACATCTGAGGGAGTATTCAACGGCCTGTGAGCCTTAGACCGCGTGGTCTTTTGTATGAGTCTCGTATGTTAACCTGAGTTGAGATATTGTGATCCTCCAGTGAAGGAGAATATTAAATTAAAGATGATAATAAACTGGAATAGTATGAAAAGCTCATGATTAATTCCTAGTATATGTTTGAAGTAATGAGTCTCGCAGATATTGTGCAATAAAGCTTTTGAGTGCTGGCAGTTGTGTAACCCGATATGGGTATAAAGACTTAGTCCTGGCAGTTAAGCTTATACAATGAATGGGAAGAAAGAGTTGTGATGTGTTTTATCATGGTTTGAAAATGAGTATATTCCTGTTGGTATGCGAAGCGTGGAATATGTAATGATTTTTTCTTCTATATGGGATCATGAAAGTCCTTGACTAGTTGAGTGCGCCGATGTTTGCGGCGGAGGAAAGGGATATGAATTTCCATGTTGTCTTAGTGTGGTATGGTATATGCGATGTGTTACGGAAAGTTGATAATGGCATATTTAAGGTTTTGAGATCAGTCCATATAATATGGGGAGTCATTAAAATCCTCAAGCAGCGTGGGCAGCTGCAGATAATCTGAGAATCAATCTTCCTGTGAGTTAGGAGAATGGTACTGCTATACTAGTATTTCGGCAGAGTCTATGGTCAAAAGGGCCAGGTAAAATAAACTGATAATATCTAGCGGTATGGTGGTATACTCCCGTTGGATCGATTGTAATAATTGAGTCGTTGATGACATAGTGAAATTTATGAATGGCTTTCGTGGTATGAATGGACGCTTGAGGTGCGTTATGTAATCGTACGGTGAAGTACGGAATCGGGCATAGTGATTCTATGTTATGTATGTGTTGGAGACTAGAAGTTCTCGTAACCCGCCTACGCAGCGGTGGTATATCGTGTGTATCGGCACAATGTAGCGGTTATCGGAAATTGGAAGCCCTAGTGGTTATCTCGTTACCTGATATGATGAAATGGAATAATGATATATGATTGCGGACTGGTTGTCTGGTCTAATGTGATATGGACTATGTCAGGAAAATGTCGCAACTGCGTGGCAGAGTGCATCAGATCATGCTCCAGCAGGGTAGATGTACCCCAGGGCCAGCGGACGGCTGGTAGGTATTGCTTTGTAAGTTGGGCCTTGGTGGCGGATGTCATTGTAGTGGTATCTACCATTGATTCAGTTCCGGTATTGAGGAACTTTATCGGATGCATTTCATATGGCCGAGCTTGAGGCTATATATATGTTGTTGCAATGAGCAACTTGACTCGATGTGCATTCCCATTGCCACATGTATAATATCTGGATCGGGTGGCACGCCGCCACATGTATGGTATCAGGATCGGGTGGCACGCCACCACAGGTATGGTATCTGGATCGGGTGGCACGCCGCCACGGGTTTGTTATTGGAATGGGTTGCACGTTGCAATAGAGTGATGTGGAAAATATAGCTTCCTATATGTTACTTTGTATACAATACTTCCTAGCTTCTGAGGAATAGTCCGTATTGGGTATCGCTCGGGGAATAGCACATCGGTTGTGTCATTTCAGGATTTGATAGCGTATATCATTGTATCACCGCAGGTGTGATTGATTGCTAGAGTGCAGACCCGGATAGGTGTGTGGCTGACCGTTTTGAGCATGGTGACTTGAGGTGCTCCATGAGTAATAGTGTTTGGATAGAATCACGAGTTGTGGCAAGGCCACGTGATGTTATGACCTTTGGATGAGGATTCAGGTACCCTAATTCTATGATGTGAGACGAGGTCTCAGTTATGTGTTGTGATGGTATTGAGGAATTTGAATTATAGCTCTTTGGTATGAGTTGGATGTCGTGATTCCAGTATGTTCAGATCGTTCTTATTGGAGCTTGTGTTGTGCTTGTTATGGCATAGGCCGATGCTGAGGTGTCATGTCACCAGTGTGGTGTGTTATTATCGAAATGATCATTGGAGTCATTAATGAGTACGAGCATATTTGATCTTAGCTTGTTAGAAAGGTAATATCGAGGTTTGGCTCCGAAACCTATTGTGGTATCAATTATAAAAGGGAAATGGAGTCATGAATGGTTGACCCAAGAGATGGGTTCGGTATATCGCGTGCTTCAGTTGCCATGGGCAGGATATGAAGGTGTTGGAATAAGACTCTATCTAATGAGAAAGGTTCTTTCTGCTAGTATTTGGTTATTGTGGCCAGATGTCGTGATTAGAGACTATCGTATCGAGTGATCGTGTTGTTTGATACATCATGTGATATCAACCGGAGTGGCGAGTTTGGCTATTATAGTTGGATCGTGTGTACTCTGAGTATAGATGTGGAATTCACATTTGGTATATGATTTCTAAAAGTGCAATGTGGTTTATGGTTCAGATAGACTGTGGAAATTCAGCTATACTATGTTATCAGACTTATGAAAGATAGGGTGAAGTGGTATCACCCCGAGTATATGCTTGGTGAGGTCATTCAGCTATTGTGTTGAATCTAGTACAACTCTTGGTCCGCTCGAGGACGAGCGTTTGCTTAAGTTGGGGAGAATGTGATGACCCGGCCCGTTATCATGTGAGTTATCACCCCGTTATCCCCGTTAAATGCTTGTTAATGTTTCAATATGCATGTTTGGAGAGTTTGAGTCAATTCGGGCTGAGTTTAGTTGGAAATGAGACAATTAGTCTCTTAGAAGAAGGAATAGTTGAGAAAAGTTAGCTGTATGTTCACCCGTGAGTTAGAGAGCTCGAAATCGAATTATGATGATTCGGTCAGCTCTGGGAGGTCATTTATGAGCTAGGAAAGCGATCAGAAATGAATTTGGAGGTTCGGAGTAGATTTAAGCTAGAATTGGCTAAGGTTGAATTTTGGCGAAATTTGAACGGTAGGTGAGATTTTGATCCAGGAGTCAGAATGGAATTCCAACAGTTGCAGTAGCTCCGTTAGGTGATTTTGGATATGCCTGCAAAATTTCAGGCCATTCGAAGGTCGTTTGGTCGAGTTTTTGATCGAATGCTAGTTTCGGAAGTTTTGAAGAAACTTAGGCTTGAATCCGTGTGTAATTGGTGATTTTGATGTTTAGGATGGTGTTTTTATGCTTGGAACAACTTTGTATCGTGTTTTGGAGTATGTTGGTGGTTTTCGTTGGGGTCCCGGTGGCCTCGGGGTGAATCCGAACCATCATCCTGCAATTTTGGAACTTAAAAATCTGTAGAAAAATTGCAGATCACTGGGCAAAATCCAAGCCTTTGTGTTCGCGTGGCATGGGCCACGTTCGCGAAGGCCAGGCGAGTCAAGCATCGCGATCGCGAGACAGGTTATCGCGTTCGCGTAGGCCAAGATTCTGAAGCTTCGCGATCGCGTTCAGGGTGTCGCGTTCCCGTAGGTTTGTGAGGGTGTGCATCGCGTTTGCGTGATGGGTATCGCGAACGCGTAGAAGGAAAATCATACGGCTGGGAGTTAGTGCATCGCGAACGCATTGGGGAGGTCGCGTTCGCGAAGGTTAATCCGGAGCTGGGCATCGCAAACGCGTGGCAATGAACATGAACGAGTAGTGTAAATGGCCCAGGCAGTGAATTAAAACCAGAAACATTTCACATACGGGTTCATTTGCAAAACCCTCCATTTTTGAAGCCTAGAGAGTGGAAGTAAAGGGAAATAGCTGGGAAATTATCGGGATATTGTCGGAGGTAAGTTTTATGGTTCATTTACGTGATTTTATCTTGAAATCCCCCTTTATTTCACTGAAATTGGATCAAATTGTGGGGAAATTTAGCCTAGGCCAGGGCTTTGGTAAAATACCGATTTGAGCGGGCAAATGGAGTTCGAATTTGGTGAATTTGATATGCCTAGACTCGTATTGAGACGAAGGTTCCGAATATGTAACTTTTGTAATTTTTTGAGAAGTGCACCAAAAGTCAGGATTTGACAACTTTGTGGGTTTTGAAGCAATTTGGGTTATTTCGAATGAATTGCGTGAAATTAGCATATATTGATGCATTCTCTATGATTTTGAGCAGATTTGGCATCCGAGGAGGTTGATTTGTGAGGCAAGCGCAAGGCAGATTGAAGCTTCTACCTGTTCGAGTTGAGTGGTAGTAGTAAATAATGTACTGAGGGTTTGAAAGCTCGTACTAGCACTTTACAGTGCTATGTTGAGTTGAGATGCGCGTCTTGTGACGGGCGTGGTGACATTGCGATTGGGGACTTGGACTTGGTCCTTCCCGCCTTATAGAATACTGTGTATTATGACTGTTAACGAGATTATAACTGTGAAATTGGGCTAATAGCCATGTATGGGGCCTTGTTCCGATCTGTAGAGCATTAGGGGACCTGTAGAGCTAGGTGACACTTATATCGTGTTGCAAAAACTTACACTCAGCCGTGAAGCTAGCTGAATAGCCTGTTAAGAGCCAGCACTAGATGCGTACCGAGAGAGATGAATTACTTAGGGTGGAATCTCCCTTGACTTAGCTGTGTAAGCCTGAAAGGCCAATCCTATACTAATGGGGATAGGGTCGAGGACCCGTTAGGATGTATTATATATATATATATATATATATATATATATATATATATATATATATATATTGGATCGGGTTGCACGCCGCAGCAGTATATATTATTAGATCAGGCTGCACGCCGTAGTATCATATATATATATATATATATATATATATATATATATATATATATATATATATATATATATATATATATATATATATATATATATATATATATATATATATATTGGATCGAGGTGCACGCAACGGTATACATATTGGATCGGACTTCGCGCCGCGGCGGTATATATATTGGATCGGACGCACGCCACAGGAGTATATGTATTGGATCGGGCTGGACACGCATCGGTATATATATTGGATCGGGCTGCACGCCGCACCGGTATATGTATTGGATCGGGGCTGCACGCCGCACCGGTATTTATATTGGATCGGGCAGCACGCCGGAGCGGTATACATATTGGATCGGGCTGCACGCCTCAGCAGTATATATATTGGATCAGGCTGCACACCGCAGTAGCATATGTATTGGATCGGGCTGCACGCCGCAGCAGTATTTATATTGGTTCGGGCTGCACGTCCCAGCAGTATTTATATTGGATCGGGTTGCATGCCGCAACAGTATTTATATTGGATCGGGCTGCACGCCACAGTAGTATATATATTGGATCGGGCTGCACGCCGCAACATTATACTTACTAGATACTTATGCCTTAGGGACACATGTATATGGAGGTGGCAGTACACCATGGTGGTACGAGAGGGAATTTAGTCAGTGTGGGACCTTAACGAGATAGGTGTGGACTAGTGACCGAATTATTGCTGTAGTGATGATTTACCTGTGAGGGTTTGCCTTAGAACTGTCTAGTGATAGTACAGGAGTTTTTATTTTCAGTTATTGTTTATTATTGTTACTCACTGAGTTGAAATATACTCAACCCACTCCCCTGCACTTTTGTGCAGATCCACAGGTGCCCGAGAGCAGTTGAGATATTGCCGCTGTTGATCCTTGTCTACGTTTGCGGAGATTACAAGGTAGCTGCCAGCGTCCGCAGAGCCTGCTTTCTCCTTCTTTATCATCTTGTTGATTTCTTTCTGCCTAGAATTGTTTGTATTAGGATGTTATTCTGTAGAGGCTCAGTCTCGTGACACCACGATGTGGTTGGGACTGTATTTTGTATGCTTTTACTATCTCGCTTATCACCTGATATGATCATTTGTTGTTCAAGTTTAATTTGATTAATTGGAGTTAATAACTGGCTGGTTTAAGGGATATTATGGTCGGGCTTGCCTAGCATTGTGTTGGGCGCCATCACGACCAGGGTTTGGGTTGTGACAATTTTTCTGTATTTTTCATTTTCATGCATCAGCTTCCACTGCCCCATTTGCCTTTGGCCTGTACGGTGTAGAGTTACGATGCAGGATCTGGATAACAAGGGAATATTTTTCTACATTTTTCATTTTCATGCATCAGGCGCGCCCACCTGGATAACGAGGGAATATTTTTCTATATTTTTCATTTTCATGCATCAGGCGCCCACCTGTATAACGAGGGAATACTTTTCAGCATTTTAATTTCTGTTCAGGTGCCCACCTGTATAACGAGGGAATACTTCAGCATTTTAATTTCTGTTCAGGCACCCACATGTATAACAAGGGAATACTTTCTGCTTTGTTAAAAGTTTTTTCTAACAGAGTAATATCATAATACATTGAAAACCCCAACTGGGGTAGAGGAAAAAGTTTTCTTTGTTTTGTTTTTAAACAAGTATCGACCCGGAAGCAAGAAGCACAATTTGAAGTCACGCAAATGGATGGAAGCAGTATATCATAAGCAAGACATAAGAAAAAATTCGAAAACATGGATGATTCAAATAAAGAGAAATATGTGATATGGAAGAGCAAGGCAATACAAGAAGACAAGACATAGACAGGATTTTCTTGTAATCCATAGATCATAGCTTAGAATAGCTTCTTTATTTTATTTTATCCCGGTGTAATAAGGAGTTAGACAGTGATTATAGCAGTAACAACAACAACAACAATATCCTGGTAGTTTCAAACTACCGAACCTTCCCGAACTACACTGACCTGATTCCTGTTTAGCCCAGGATATGTAGGCAACCTCTGAAGCAGGGTGCGGTCAAAAGTTATTCAAAATGCTTCTTACGGAATATGCAAGTGGGCAAAATCTCTCATTACTGCTCACTTATCTTTGCATTGAAACTCTTCTAGTTCCCAAGCAAAGAGGGGCAGCTGTGAGCACGTGATTTTTGCCCTAAGCAATTGAGTTCCAATATATATATAAAAAAATAATACAAAAATAGCTTTTGGTGTGTAATTGAGTGATTTAATTGAAATACTTGTGTTTTTATTTTAAAAATAAAATTGAAATTAGAATTACAAAAGAAATCAATTAGAAAATATCATAAAACTGTGAAAATTCAGAAAAAATTAAGAAAATACAAAAATACCGGAAAAATAAAAGAAAAATGGAAAAATATCAGAAAATTAAGGAAAAATAAGAAATAAAATAAAAATAGCAGTTGAATATAAATACAAAAAGAAAAATATAAAATACAAAAAGAAAATACAAGAAATAATTAAATTACAAAATATTTGGGCTACATAAATAAAGAAATACATATATATACATATATCAAGCCCAAGCACACCAGGCCCAAAGACAAGCCTGGTCTGCCCAGACTCGTGACCAAACGACGTCGTAATAGCCAAACAAATATCAACCGTTGATGAATTAAATCAAACGGACCAGATGAGGCGGTTACTTCACAAATCAAACGACGTTGTGTAAAGAATTGATCTTAGCCGTTCAATGCGATTGATCAAACGGATGAGACAATGTCTCGCTAAAACCAAACGATGTAGTATAGAAGAAACAATCACAGCCATCCAAACATATAATCCAATGGACATAAAGAAGTCTCTCATTTAAACAACGACAGCGTTTTGAGAGTAAAGGATCCTGGCAGTTGATCTTGACTAATCCAAGGGCCAGGAATCCACAAGACACATCTGGTATATATTGCCCATCTCCCATTCAATGTCATTATATCACACACATATACAATCTTATAGAAACCCTAGCCGACATGCCGGCAAACCTGTTTCAGCCACCTTCTCCGTCTCAGGCGAGCCTCCAACACCCCATCTTTCATACAACAACCCCTCAAACCACCATAAAACCCCACCAAACCAAAAAACTCTCCAATTCTTGAAACTCCGTTCGCCAGAACCCTAGCCGGCGACCTCACCAAGTATGAACTAGGACCTAGGATTAACACCCTAAGACCACTTTGAGGTGATCTATCACCCCATCTAGATGGTTAGTCTCGAATATCCCTGTAACATCTCAAATATAAGAAAAATACTAGCCGGAACCCTACTCTGACGAGTACCCAAAAACAACCCTACCCCCCCGAAACATTATACTAAGCCTCTAGACCACCCCCACAAACATCAAAATCAAACCCACAGCCTCATCCGAAAGATCTAGTGTTCAGAAGAGTAAAAGTCTTCAAAGTTCTGGAAATCTATAAAAATGAAAAGAAAGAAATAAGAAAAGAAAGAAAAGAAAGAAAGAAGAAAGAAAGAATAAAGAAAGAAAGAAACGAAAAGGAAAAAGCCTGAAAAAGCTAAGTTTACTATCTCTGTTTCTATTTCTTGATTGCTATATGTCTTAAAATGTTTCTGTACTCGTCTTATATGTCTACTTGAGCCTATCTCTTCTGCATGCTTAAAGAATTAGATCTATCTTTGTTTGTGCGAATCTTACACATGTCTAAGTCTGCTAAAGTGTTCTTAGGGTTTTTTGTATTAACCATGCATGAATCATTTGTTAATAAGTCTGTTTTATGTGTTTGTTCATCATGCTCTGTTTAAGATTGAGTTTGGTTAGTTGGAATTCAACCATTATCAAACTTCTTCTCTGCGTTCTGATTGATTGAAAATTAATTTGTGATTAAGGCTATATGTGCAAAATAACATAAAACTGGCTATATTTGTAACTTGATTCATTTTTGAGTTCATTCGGAACCTTTGAATGTTTTTGTGACTTGGGTCATGAGTGTAAGGGTCTTGTGGCTATTTCTGAAAGAAAGTCTGTTTATTAAGTGGATACTTCTGTGAGTTAAGTTTGATTATTAAGTGGCTATTTCTGTTGTTCAGTGGTTATACTGATTAATTAGTTGTATTTCTATTAAGTGGCTATTTTTGAAAATTATCTCTGTTAGTTGAGTGGTTGCACTTCTACTAAAAGTCTATGTTTTAAATAGTGGTCATATTGTAATAAGTGATTGGGTTTTGATAAATGTTGGCTAATAATGAAAGGGATTAGGGTCTGAATTGGCTAAGTCTTAAAACATCTATAATCAGTGGTTACTTATTAAATAACTCTCAACCCTAGTTCTACTAGACCTTAGTAGGTCGGGTAATTTTGAATAAATACAAAGGGTATAAAAGGAATATTAAATGGCATTCCTGAAGATTTAATAGAGCTTATAAGGCTAAAAATAGTGCCTAGTATTTTTGCAATTACTTATAAAACAAAGGGCAAACTGGGCAGAATAAAGAGGCATTTCTGTAACAAACCTTAGCAAGTGAGGGTAATTAGGTAAAATACACCTAATAGAACCCTATAGAATTGCCTAAAACCTTCTAGCAGGGGTACTAAGGCATTTCGACACAATCTAAATAGACTACACTGTAAATAATTGAAAAGAATAAGGGGAGGGAAATGAAATTAACTTATTTGAATTTCCCCCCAATTCCTCCCAAAATACCTCTTTAAATAGGTTGTTAATAAGCCTGAAGAGGGGGTTCAGAAATTCTGGTTCAGAAGTTAAAAAAGGATTCCACATATTGTAGCTCTTAGCTGATTAACTTGGGTGTTGATTTGGGATTTATGTGGGGTCGACTCTTCATCAATTCATCTTTGCTGAATTCCTTGATTCTACTTGAGTTGATCTGCCAGATTTCATATTTGGGGTTTTCTGTTAGCCACTTTACTGTGATCGATTTATCTATTTGCCGTTGTTGTTTTGCTGCTATTAGTTGCTGATTATTCTTCTTCTCCAAAGCCCTAGACTCATAGACTTGTTTTGAATCAGGTACACTTCTGCTTCTAAAGATGTAATTGCAATTATGATGAAGGAATGAAGTTGAATGGATTTTTGATGAATTTATTTCTGTTTTTCTCTTTAGTTGTAGTTATAATTCGTAAAATCATTGTAATTCATTAGGAATGGTTGTAATAACTAACAGCTATATGAGTTCGAGATAGATTAGAGTAGAGTAGTTCACATAGTAGTTAAACAAAATTCAGTAATTAGACTATAAACCTAATTCAAAACTAAAAACAGGCTAATACAAAAACCAGCACACTTAGGTAAATAAATACGATTTTAAAATTGGACGTATAAATTGGTATTTAGCTAATCATGTTAGCTAAACTATGAATTTATATCAATTTAACCTAAAAGGAAATGAGTGGTTTAATTTTAAACTGTATTACCGTATAACTTCACTTAAAAATGACTTATCTACATATTAGTTTTAGATTTCTGTAATAATTCAAGCATGTTCAATTAATGTTGCAACACTGCCTTCCTTTAGTTAATTAAGTGACAAAATAATCCTGCAAACTAGTATCATAATAATTACTCGAGCATCTAGAATAATAGTACTATTACAAATTTTTGTCTTAGAATGTTCAATTAGTTATTAGGATATAAAATTAGCAATGATTGAGATGTGATTTGATACCTCTTGAAATAATATGATTTTTACCGATTTTCCCTACCATCTGAACTGCATTTGATGAAATACCGCTTTGAAGTTGCTAAACTGTTCTTTATTTCATTCATTTACTCTTGGCCTAGTCGTGAATATAGGGCCAGGTTTCATTAATATAACATTTGAGTTCTCAAGTAGAGGTAGTAGCACATATTGGGCTAAAAATGCCCATTCGTTCTTAGTAATGGACTGTTAAAGTAGTCCAAAGTCCAGGCCTAATTATGAATAAGTGGCCTGGACTCTGATATTATAGTTTTAAAATAACACAAAAACAAGATATGTATATTGAGGAAAAAATAGAAATAGAAAAAACATAGTATACGACTAAGTTTGGACTTTTAAAAATAAGGGATGAGCCTCGTCTCGGTGATGAAAAGATACACGGGGCCCCGAAATAGATTTCGATGTAAAATGTTAGAATCGGAAGGACCGTTTAGCAAATTTTACGATCTTTCATAAAGTTAATAATACGTAGACGTTATAGGCGTGATTAAAAATTACATGCCTAATATGGGTGCCCATTTTATGTGACCCAAATCTCAAATCTCGGCGAAGCTGAAATGCATTAAAGTCAAAGGCGTACTGGTTGCGGTGTGACTCAAAATGCATTTTGGTGACGTCGCAAGTCTTTAAAAAAATAACAAAGCGGGAATTAAAAACATTTGTAAAAACCATATAAAGGAATCAAATAAGACAAATACAGCAGTTGAGCGACCATGCTAGAACCACGGAATCCGGGAGTGCCTAACACCTTCTCCCGGGTTAACAGAATTCCTTATTCGGATTTCTAGTTTCGCGGACTATTAAAATAGAGTCATAATTTGCTCGAATTCTGGATTAAACCGGTGACTTGGGACACCATTATCTTCCCAAGTGGCGACTCCGAAATTTAAATAAATCTTGTTCTGATTGTTCTTAAAGTGGAAAAACTCCTTCCCTGGTGTTATTATTATATCCCTTCTTGGGGTATATTAGTAAATAACGGGGTATACTTTATCTAAAAAAGTAGTAAAAAGGGAGGTGTGACACACGCTGCAGTGATATGTTATATCGATCAGACTGCACTCCACAATATTATTGCGTTTGGGTTGTAGGAGCCCCTCCGGAGTCTGAACCTCCACTGTGAGCTCGGGTACCCAAATGGATCGCGCTACGCGCCGCAGCGATCATATACATTGCATTCATGCATTTACTCCTGTTTGTACTATGTGGCATGACATTTAGCACTCATATATCATGGGCATACATACTGTTACTTTCCTTATTGAGTAGATACCCTGGTATTATATGTTAAGGAGTGATGTGCCCAAGGGGCCGATTATGAGCCGATTTGCTCTATCTGATATAGCATTTATATGGTTGGCTGTTGAAAAAGAAAAAGAGATATTTGTAAAAGAGATTTTTAATTTATCATGAGATTTTCTAAATGATTTTTACAGTATTACAGTTTTTCATAAAGGGTTGTACCGTCTTTTTATAGCATTTTGGTATGTCTATACGTGTTTTCTTATCGCTCAATTATTATTCTCTCTAATTACCACTGAGTTAGAAGTACTCGCTTTACTCCCTGCACCTTGCGTGCAGTTGCAGGTATTGTTCACCCGGTAGTGGGTTATTAGCAAGACCGAAGGCCATATCATAGTAGTTGAACAAGGTGACCGCCAGCGTTCGCGGCATTGCATTCCGTCTTTGAATTCATGTTTTACCTTGTGTATATATATATATATATATATATATATATATATATATATATATATATATATATTATTTGCCCAATAATAGCGTCCCTACTTATTAGATGCTCATGACTTGTGACACCCGTTCGGGTTGAATTGGGATGAAATTAATAGTTAAATACTAATAATTAGTATTCTTGTTCCTTTATGCTTAATAGCTATTAAAAGAGGATTTGGGGTTGTTGGCAAGGCCTTGTCTTCACGAGAGGCGCCATCACGACTGGGTATGGAATTTTGATTGTGACAAGTTGGTATCGGAGCCTAGGTTACTAGGTCCCAAAAGTCATGAGCAGGTTTAGTAGTGTCTCGCGGATTGGTATGGAGACGTCTGTATTTATCCTCGAGAGGCTGCAGAACCTTTAGGAAAACTTCCCATTCTTGGAATTCTTATCATGTGTACTTGATTTAGTTTGAGATAACTATTGAAATTCTTTCCACATGTCTATATGCATACGTGAGCGCTCGGTAGTGTATGTGCCTTGACGGCTTGTGACTTCCCGATCCAGGGGCGAGAGGTAATCTCCGTGAATTCATGCTGGGCCAGTCTGTAGGACTTGAGGCCGGATCTTTCCTATGGCTTGAGCACCGAGGTGTTGATTGTGTGAGCGAGTGTTTTGAACTTATATGTTTAGTATGGTCCCTATTAGCCGGAATGGCGGTTGTACATCTAGGTGATGAGTATGTTAGTATCGTGGGGTGTACATATGTAATCTTGGTAGTGACGAAAGAGTCTATTGAATAATAGATAAGCTGGTAAGTATTTGTTTCCTATTGCGATCTATTGTGTAGCCCCAAGTTATGGGCGCGTGAAGAATATTTTCATGTCTCTTAGTTGGAAAGTAAAGTGCATTTCATGTGGTGGTATGAGTTTAGATTCAGAAAGACTAATTGATTGTGCAACGTATATGATGGTGGAAGGTATGTTGTAATATTGAAATGAGGCGAAGCATTCGAGTTATCTCCTGCGGAGTGTTTTTGAGCGGTATGATCCTTATGTGCATGTTAAAATATCTCATGTATAGTGGGAGGGTATGTGTTGTAACTGAGGAATTGGGACGCTTAAGAAAGTGGACTCAACTGTGGTAGAGATGAATGTGAGATGTGTGGAGGATTACGGTACTTGTTGATCTGTGTTTTCACGAACTCGTAGATGACTTGAGTTTAAATCTCACTATAATGTTGTGATTTCATTAGAGTAAAAATTTTAAGGATTATTGAGCGTGTCCTGGTATATGGCGTCGAGCCATATTAGGGAGGTTGCTATGGATTAGCTAATTGCACTGTTGTATGCTATGTTGGTTATGTCTAAAAGTATGTTGGCGGATCAGGTCTAGTCATAGAAATTGAGCCGAGAATGGTGTGTGTGAATGAAAATTTTGATAAAATTTATATGGTGCTTCATAGATGGGAAGAAATACTAGGATATTTTGAACTACTGTTGATGAAGAATGCGCAGTGTATAGAGAAGAAAGATGGTTGTTTGTGTATATATGAAATCATGTTCTGCGGTGTCAGGGTACTAATAAGACACGAGTGGTTCTGTTCATTAAGGCAGGTGAATTACAACTGAATAAAAGTGAATAACTCTCGAGAATGATTTTACTGTGTTCAAATTTTGCATGTAACAATCAGGTGTCTTAAGTTTGTGTATGTGGCTAAAAACTATGTTTTCATTTGAACAGACGTATTCATTTGGGGATTCTATGTGTTTGTATTTGGAAGGTAATGGTAACAAGTTCAGATTCGCAGGAAGTTCTTCAGAGTAAAGCATTCTGGAATGTAGTATTTCTAGGAAACATTTGAAATGGTATGCACTGGCCTATGGGTCTTAGACAGTGTGGTCGTATGTGTGAGTCTCATGTTGTAAACCTGAGTTGAGGTATTGTGGTGCTACAGCAAGGGAGAATATCAAATTAATGATGAATTAAGAAGGAAATTGGATAAATGGAACAACTTGATAATAAATCGAATCAATATGATAAGGATATGAGTAATTCTTTGTATGTGTTCGAGGTAATGAGTCTTACAGGTATTGTGCAGCAAAGCTCTTGCGTGCTGGCAAATTGTTTAGCTTGGTTTGGGTAGAAGGATTCAGTCCTGGCAGTTTAGCTTGTGCAATAGAATTGGGAGAAAGAGTACTTAATGTGTGTTATATATTTGTACGGTAGAGTGTGGGACCATGCATAGTGATTCATGTGTTATATGTGTTGTAGACTTTAAGTTCTCGTGATCCGACCATGCAGTGGTTGTGGATCGTGTGTATCGACATCGTCTAGAGATTGATGTAAACTAGAGGTCCGAGTGGATCTTTTTTTGCTTGGTATGTTAAATTTGGGTTATGATATTAGATTGCAGACTAGTTGTCCCAGTGTCAGGTTGTCTAGACTAATGTGTTATGAGCTATATCGGAAACTGCCACTGGTTGTGTGGTAAGGTGCATTGAATTATGTTCTAGCAGAGTAGTTTGTATTCTAAAGACAAGCGGATGGTTGGTGTAATGACCCGGCCCATCGTTACGGGAAATTACCACCCCGTTATGTTGTAATTACATGTTTTATGATTTTATATCAGTGTTAGAGTCCATCGGGTGAGTTAGGAGTGAATTGGATTGAAAATGAGGCATATAGCATTTTTGAAGGAAACTTGAACATGGAAAGTCAACCTGGAGTTGACTATTTGATTAGAGGGCTCGGAATCGGATTCTGATGATTCGGTTAGTTCCGGGAGGTGATTTATGACTTAGGAGAGCAATCAGAAATGAATTTGGAGGTCCGGTGTAGTTTTAGGCTTGAATTGGCTAAGGTTGAATTTTGACGAAATCCGAACGGTAGGTGAGATTTTGATCCGGGAGTCGGAATGGAATTCCGACAGTTGCAGTAGCTCCGTTAGGTGATTTTGGATATGGCTGCAAATTTTCAGGTCATTCGGACATCGTTTGGTCGGGTTTTTGATCGAATGTGAATTTTTGAAGTTAAAGTTAAACTTAAGCTTGAATTTGTTGAAAAAGGATGATTTTGATGTTAACGATAGAGTTTTGATGATTGGAACAAGTTTGAATGATGTTATAAGAGGTGTTAGTACTTTTAGTTGAGGTCCCGGAGGCTTCGGGGTAAATTCGGATGCCCAACGAGTCATTTTTGGAAGATTTTTGCCGTTTTGAGCATAAATGTAATGATCCAAAGGTCTATTTTTAGTTTTAGAGATCCAAATTTGATTTCGAGACTTTGAGAATTTAAATAATGAATTATAGGACTGATCCGTAAATTTTGGTTTAATTTCATCAAGTCGCGATTGGGTTTTTGACGCGAAACATGAGTTAATTGTTTAACGAGCGAAATTGATGTTGCACTGAGAAAATGAGATCCAAATTCAGTTTTGTTTGAATCACTGGATCCGTAACAAAATTACGGAGCCATAGGAAAAAGAATCGTCAAATTCCGAGTTCGTATGATTAAGTTATAGCATTTTTAGTGAAATAAAAAGCTGCTGCAATTTTCTGGGGCAAATCTGGTATTTTCGCTTCTGCGATGAACAGTACCCGCAGAAGCGGGTGAACAGTGATTTTTCGCTTCTGCGATGAACAGTTCCGCAGAAGCGGTGAACAGTAAATCGCACCTGCGGTGAACAGTAACCGCAGGATGCGAAAATCGCTGGGCTTTTAATTGGGGCAATCCGAGAGTTTCTTCATTTTTGGAGCTAGGGAGCTCGGATTGAAGCGATTTTCGAAGCGATTTTCACCATATGGATGGGGGTAAGTGTTCTATATCCAAAAGTGATTATATTCAATGATTCCTGGTTATTTTTCATCAAGTATTAGTGAATCAAATGGAAGAAATTGGAGAAAATTTGTAAACTTTTCAAAAACGAAAATTTAGGATTTGAAGAGTCATTTGTGGTCCGATTTGGGAGTTCTTGATATGTACGGACTCGTATCGAGATGAGGGTTCCGAATATGTAACTTTCATAATTTTTCGAGAAGCGTACCGAAAGTCGGGTTTTGGCAACTTTGGGAATTTTGATGTAAATTAAGTTGTTTTGACTGGGTATCATTCCATTGGTCTAATTTGATGTGTATTTATTATATTTGATCAGATTCTACACGTGCGAAGCTTGATTCTCATGGCAAGGGCATCGCGGAGTAGTCGTCGCGCCGTATTGAGGTGAGTAATAGATGTGGGTGATGACCAGCGGGTTCGAAACCCCGGTATACCACTTTGTGACGTTGTATAGCGGCGAGACACGCACACTCTTGAGAGTGCGGGGTCGATTATGAATTGGAGACTATAGTTTAGTCCGACCTGTTGATACTGTGTTATTGGCTATTCTCGATCCGTTGAACCTCCTTCTCGGATGGTTACATACTGTAATGTGATATTGGCTATTCTCGAGCCGTTGAACCTCCTTCTTGGACGGTTGAGTATGTTTGTGGGCTGTGAGCCAGTTATTGGATCCCGCGAGGATCGTTATCATTGTCTTATCATATAGACATGCTAGTTTACTCCTAGTCCGCCGCTATTTCTGTTATTATGCTATTTCCAATCTCTGGAACTTGATGTTACTGTTTTCCAACTGAAAAATGATAAAAGAGTTTTCAAAAACTACTTTTGAGCCTGCGAGGCTGTATCTGCATATTAGCTGACTAGTAGTGGATCGGGCTGCGCGCCGCAGCGATATATATGTTGGATCGGACTGCACGCCGCAGTATATCTCTATGAGATGTGCTTGGGCTGTAGGAGCCCCTCCGGAGTCTGAACCCCCACAGTGAGCACGGGTACCCAAAATTGGAGTCGGGCTACGCGCCGTAGCGGTCATATCATGCATTGCATTGCATTTAGCTACATCTGCTAGTTGTTATGCTATTTATTGGTATTTGTTGGTACAGGTACAGGGAATATTGATTCTATGACAGGGTAGCTGATTATAGCTTTACATAGTGCTTTATTGCGGATTTCTTATCTGCGCTGTCTTACCCTTGTTTATTACCACTGAGTCTGGCAGTACTCATTTTACTCCCTGCACCTTGTGTGCAGATCCAGGTACCTCTCAGCAGTGATCCAGTAATTGTTACGAGGTAGCTGCAGAGTCCGCAGGACCCGATATTCCTTCTCACTGTCTCTTGATTTTGTATTGACTTTTCTTTCCGCACTTGGCATCTTGTAAACCTTTATATACTTATGTTCAGTAGAGGCTCATGACTCTTGACCCTTCGGTCTATGGGAGTTGGTATGCGTTGGGACTTGGTTCCCCCGTTTTTGATATATAAATCACTGTTAATTTACAATTGTTATGTTTAAATGGGATAAGGCGAGCTCATAGCTATATGATTGTTGTTAATTGGTCAGGCTGGCCTAGCAGTGTGCTGGGCGCCATCACGACCGGATTTGGGGTCGTGACAGTTGGTAAGTATTGCTTTGTTAATTGGGCCTTCGTGGTGGATGTCAGTGTAGAGGTTTCTACCATTGATTCAGTTCCGGTATTTAGGGACTTTCCAGATATGTTTCTTGCGGTCGGGCATGAGGCTATATGTGTTTATTGTAATGAGGAAATTTGACTCGATGTGCATCTCCTTTTGTGAGATATATGTGCGAATCAGGTGGCATGCCGCCAGAGGTATGGTATCTGGATCAGGTGGGACGCCGCCACAAGTATGTTATCTAAAGCGGGTTTCATGTCGCAACAGTGTGATGTGGAGAATAGTTTTCTATATGTCACTTTATATGCCTTACTTCTTGGTTTCTCAGGAAAGTCCGTATTGGGTATTGCTCGGTGAATAGCGCATCGATTGTGTCCTTTTAGGATTGAATAGTGTATATTACTTGCTTCACTGTGGGTTTGATGGATTTCATGGTTCCAGACATCAATCTGTGCGTGGCTGTCTGTTTTGAGCATGGTGACTTGAGGTGCTTCCTGTGTAACAGCGTTTGGATGGGATCACGTGTTGTGGCAAGGCCACATGAAGTTATGACCTTTAGAGGAGGATTTAGGTACTCTATTTCTATTATGTGAGACGAGATCTCAGTTTTGTGTTGTGATGGTACTGATGAATTTGAATTACAGCTCTTTCGTTTGAGTCAGTTGTCATGATTTGAGTGTGTTCAGATTGTTTCTTATTGGTGCCTGTGTTGTACACGTTGTGGCTTAGGTCGGTGTTGAGGTGTCATGTCACCAGAGTGGTGTGTTGTAGTCGAGATGATTGTTGGAGTCATTAATGAGTACAAGCATATTTGATTTCAGCTTGTTAGAAACTGAATATCATGTTTTGGCCCCAAAATCTACTGTAGTATCAGTCAGGAAGGAAATGGACTCATGAATGGGTGATCTGGGAGATGGGTTAGATTTATCGCATGTTTCAGTTGCCGTTGGTAGTATATGTAAGTGTTGGAATAAGACTTTAGCTAATAAAAAGGTTTTTTTATCGGTATTTGTTTATTGTGGAAAATTTGTTGTGAATAGGTGCCATCGTCTCGAATGTTTGGGCTATGTTGTATGTCATACGGTCTCACTTGAAGTGGCGAATATGGGGTATTATAGTTTGTTCGGGTTTATTCTAAATACAGACATGAGGTTCTGATCTAGGTATGATTTTGGGAAGTGCAATGTGGTTTATGGTTTAAATGGACTGTGGAATTCCCGCTATATTGTATTATCGGACCTATGTCAGATAGGGTGACGTGGGACCACCCCGTGTATATGCTTGGTAAGGTCATTCAGCTATTGGGTTGCTTCTAGTACAACTTTGGGTAAGCTCGAGGACGAGCGTTTGTTTAAGTTGGGGAGGATGTGATGACCCGACCGTCGTCATGTGAGTTACCACCCCGTTTCCCCCTTATTGTGTATCTTCATGTTTCAATATCAGTATTAGAGTCGATTCGGTGTAATTGAATTGGTTTTGATTGGAAATAAGGCATATAGCCTCTTAGAAGGAATCTTGTTTTAAAAAAGTCAATCGGAAGTTAACTATGTGGTAAGAGGGCTCGGATGTGAATATTGGTGGTTCAGTTAGCTTTTGTGGATGATTTGTGACTTAGGAGAGAAATCGGAATCGAATGTGGAGGTCCGGTGTAGAAATAGGCTTGAATTGGCGAAGTTGGAATTTTGGCGAATACTGGTTGATAGGTGAGATTTTGATCCGATGGTCGGAATGGAATTCCGAGAGTTGCAGTAGCTTCATTGGGTGATTTTGGATATGTGTACAAATATTTAGGTCATTCGGACATCGTTTGGTCGGGTTTTTGATCGAATATGAGTTTTTGAAGTTTTAAGAAAATCTGGGCTTGAATCTGTGGTAATTTGATGATTTTTGTGTTGTTGTGTGCGTTTTAATGATTGGAATAAGTTCGTATGGTGTTTTAGAGTAGGTTGGTGTTTTTGGTTGAGGTCCCGGGGGCGTCGGGATAGATTCGGGTGGTCAAACGGACTAATTTCCATGTTTGAAGATAACAGATTTCCAGAAAAGATAGCAGAAGAAATTCCTTCTAGGCGTTCGCATGAGGGAGGATGCGAACACGTAGAGTTAGCTGGAGTGGGCCTGGAATTTGGCTATTGTGTTCGCGTAGGGTTTGTTCACGTTTGCGTTTAAGAGGAGGATTGGGTATCGCGAATGCGTGGGGTTAGACGCGTTTGCGTAGTAAAATTACCTGGTGAATCACGATCGCGGCCTAGTGGACACGTTCGCGTAAAGGAAAATGTTGGTCAAAGAAATTTACTCATCGCGAACGCAGAATGTCAAGAGCGTTAACATAGAAGAAAGGCCTGGGCGTCAGATTTCATTTAAGGGTTATTTCATCTGCGACTTATGCCATTTTTCCACCATTTGTACATTACCTTGAGAGCTTGTTGATAGAATTTGAAAGGGATTTCAACGGAAAGTGATTGAAGGTAAGTCTCGTGGCCTAAATACGTCATTTAATCGAAGAATCATCCATTAATTCTCTGAGTGTGGGTATAAAATTGAAGAAGTTAGGGCTTGGTTTTTGCTATGAAAATTTCGGATTTGGTGGCCCATTTGAACTCCAGTTTTGATAAACTTTATATGTACGGACTCATGGCGAGATGAGGATTACGTAAATGTAAGTTTCATATTTTTTCTAGAAGCGGTCATGTGGCTCAGGTTTTGCTAATTTAAAGATTTTTGCTATAATTTGATTATTTTCAATTGGGTATTGTCTCATTTGTATATTGTGATGTATTCGCTCTGTTTTTGGCTAGTTTCGATGTGCGTGGAGGCCGATTTCGGGGGCAAAGGGGTCGCGGGTTTGAGATTTTGCCGGTTCAAGGTGAGTAATATTTGGGAATGATATCCTGGGGGTTTGAAACCCCGGATTTGCACATCATAGTGTTGTATTGAGGCAACTTGCACGCTGGACCTGAGCGTAGGGTAGAGCGCTGTTGAGGATCGTGACTTGGTCCTGGTTGTTGGTTTTTACCGCGTATTTGCAAACAATTTATTGCTATCATTATGATTTGGGCTCATTTCCATACTTGGGGCTTATTTCCGATTGTTTGAACTCTTTATGAACTATCATCACTGTTTCCCTCACTATTTGAATTATGATTTGAACTCAGTCCGTGTGATTTACACTATTTTATTAACTCAGCTATATTTTACTCAAACTTGGAGTTTTAAACGATATTTGAACTATCATTTGAGCTGAGTATTATTGTTTTATTGATGCTTAAGGGGCTTTCTGACTATTTTTAAACTGATTGAGGCCGAGGGCCATATGTGAGGAGGCTTTCAGGCATCGAGTGATATGTGAGGAGGCTTTTAGGCCTTGAGTGTTATGTGTGCATATGCATATACATGCATGGATCGGACTACACGCCGCAGTAGCACATTTCATGGATTGGACTGCACGCCGCAGTAGTATATTATATGGATCAGACTGCACGCCGCAGTGATAAGTTATGTGGATCGGACTACACGCCGCATTATTATTGCCCTTGGGCTGTAGGAGCCCCTCTAGAGTCTGAACCCTCATAGTGAGCATGGATACCCAAATGGATCGGGTTGCGCGCCACAGCGGTCATATGCATTGCATTGCATTGCATTCATGCATTTACTCCTATATTGTACTATGTGGCATGACATTTAGCACTCACATATCGTAGGCATACATACTGTTACTTGCCTCGTTGACCAGATACCCAGGTATTATATGTTAAGGAGTGATGTGCCCAAGGGGCCGATTTATGAGCCAATTTTCTCTATCTGATATAGCATTTATATGCTTGGCTGTTGAAAAAGAAAAAGTGATATTTGTAAAATAGATTTTGTAAAAGAGATTTTTAACTGATCTTGAGATTTTCTAAAGGATTTGCACAGTATTACGATTTTTCTTAAAAGTTGTACTGTCTTTTTATAGCAGTTATTATTCTCTCTTATTACCATTAAGATGGAAGTACTCACTTTACTTCCTGCACCTTGCATGCAGTTGCATGTATTGTTCACCCGGTAGCGGGTTATTAGCAGGACCGAAGGCCATATCGTGGTAGTTTAGCACGGTGACCGCCAGCGTTCGCGACACCGCGTTCCGTCTTTGAAATCCAGTTTTACCTTATATATATATATATATATATATATATATATATATATATATATATATATATATATATATATATATATATATATATATATATATATATATATTGTTGGCCCAATAGTAGCATACCTACTCATTAGATGCTCATGAATTGTGACACCCAGGTCGGGTTGTATCGGGATAAAATTAATAGTTAAATACTAATAAGTAGTATTCATATTGCTTTATGTTTAATAGTTGTTAAAAGAGGATTTGGGGTTTTTGGCTGGCCTTACTTCACGAGAGCCGCCATCACGACCGGGTATGGAATTTGGGTCGTGACAATACACTTCCTGAATTTGCACTCTAGGTGATCAGTTGCAACCATCCACATTAAATCATGCGAGTCCTTGTTAGGATATTTCTTTTAGAAATTCATCTTCAGGTGCCTCACACAGTAATGGTGGTATGCATACGGCTCCTTCCATTTAGGCAAATACAAAACATAAAATACAACCATGCTGATTAGATATTAGACAAATACCTGAACGTTGTTTGACAACATGCTCCTTCGAGTGGTTCAAAAATAGTGTCCACGTCTGTTGGCTTTCATTGGCACAAATGGCAAAAGCTAGGGAAAATATTTATCTGGTACCATCTACTGGAACGACGATCAATAGCTTAATATCATACTTTCCATATCCATGAGTACCGACTATGGATAATACCCGTCGGCAAAGCACACAATCATCAATTTCTGTTTTAAATATCCAAAGCACGTATCTAAATATATATTCTGGTATTCTCGCACTCTGCTTAAGCATCCATTCAACAATAGTCCTGGGGTTAAAGTGTTGGAATGTGGCCATGTACCTAAGTAGAGATGCAATTGACTTATCCCAATTACCATAAATAATTTTAAATGCAAATTTTCGACCGAGATATGCCTTTTTTGGTAATGGTACACCCATATTCCGGGTGAATCGATGTAATATATTCTTTGATTTTGTACCTTATAGACGCTTCAATATGTGGAATCAAGACAATAGAAATCAAGTCAGCATCCAAGTTAAAGTGAATCTTGCTGAATGTGTCCATTTCACAATTGTGAGTGCCAATGAATTTACCCATTTTCCACATATTAATTTTCTTCTTGTTTGCACGCAATATCCAATTACAATCCATGAACAATCAACGTAAATAACCTTTTATACATTCGGAGATGACTTCTATACCGTTACCTCATGATACTCTTTTACACTGTATATTTTCACCGCCCTGCTTAACCGTACTTATTAGGATAAAGTATACCATTTGACAGCACCGTTGGTCTGGACTCATCCCACATTTCTGTCTGGATTTTGTCAAGGTCCCTTGTGAGGGCATCCACATCTAGCATACTTAGAAAATGATCAAGGTAGGAAATCTCTCTTAAATGAAACAGCACGTGGGACTCGTACAATCTTGGTCTAACGGGGGATGGAGCATGCTCCCTCATCTAATCAGGTCTAGTATTCTCTTCCTCCTCATCATCACCCTCATCAGGGAAGGATGTTTCATCTCCGGACTCATCGGTATTATTGTCATAATCACTATTCTCTTTCGGACTCTGTGCATCTGCTAGATCCCGATTAAAAATATTGTCTTCATGCAACTGAGTCAGGACATGACGTTCAAGTTGCTCATTTCACTACACAACGAACAAATAATGAGTTACCCAAATTGATAAATACTTTCCATATAACTATATCACTTCACTTACAAATTGTAATGTGTTGGCATCCCATGATGGACATTATCTAGTTGGTGATAACTCTGGGATGGACCAACATGATCCAACACACCAGAACTACGCATATTCCAACCGGGCGTTGGTTCATAACTAGTAAAATTCATATATCACCAGTTGTGTGGAATATATGAATGTTAATACTAATTCAATACATCAAAATTAAACTTCGCAACACAAAGGAAAATTAAAGTTTATCACTCGTCTTGTGGATTATGTGAAGTATGAGATATATTATTTCTTCGTACCATATTAGTCCGCTGAGATAAGTTCAGATCCGGCCAAACTCTTTCAGCCGAAACCTGTTCGGCTAAAACTGCTCCAAAATAACCAATGATAAATGCCCCTACTTTTCACAACCTCATTATTGCGAACGTCTTTAACCAATGACGTACATTTCTAAAGTTTTTATTATAATAAGTTCTCGCTATTCATCCAGAGTCCTCAAAAACTCTCTCAGAGTTGCATCATCTTCGATGTTAAACTCAGCATAACAAGCAATCCCTTATGGAGTCACTGAATATGGATATTTTTCGATTATTTTAAGGTTCACCAAACGTTTACTCATACTTATTATTATATAACAACGATACCAATCGTACTCCATGTTAAGTGGCAATAATATGAGACTGTGAAGATAAAATATTGCTTACTGAGTTATTCGCCACCACAACCCCGTTTCCCACCTCCCCCTCCCCCTCTTAAAAAATATAATGCAACTTTAATTCTTCGCTCTTCAGATATTATGACAAAATGCAAAACAACTTAAGGAATAAAAATTTCACAAGTCTTGAGAATATTTTTTAATGAACTTTTACAAAGTCCTTAACGTCTTTAAATAAGGAAATGACTGATTTTTTGAGGTATAGCGCCTTTAATAAGAGTTTTATACACGTTTGAATTATTTATATGTCAGTTAAGCACAGAAAAATTATTGGTACGCCCACAAAGTACGTATAGCACCTTAATAAATCGCACTATACGAGCTGTCTTTTCAAATTTCATATTTTCCATATATTTTTGTTATTTGAGTTCAAAGAAATGACATTTTTGTTTGACCCAAAAGCTATCGGTTCATTTATGAGTTAGGGACAATCAAAGATTATATAAAGGGTAAATCGGAATTAATAGTAATATATCTTAAAGATCGATCTTTTGATTCGTATATAGGTTGCCCTTGTAAGAATGTAGTGGATCTTAATGAAGTGTTTGAGCAAGTAAGCAATAAAGAGATAAAATAGAGAGAAAATTACAGAGTAAGAAAGAGTTGTATTATTAATGATCAATAATACTTGTCTTACAAATGATGGGGACCCTTCCTTATATAGAAGGATGACCCCCTCGCCAACATATTACATCGTCGCAAAGCTATTACTATTACAACGAAGATATAGGGGAGGGGGAGTCGGGATGTCTGCTCGGGTGAGCCTGCTGATACGCCACTACAGTCGAGGGCGTACCCTTTTTATCATACAGACACGAAAGAGGGTGTCATCTGGCATCTACGGCCGCGTAAGGATACGTGCTCGACCCGTATTACATCCGAGTCGGCTATACGTGTATATATGTCCGCCCAGTCTTACATGTGATTCGATCCCATACAGTTAGTCCCGCTGCCTATTGGAGATGTATTCGGCATATATCTGCAATGGGTGGATAAAGTCGACCCGTATTGGATCCATCTATATACATACACGTGGCATGTTCTTCTGAACCGTCATTTATTGACGGCGTGCGTCATAATTGATGTTGTTCTCGAGGCAGGCCATAAAGGCTATTTGATGTTTTGGTTTCTTGCCTCTTTTCTGGTGCAAAACTCTTCGAATCTCATGTAATGACTTATTATAAATAGTGAACGGTTTCAAGGCTTTCCATTCTTTGGATCATCAGAAAGTTTTCCAATATTTTTATTTCTCATCTTTTCTTGATAGAACTGCAACTTTTTACGTTGACCTTGTGTCTCACCGTTATACTTTTAGTGTAAAAAACTTCTAAAATGGCTAAGGGTAGTCGTCGCCGGGGAGCAGAAGAGGGTGAGGCTACCTCCAAGGTTTCCCGGCTATCAAGGGATGGTAAGAAACCTCGCAAACTGCTCGTCCCCTTATCTGTAGATAATCTCCTCCCCCGCGAACTATATGTTCGGAGGGATTTCCCGAGAAAAGTGAATAAACCTGCATAGGAGAGGTCTACTTACACCGAACCTCTCCTAAATGACCTCTGGTCGTCTTGCCAGATTCCAGAAGCGGCCGTTATGCAGGCAGTTGGAAGGGACCTTGCCAATGTACATAGGCCTGGGTTATGCGTCTTTTACGAGTACCCTTTCATAATGGGGTGCAAACTCCCCATTTATCCGTTGGCGGAGGAGTTGTGCTTGTTCTACAATGTATGTCCGGCTCAGCTTACTCCCTATACATGGAAGACATGTCGTATACTGATGACATACGTTGAGAAAGTCGGATTAGATATCACAGTATACCACATGCTGCAATTGTTCAGTCCCGGCTTCATGAGAGGGACAATGCTTCAGCTAAAAAACCGAGGGACGAAGGGCCTGGTCATCGAGGCAAACGATAAACCTAAACGTCAATTCTGGCTGAGATACGTTTTTGTCCGCACCTCAGACTTGGTATCGGACCCGGCGAGATTCCTCGAGGCATGGAACGATAATCGTAAGTGTTATTTCTTATGTTTACTTTCTTTACGTCTGTTCGACTGTTCGTTGTCTCAATATTTTTATGGATGCAGTGAGGGCGCGTACGCCCCAATATGTACCGGACATAAAAGTCTGGGTAGGACGGTTGATCCCCTTTTCTGAGGAGTGTAGGACATGGGTCGCCTTCACTACAAAATATGGCCTTCCAGGTATGGTAGTGACTGTTGATTTGGCGAACTTTTCTTTCATTCGGACGTCATCATTTTTATATCTGAAGCACTTATATAATTGTGTTGGCAGCTCGGAATGTACTGCAGAGATGGAGACTCCATGTCGCCAACTCCTCGTCGTCGAATTCCGAACTCGTGTTTCTCATGAGGGAGAATATCCCTGAGGTTGTTCTTCCTGAGGATGATCAAGCGGATATGGGAGCGTCTGGTGATGATGTTGCCGACGCTGCCCATCCGGAGGGTGAGGCTATAAGTTGGGAGTCAGTCTTTGCTGACGTTCCCGAGACTTCTTGTCCTGTAATTGAGTCGGTGATTGACCCGGCGTCCAGAGTGGACATTTAGCCTCCACCTCTTCCTATTGAATAGGACGCTCCATTGGATGATGAACCATTGGAGCGGAAAAGGCGTAGGCTACTCCTTGGAAAAAGGGTGGTCGTGGAATAGAGGGAGGTGATTACTCGCCGCCCTGAGTCGAGACCGGTCATCATGGGTGACGCCATCCGATCGGAGAGGGCAACCCTCTTAAGGGAGGTCGCAGGAAGTGATGCTCCCCTGTGTGTCGAGGACGATAGTGCACCGGCTATCGCTGGTGAAGCTATAGATGAGGATGAGGCTGCTTTCGAACAGGCTCCTCATCCCGTGGACGTGCTGCAGCAGGACTATGCCTAAGTGGACATGATGGTGATGGGTCCCAACCATCGGCTTATGATCCCCACGGTATATAACTTGTTGTTCGAGAGTGAGCAGGCTACAGCGGATATTTGCTGTCTGTGCGGGGTTACCGAGGTAGAATCTCTGAAGTCTGTATGCGACAGAGACCTGTCTCGTCGAGTTGTTGGTGCCGCCTTACAGGTATGATTCAGTTGTTGCTTCGCGTTTCTTTCTCTTGAATCCTGAGGTTTTTTTAGCCATTTTGACTTGTCTTTTCATTTTACCTTTTTCACAGACCCTCATCTTGGAGGTGGAGCGGGGCTGGAGGGAGCGGAAGAAGGCTGCTGCCCTCTGAAAGGCATCAAAGAATTACCGAGAGGTCCGGGATAAGCATCAAACACTGGCAGACGTCTACACTCAAGACACTTTTCGAGTCTTTCGTAAGGGCTTGAAGGCAGCGGAGGAGCAGTTGCAAAAGCATACGGTCCAACTGGAGAAGGCGGACGCAGACCTGCTGGCCGCTGTGACCCGAAACGCTGAGTTGGAGAGTCTTCTCCAGCAGCGGGAGGGGGAGTTGGACCTTGGTCGCGTGGCGATGATGGAGGCGGTAGAGTTGCGTGCCAGAGTTGATGCCCTTACCGCCGAGCTTAAGACAGCCACGACCGAGGTGGCCATTCCTCAGTAGGTGGAGACCGTTGCCCCGGCTAGCGACACCTTCTGCGAGGCTCATAACATGCTCGTGTACGCTGAGGCGAGGTAGACCGTGTTTGAGAAGTTGTTGGCCACTGGTAGAACCACTGAGGCGGAGGTTGAAGCTCAACGTCGCCTGGTCAGGGTCGCACGTAAGGCTTGTGGGTATGACCCCGACTCTCCAGGCCATACGGGCGGTTCCTTTGCGGATGTGGACCAGCTGGGCATCGAGTCCTGGATCGATAGGGTCTTTCAGGATGAAGGCGAAGACGGTGCAGCCGGCGCGGAGGAAGGCGATGGGGGTCATGGTGGTTAGCTAGGATTTTTCCCTCTCATTCTTGTAATCGAGACCATTTTGTAATATTTTGATTTATTAATAACATTTTTGGCGACTTCATGAGAACTGCTTATGCCTTCTTTGTGTCCCCCTTTTTTTTGTGACTTCTGTATTGTTCGGGGCGTGGCCCTTTATTTATCGCAGTCTCTTCTTGCGTTGTTAAGGCCTCAGCCTTTTATTTTTAACGGAGGAGACCATAGTCTCTCCTTTTATCGTTAAGGCCTTAGCTTTTTGCTTTTAATGGAGGAGACCGTAGTCTCTCCTTTCATCATTAAGGCCTTAGCCTTTTGTTTTTAATGGAGGAGACCGTGGTCTCTCCTTTCGTTGTTAAGGCCTTAGCCTCTTGTTTTTAATGGAGGAGATCGTAGTCTCTCCTTTCGTCGTTAAGGCCATAGCCTTTTGTTTTTAATGGAGGAGACTGTAGTCTCTCCTTTCGTCGTTAAGGCCTTAGCCTTTTGTTTTTAATGGAGGAGACCGTAGTCTCTCCTTTCGTCGTTAAGGCCTTCGCCTTTAGTTTTTAATGGAGGAGACCGTAGTCTCTCCTTTCGTCGCTAAGGGCTTAGCCTTTTGTTTTTAATGGAGGAGACCGTAGTCTCTCCTTTCATCGTTAAGGCCTTAGCCTTTTGTTATTAATGGAGATGGCCTTAGCCTTTCCTTTCGTCGTTTAGGCCTTAGCCATTTGTTTTTAATGGAGGAGACCGTAGTCTCTCCTTTCGTCGTTAAGGCCTTAGCCTCTTGTTTTTAATGGAGATGGTCGTAGCCTTTCCTGAGCAGCCGGATTTTTGTTCTTTTTTTGTAGTATCTCTCGACCTGTTGTTTTTGGGCCATTAGCCTGATGTGGGCCATTTCTCTCCTTTCTTTGGCCTCATCTAAATCTTGTAGTTGATTCGCGTCGTTCTCCTCTCCGCTTGCGTGCGAGTATTTGAGGCTTGGTTCACCGACTTCGACCGGTATGATGGCATCGGTCCCATAGACTAATGAGTAGTGAGTTTCTCCTGTGGAAGATTTGGGGGTGGTCCTGTATGCCCATAATACCTCTGGTAGCAGCTCGAGCCACAATCCTTTGGCATCTTTGAGTTTGTTCTTCAAAATGTTTAGTATGGTTTTGTTAGAAGACTCTTCCTGGCCGTTGGCGGCTGGATGCTATGGCATTGATAGTATTTATCGAAGAAGTCGGTTGTATTCTCTCCTATGAACTATCATCCATTGTCACATGTTATCTCTTTGGGATGCCGAAGTGGCATATGATGTTCTTCCAGATGAAGGCTATGACCTCTTGCTCGCGGATTTGGGCGTAGGCACCTGCTTCCACCCACTTGGAGAAATAGTCAGTTAAAACTAATAAGAAGCGTACCTTCCCTCGTCCGACAGGTAGTGGTCCGACTATGTCCATTCACCATTTGAAAAAGGTCCATGGAGACGAGACCGAGTGGAGGGGTTCTCCTGGCTGACGTATCAAAGGGGCGAACTTTTGACATTTTTTGCATTGGCGAATGTATTCTGCCGCGTCTTTTTTCATGGTGGGCCAGTAATATCCGGCCCGTATTAGACATCGCACGAGTGCTCGGTTGCCTGTATGAGCGCCACAATGACCTTTGTGGACCTTTTCTAACACTGGCGTCGTCTGGTTGGGGCCTAGGCACTTAGCCAGGGGGCCTCCAAAACTTCTTTTGTAGAGGTCGTTATTCACCAAACAGTACCTCGCTTCTTGTGTGCGACGCTTTCTTGCTTCTTTTTTGTTGTGTGGTAGGTTCCCATCCTGCAAATATGATACAAATTGATTGCGCCAGTCCCAAGTCAGATGCAGGGAAAGTACCTCGGGGTGGTCGAATGCTGAGTGTAGGAGGCTGACGGTGCTCTCTTTATTCAAGTTGGTGGCTGCCGCAGCTAATTTAGCCAATATGTCTGCGTCAGCGTTGTGTAACCTTCGAACTTGTTCGAAGCGGCATTCGTCGAATTGGGCCATCTGTTTGCAGATCTTTGCTCGGTATTTTTGCAGCCTCGGCTCCTTGACCTGATAAGTCCTGGTGACTTGATTTGCCACAAGTTGCGAGTCGCAATGTAGGACCAGTCGGCGAGCCCCGTACCTGGTGGCTAATTTTAAACCTGCAATGACAACTTCGTACTCTGCCTTGTTGTTAGTCATCTCGAGACATCGTATGGACTGGCAAATGACTTCGCCCGTGGGGACTTCGAGGATGAGTCCCAGTCCTGTTCCCGACCCGTTTGCGGCCCCATCGGTGTGGAGTACCCAAGGGTCGGAGTTTGGAGCGGCTTGCAGGGCTTCCTTCTCTGCATCAGTTGAGATTTTGATACTGAAATCGGCCACGAAGTCGGCGAGGACTTGTGACTTGATGGCGGTTCTGGGGATATAGGTGATGTCGTGCTCGTTGAGCTTTATGGCCCACCTGGCGAGATGGCTCGATAGTTCGTGCTTGTGCAGGATGCTTCTCAGAGGAAAAATGGTCACTACTCGGATGGGATGGCACTAGAAGTAGGGTCTTAGCTTTCTGGAAGTCGTGACCAGTGCCAACGCCAATTTCTCGAGGTGCAGGTACCGGGTCACGACGTCCACCAGGGTTTTGCTAATGTAATAGATAGGTGGTTGCGTACCTTTTTCTTCACGGACGAGCACTGCGCTGACTGCGACCTCTAATACAGCCAGATATGTTAGTAAGGGTTCACCCGTCTTCGCTTTTGACAGCAATGGTGGTGACGATAGATATGCCTTCAGTTCTTGCAGGGCATTGACGCATTCATCATTCTAGTGGAATCCGTTGTCTTTTATCAACACACTGAAGAATTTGTGGCATTTATCTGACGATCGGGAGATGAAGCAAGAGAGGCCGGCTATTTGGCCTGTCAACTTCTGAACCTGCTTCTTGCTGTTGAGTGCTTCAGGTATCGAGGCGATCACCTTGATTTGGTCGGGGTTGACTTCGATCCCTCTTTGAGATATGAGAAAACCAAGGAACTTTCCTAACGCAACGCCGAAGGTGCACTTCTTGGGGTTCAGCTTCATTTCGTATTTGTTCAATATCTCGAAGTCTTCTCGCAAATGGTCGATATGATCCTCCTTCCTTGCTGATTTCACTAACATGTCATCGATATAAACCTCCATGGTTTTCCCAAGTTGCTCCTTGAACATCTTGGTGACCAGCCTTTGGTAAGTAGCCCCTGCGTTCTTTAGCCCGAAGGGCATCACTCTGTAACAGTAGGTACCTTTATGGGTGATGAATGTGGTTTTCTCCTGATCTTCCTCGGCCATTAGGATTTGGTTATAGCTAGAGTATGCGTCCAAGAAACATAGTAGCTCATGTCCGGCAGTGGCGTCGATCAGTTGATCGATGTGAGGTAGGGGGAAGGAATCCTTAGGGCAGGACTTGTTTAGGTCGGTGAAGTCCAAGCACATCCTCAATTTCCTGCTCTTCTTTTTGACCATCACTACGTTGGCGACCTATTGCGGGTATTTTGACTCCGTGACGGAGCCGTTGGCTAGCAACTTATCCAATTCTTCGCGGACTGCCTCATTGATAGCGGCGTTGAATTTTCTCCTGATTTGCTTTACTGGCGGATGTAATGGGTCCACATTGAGCCGATGGCTGGCGATATCTGGCGAGATCCCTGGCATGTCTACATGGGAGAAAGAATACGTGTCTATATGTTTAGTTAAAAATTCATGATACTTACCCGGGTCGGCGAGCCCGTGGCCGATGTATGCCTTCTTTTTGGGGTCATCACGATCTAGTTGAACCGAGTCGAGATCCTCGACCGTAGCTTTGTAGGCTTCCACGATGTTTGGGTCTCTTATGGCATTGGCCATCGGGTTTGCTTGGGTCCCCGACATGGCTGATTGCTATGCTTTTGCGCTCACCCCATTCAATTGCCTAGTGTGGGTGCAGTCTTGAGTTATTTTATAGCACTCCTGCACTGTGCGCGGCTCTTCTTTGATGTTGAATATTCCCCATGGGGGTAGGGAATTTGACCACTTGATATAAACTCGAGGGGACCGCTCGCATGGCATGTATCCATGGGCGTCCAATTATGACGTTGTAGGCTATCTCCTATTCATCACATGGAAGGTAGTTTCCAGGGTGACTCTCCTCACGAGTACGGGTAGGGTCACCTCCCCTGATGTGCGCTCCACTACATTGTTAAAACCAGTTAGAGTTATCCAGCGGGGGGTTATCCTGTCCACGAGTCCCATTTGTGAGAGGACTCATGGATGGATGATGAAGGCGTCTCTTCCGTCATCGATCATGACTCTCCTGACATCCGTATCGACGATACGTAAAGTAATAACTAAAGCATCATAATGAGGGAAACACAAATCATTGGCGTCAGACTTATCGAAGGTGATACTTCCTTCGAGGTCATCATACCGTTCGTGGGAGATGGTCCTCTTTAGTCTGTGCATGTTGGCGAATTTGACGTGATTAATGGAAACGACGTTCCCTTCGCCGACAATCATGTTTACCGTACGTGTTGGAGAGGGTGGTTTTCGAGGTCCCCGGGAGTGCTCTCGTCCGCATGCAAAATTGGCTTTCCCTTTGTCGCTGAGTATCTCCTTTAGGTATCCCTGGTTTAGCATCATGACGACTTGTTGTCGTAGGCCAATGCAGTCTTCGGTACTGTGCCCTCGTTCCTTGTGGAACTCGCACAGGTTGTTTGATTTTCTTGTGGCGGGGTCTGATTTCATCTTTTGGGACCACTGTACCTTGGTGCCGAGCTTTTCTAGTGTGTACACTATTTCTGAAGGAGAGACACAAAAGTTATGCTAAGAAAGTAAAGGGAGCGTACCTCTTTCATACCTGAGTGGGGCGAGGTGGCATTGCAGAGCATCCGTATGGTGAGGGGGCAGAAGTGTGGACCTCATGTAAGGTTGGTGTCGCTCTTTGCTGGGACGAGGGGGAGTTCCTGGCGTCTATCATGTCGTCGATCTCTCCTTGTGTCCGGATGCACGGTGGCTAGCCGTCAGGTCGGTCCATTGAGATCCCCCTCGTCTGCATGCACCTCGGCGCAGTAGGCATTGTGAATCTCGTCACAGGTTATAGGGGGATACTTCATGAGCCGGCTTAGCAGTTTTTTGGTAGCTCTGGAGCCGTCCTTGCTAATCTATTCTGGAAGGCCGCTACCGCCATCCCTACTAACATGTTTGGTAGTCTCATTCTTACCCTGTTGAACCTGGTGAGGAAGTCTCTAAGGCCCTCGCCCGTGGTCTGTCTGACGGCGAATATGTCGTTTACCCTTGCTTGTGCCTTTTGAGCGCCGGCATGTGCTGTGACGAACTTATCCGCCATCTCTTTGAAAGTTGAGATTGCTTTGGCAGGTAGTTGGGAATACCAGGTCAAGGCTCCCCCGTTCAGTATTTTGCCAAACTTTTTTAGCAGCACTGATGGTACCGGTTCTTTGGACAAGTCATTACCTGTCACGGTGGTGACATAGTGGATGAGATGTGATTCACGTCCAAGCAACGGTCGTAGTCAATATAACCTGGTCTAATAAGTCCAGAATCCATCCCACAGGGAATTAACCTACCAATTACAACTTTCACAACCCAAGAATACTTCTGAATCAAGTTCCCAAAATTTCGAGTATATATTTGTGAGTGGTTCGACTAACTACTTTTGCAAGAATTAAAAAGGATTAAAAGAAAGAATTGAATGTTGGGTAAAATAATATGGAAAAGGACTAAGGTATTGATTTCCCCTATTGATGGAATCCCTTATCGTTATGCTCATACAAATTATTAATATATTATATCAATCATGAATGCTATTTGTATCATAACCTTCTCCCAAGCAATTACAATAATTTACTAGTGCACTCTCCCGAGCTACCCGAGCTAGCTTTAATTTGAATAGTTCACTTAAGATTGCACCCAAGACTTCGTTATTCCTAACCCCGTCTTTACGCCTAAAGTTATAGATTTCTCCAATAACCTAGGTGTGGTGTTGTTCAACAATATACCTAAATATTCACTCTTTTCCAAGTTATACTCACAAAATAGGCACAGCTAATCGGGAGCTCTACCAATTAACTACAATAAGAACGAAGTTGAACAAATAGAAATCTAGCTAACAATTTGTAATCACATAAACGATAAATTCATCACTCAATAGGTTCCATCAAAACCTTAGAAAATGATTTAGCTACTCATGCTCAAAGAAACAAGAATAATAATTGAATTCATAAATAAATACTTGATATAAAAATAAAGGAATGAGTTGAGAGAGTTCTCTCTTACTAATTGTCTTGCAAAAGTAGTGAAAAATACACAACTTGCCTCTATTGGGCGAACTATGAGTTTATATAGAGGTTCTAGGGCTTAAAAACTGAATTTTTACACAACTATGAAAGTATCTTGCGGCTCCTTCCGCGATTCGTCCGCGGTCGCGGACGAACCGCGGACAGAACCGTTCTCTGAATCTTCAAAAATCTTCTACATGACAGTTTTTTCGCGGTTCATCCGTGGTCTCGAATGAACCGCGAGATTCCACCCTGTTCTATTGGGAATTTGGAACAACTCAAACATGCAAGTTGTAGATATTTGAATTAGCTTTCCAACCATATATTATGGAGCCCAAATAGAGTTCGGAGCTAAAAGTTATGTCCAATTTACTAGACAGTGCACAATACGCCTCATCGATTCTTTGCTTGTACTACACTATCAAATTTGACCCCCGAACTCTATCCCGGCTTACTTCCTTGAGCTTTTACTCATACGTCAAAGCTTCAAATCACTTAAATTCATTCCATAACATCCATATAGCTCAGAATCACACCTTCCCGGCTATTTTCAACATAAGTTCTTGACTTGTACCACACTTTGGCCCTTTTCACCATCTTTTGACTCCAAAACTTGCTATTTTAGTATTCATTAGATCATGTGTACCTATACCACACTAAGAACACTAATAAAAGCATTTTTCCATCATAAACAATATCAAAACAACAATAAAGCGTGATTATTTAGGGCATAAATATAGTCAAATTAACCTATTATCAATACCCCACACTTAAACCTTTGCTCGTCCTCGAGCAACCTTAATCACACTTTAGGCCAATTTTAGTTATGTCTCCCCCAAATTATGTCACAAAAGCTATTTTTCATGATTAACCTAATATATGCACAATCCTTACCTAACTGTAAACTCTCATGCCAGCACATTATTGCTTACTCTAATTATTACCAAAAACTTGCAAATTTACGTTCTTTCTCTTGAGTTACACACCCTCACATAGTTTATTGAGAGAAGTTCCCACACATAAACAATTCAGAACATGAAACTTATAAATATCGAAAAAATTCACTCACTCTCAACAAAGAACATTCATATGCATACTGACACACCATAGGCTTGCCCCTAGTGTAATACTCCACTAATCGAGTTATTCAATCATAGATCAAGAGGTCTTTAAGGGTTGTAATGTTGGCTACGGGACGGGTAGGATACTTTTTCTTATAGTGACTAACCTCCCTAAGCACTTTTTCTTTTCCTTTTCACAACTTCCCTTTTCGTTTTCTACCTTATGTCTCCCCTAAACATTCATTCACCTTTATTTACTTTGAATCCCCACTTGTCTTTTGTTGGTGTAACTGGCCTTTCTAATTTTCATATATACATTGATATAGCTCTTTTTCTCAGAATAGTTTTTTTTCTCATTGCTTTGCAACACATTTATATTATTTTGGCCAGTTCACTATTTTCTACCATTCATTCTTGATTTTCCCTTTTTCAATTTCCCTTCACCCCACACTTAGACTTTTGCATATTCATTACAATACAAGTGCTCCTAGGAGGTAAAGTAGAACAATATAATAATTTGAAAAACATTAAAGGGTTATCAAAGAATAGGCTTTAAGCTCAAAGGGGTTAACTAGGATATTATGTACGGGTGAATTCATGTCTATTGGTTAATGGGGTTACACAAAGAAATGCCTATTTCCTTTCTACAACCAAACAACTTCTATTTCACTTTGCAAACACACAGGGCAAGTTCTAGGCATCATGTAAAGCATACAATGTAAGTAAAACCTCACACACACATAGCATGCAACTCATTTGGAATCCGGTTCATCTACAAAGTCCTATCGATGTTCAAGCAAGAATTATTGTGCAAATTTAAGGCATATTTAGATTCTACAGTCAAGCTTAGAAAATACATTCTCAAGTTCAATTAAGCTTTGCTAATGTGCATACTTGGGGTTACATGTTACCCTTTTTCCTCTAATCCTAAGAAAAGAAAAATCTACCTAACCCGGTTCAATATAAACCCTTGGAAAAGAACCGTGGTCAAAAGAAAAACCAAGGGAGAGGTGATACACTACCTAGAAAAAGAAAATAAAAGAAAGAAAAATTCCTACGTGGACTACTTCCCTCAAGAGTACTTGTCCTAAATAGTCCGTCATCAGGAAGAGCCCTCTACTCATATTTTTGGATTTTTCAAATTTTTGATTTTTTTGTGTTTTTATTCCGACTTAGACCCTTAAGAAACCCGTCGCCAAGTGTCCATCATCGAGCCAAGCCAGCTAATATAATTTACAGCTAAACCTACTATATACAATATACAATACAAGATAAGTCTCCCACCCCACACTTAAAATCATGCCATGTCCTCATGGCATAATAATACATGTATAGCACAGAAGGGTGAGAAAGCTTACCTGGAATCTACCCCATGTCTAGCCACTTTATCACTTTCCTTTTTACCCTATCCTTCATATTCGGGTTCAGCCTTCTTTTGCGTTCCATGTAGGGTTTGTGTCCCTCTTCTAGGAGAATCTTGTTCATGCAGTATGCAGGGCTGATCCCCTTTATGACTGCCATGGTCTACCTAATGGCAGTCTTGCATTCTTTTAGTACATGTATAAGCTTTTGGGCCTACACATCTAACAAACTAGATGAGATAATAACCGCTAAAGTGGAGTTTGGACCTAGAAATTCATACCTGAGATGAGATGGTAGTGGTTTAAGCTCAAGCTTTGGTGGCTCTTCTATGGATGGCTTTGCAGGAGGGGTCTCTCTTTTCTCTAAATGTAGAAGCTCGAATTCAAGCTATCTCTCCCAAAACCCCTTGCCTTCCAGAGATAGTACCCATTCTGCTAGACTTTCACCATTTACCTCTTCTAAGTTTATTAGGCATGCCTGAAGTGGATATTCAATGGTCAGCTCTGCATCGTCTGTCTCTACTATCACATCAACCGCATCAATAAGAGAGCAATTTGCGAACTCACTAGGGCGCATCATGGATTTTTGCACATTGAATATGATCTCTTCATCATTCAACCTCATCTTGAGTTCCCCAGTCTCACAATCAATTAGAGCTCTCCCGGTGGCTAGGAATGGTCTTCCTAGGATTATAGGAATTTCCTCGTCCACCTTGCAATCAAGAATTACAAAATCGGCGGGAAACACGAAGTTCCCTACTTAGATAAGCACATCATCTAAAATACCAAATGGACACTTAACCATCCTGTCAGCAAGCTGTAATAACATAGAGGTAGGTCTGGCTCTCCCAATGCCTAGCCTATTATAAATAAACAAGGGCATGAGATTAATGCTCGCCCCCAAATCACACAATGCCTTTGCAAAGGCATAATTTCCTATAGTGCATGGAATGGTGAAACTACCTGGATCAGATAGCTTCTCAGCAATGGGTCTGGAAACCACTGCACTATAAGTCTGGGTAAGGGTCACGGTGGCCAATTCTTGGAAATCAAATTTCCGCGACATCAAGTCTTTCATCATCTTAGCATACCCAGGCATTTCTTTTAAATCTTCAATTAAGGGAATGTTTACCTAGATATGCTTGAGCATATCAAAGAACTTTTTGTATTGCTCTTCTTTCTGGTGCTTGGCCAACCTTTGGGGGAATGGTGGTGGAGGCCTCTTCTTCCCAATGACTTGGGACTTTTCTTTCTCTATCACTTTCTCTCCAACCTGCTGCTCTACCTGTTCAGCTACTTTCTCTGTTCCCTGTTGTGCCTCTTTATTTTCAGCAACTAGTTGTACTGTACTTTCTGTCGACCCTGTGGACTCATCCAGTTCAATGGGCACTGAAGTGAGTGTCTCAGCCTGTGTGTCGATTTTCTCTCTTTCTTTCTCATCATCAAGATCTTTACCACTTCTCAGAGTCACTGCCATCAGCTGCTTTGGGACTTGGTCTTTTGGGTTTGTTTGTGTATCTGCAGGCAATGTCCCTTAAGCACGATTGTTGAGAGACATAGCAATCTGGCCCACATGTACTTCAATATTCTTGATGGCTGCATCATGGGCATCTATCCTCTCATTGGTTTTGGCATTTGACCCGATTACCTGCTGCATCATAGCTTTCAACTCTGCGAACCCATCGTCATGTCTACCCCCAAGCTGTGGTGGGGGTGGATGGTATCCCTGCTGCTAATTGCCGAAATTCTGAGGTCTAGGATATGGAGCGATGTTGTGTGGTGGACTCATACCTACTGCATTATACTGTAGTTGTTGAGGCCTGTACTGCTGTGGAGCCTGCTTCCCCCAACTCGGATTACCCTGTCTCTGCCCTCCATATTAAGCCACATAATTCATATCTTCATGCTAATGATGATGTTCTTGGTCTGCAGCCCATAGATTACCTATGGGTTGGCTAATGCAAGATGTGCATAAAACCACCATTGGCAGTGTCTACAATATGAACCTGCTGCTTGACCCCAAATTCTTCCACCTTCTTCATCGGGAAGCTCATTTGTGTCAGTAAAGTTGCCATGTTCTCCTCCATAGTGTTGGATGGATTCAGAGGTACAGAGTGTACCACTGGAGTGATAGGAGCATTCCTGGTCGTCCACCCGGATTTTTGAGCCATCTTGTCAAGCAAAGTTTGGCCTTCTCTCCAAGTCTTGCTCAGAAAAGCCCCACCTGCTGAAGCATCTACAATATTCTTCATACTGTCTGAAAGCCCCATGTAGAACCTTTGACCCAACATCTGCTCAGGAATCCGATCGTGAGGACACATAACAAGCATACCTTTAAATCTGACCCAAGTTTCATGTAATGTCTCCATTGGTTTCTGTTTGAAACTCACAATCTCATCAATTTGCTGAGCTGTCTTGTTAGGTGGATTAAACTTGTTGTGGAATTGCTTGACTAACTCATTCCAAGTTGCAATAGAGTTTATGGGGAGTGAGTTTAGCCATACCTGTGCAGCCCCTGTAACTGAGAACGGAAATAGCAATAGTCTAATGGCTTCCAGTGTCACATTCGATTGCCTCCGTGTCTTGCATATTGAGAGAAAATTCTTCAGGTGCTGATCTTCAACCTGAGTCCCAGAGAATAATCCTTTGTTTTGCAACAAGTGTAGCATGGTGTTAGTAATCTGGAAAGACTCAGCTTGAATCGCTGGCACAATAATGGCAGTTGCCAAATTATCCGTTGTTGGTTGTGCCCAGTCATATAGTGCACCTTCCTGCGCCTCCTGCGCGTTTAACCCAGCTTGCCGGTTTGGGTCGTTCATGTCTCCCATGTCGAAATCTAGTTTAATTTGTTGCTGAAATTGCTGAATTTGTTTGATTGCCCTGTTACGTGCCCGGAAAGTTTGCTCTGGGTCTGAGAGTCCTTCAATTAGTTCTCCAGTCCTTGCAGATTTTCTAGGCATGCACCTGACTACCCAATTTCAACAACCGTCAAAAAATTCAATGTAAATTGTGTAGAAAGAACCTGACTGCACAAGAATCTTGTAGTTCTGTCAATGGCAATTGATAATTCCATCAATTCCTCGGCAACGGTGCCAAAATTGATTCACGTCCAAGCAATGGTCGTCGTAAATATAACCTCGTCTAATAAGTCCAGAATCGATCCCACAGGGAATTAACCTACCAATTACAACTATCACAACCCAAGAATACTTCTGAATCAAGTTCCCAAAATTTCGAGTAAATGTTTGTTAGTGGTTCGACTAACTACTTTTGCAAGAACTAAAAAGGATTAAAAGAAAGAATTGAATGTTGGGTAAAATAATATGGAAAAGGACCAAGATATTTATTTCCCCTATTGATGGAATCCCTTATCGTTATGCTCATACAAATTATTAATATATTCTATCAATCATGAACGTTATTTGTATCATAACCCTCTCCCGAGCAATTACAATAATTTACTAGTGCACTCTCCCGAGCTACCCTAGCTAGCTTTAATTTGAATAGTTCACTTAAGATTGCACCCAAGACTTCATTATTCCTAACCCCGTCTTTACGCCTAAAGTTATAGATTTCTCCAATAACCTAGGTGTGGTGTTGTTCAACAATAAACCTAAATATGCACTCTTTTCCAAGTTATGCACACTAAATAGGCACAGCTAATCGTGAGCTCTACCAATTAACTACAATAAGAACGAAGTTGAACAAATAGAAATCTAGCTAACAATTTGTAATCACATAAACGATACGTTCATCACTCAATAGGTTCCATCAAAACCGTAGAAAAGGATTTAGCTACTCATGCTCAAAGAAACAAGAATAATAATTGAATTCATATATAAATACTTGATATAAAAATAAAGGAATGAGTTGAGAGAGTTTTCTCTTACTAATTATCTTTCAAAAGTAGTGAAAAATACACAACTTGCCTCTATTGGGCGAACTAGGAGTTTATATAGAGGTTTTAGGGCTTAAAAACTGAATTTGTACACAACTAGGAAAGTATCTTGCGGCTCCTTCCGCAGTTCTTCTGCGGTCGCGGACGAACCGCGGACAGAACAGTTCTCTGAATCTTCAAAAATCTTCTACAGGCCTGTTTTTTCGCGGTTCATCTGCGGTCACGAATGAACTGCGCGATTTCACCCTGTTCATTTCGGAATTTGGAAAAATGCAAAACATGAAAGTTGTAGATATTTGAATTAGATTTCCAATCATATATTATTCAGCCCAAATGGAGTTCGAAGCGAAACATTATGTCCAATTTACTAGACAGTGCGCAATACGCCTCATCGATTATTCGCTTGTACTACACTATCAAATTTGACCCCCAAACTCGATCCTGGCTTACTTCCTTGAGCTTTTACTCATACTTCAAAGCTCCAAATCACTTAAATTCATTCTATAATATCCATATAGCTCGGAATCACAGCTTCCCGACTATTTTCAACATAAGTTCTTGACTTGTACCACACTTTGGCCTTTTTCACCATCTTTTGACTCCAAAACTTGCTCTTTTAGTCTTCATTAGCTCATGTGTACCTATAACACACTAAGAACACTAATAAAAGTATTTTGTCATCATAAACAATATCAAAACAACAATAAAGCGTGATTATTTAGGGCATAAATATTCAAATTAACCTATTATTAATACCCCACACTTAAACCTTTGCTCGTCCTCGAGCAACCTTAATCACACTTTAGGCCAATTGTATTTATGTCTCCCCCAAATTATGTCACAAAAGCTATTTTTCATGATTAACCCAAGATATGCACAATCCTTACCTAACCGTAAACTCTCATGTCAGCACATTATTGCTTACTCTAATTATTACCAAAAACTTGCAAATTTACCTTCTTCCTCTTTAGTTACACACCCTCACATAGTTTATTGAGAGAAGTTCCCACACATAAACAATTCAGAACATGAAACTTATAAATATCGGAAAAATTCACTCACTCTCAACAAAGAACATTCATATGCATACGGACACACCATAGGCTTGCCCCTAGTGTAATACTCCACTAATCGAGTTATTCAATCATAGATCAAGAGGTCTTTAAGGGTTGTAATGTTGGCTACGGGACGGGTAGGATACTTTTGCTTATAGTGACTAACCTCCCTAAGCACTTTTTCTTTTCCTTTTCACAACTTCCCTTTTCGTTTTCTACCTTATGTCTCCCCTAAACATTCCTTCACCTTTATTTACTTTGAATCCCCACTTGTCTTTTGTTGGTGTAACCGGCCTTTCTAATTTTCATATATACATTGATATAGCTCTTTTTCTCAGAATATCTTTTTTTTTCTCATTGCTTTGCAACACATTTACATTATTTTGGCCAATTCACTATTTTCTACCATTCATTCTTGATTTTCCCTTTTTCAATTTCCCTTCACCCCACACTTAGACTTTTGCATATTCATTACAATACAAGTGCTCCTAGGAGGTAAAGTAGAACAATATAATAATTTGAAGAACATTCAAGGGTTATCAAAGAATAGGCTTTAAGCTCAAAGGGGTTAACTAGGATATTATGTACGGGTGAATTCATGTCTATTGGTTAATGGGGTTACACAAAGAAATGCCTATATCCTTTCTACAACCAAACAACTTCTATTTCGCTTTGCAAACACAGGGCAAGTTCTAGGCATCATGTAAAGCGTACAATGTAAGTAAAACCTCACACACTCATAGCATGCAACTCATTTGGAATCCGGTTCATCTACAAAGTCCTATCGATGTTCAAGCAAGAATTATTGTGCAAATTTAAGGCATATTTAGATTCTACAGTCAAGCTTAGAAAATACATTCTCAAGTTCAATTAAGCTTTGCTAATGTGCATACTTGGGGTTACATGTTACCCTTTTTCCTCTAATCCTAAGAAAAGAAAAATCTACCTAACCCGGTTCAGTAAAAACCCTTGGAAAAGAACCGTGGTCAAAAGAAAAATCAAGGGGGAGGTGATACACTACCTAAAAAAAGAAAATAAAAGAAAGAAAAATTCCTGCGTGGACTACTTCCCTCAAGAGTATTTGTCCTAAATAGTCCATCATCAGGAAGAGCCCTCTACTCATATTTTTGGATTTTTCAAATTTTTGATTTTTTTGTGTTTTTATTCCGACTTAGACCCTTAAGAAACCCGTCGCCAAGTGTCCATCACCGGGCCAAGCCAGCTAATACAATTTACAGCTACATTACTATATACAATATACAATACAAGATAAGTCTCCCACCCCACACTTAAAATCATGCCATGTCCTCAAGGCATAATAATACATGTATAGCACAGAAGGGTGAGAAAACTTACCTGGAATCTACCCCATGTCTAGCCACTTTATCACTTTCCTTTTCACCCTATCCTTCATATTCGGGTTCAGCCTTCTTTTGCGTTTCCTGGAGAGTTTGTGTCCCTCTTCTAGGAGAATCTTGTTCATGCAGTATGCGAGGTTGATCCCCTTTATGACTGCCATGGTCCACCCAATGGTAGTCTTGCATTCTTGTAGTACCTGTATAAGCTTTTGGGCATGCACATCTAACAAACTAGATGAGATAATAACCAGTAAAGTGGAGTTAAGACCTAAAAATTCATACCTGAGATGAGATGGTAGTGGTTTAAGCTCAAGCTTTGGTGGCTCTTCTATAGATGGCTTTGCAGGAGGGGTCTCTCTTCTCTCTAAATGTAGAGGCTCGAATTCAAGCTCTCTCTCCCAAAACCCCTTGCCTTCCAGAGAGAGTACCCATTCTGCTAGACTTTCACCATTTACCTCTTCTAAGTTTATTAGGCATGCCAGAAGTGGATCTTCAATGGTCAACTCTGCATCATCTGTCTCCACTATCACATCAACCGCATCAATGAGACAGCAATTCGCGAACTAACTAGGGCGCCTCATGGATTTTTGCACATTGAATATGATCTCCACATCATTCAACCTCATCTTGAGTTCCCCAATCTCACAATCAATTAGAGCTCTCCCGGTGGCTAGGAATGGTCTTCGTAGGATTATAGGAATTTCCTCACCCACCTTGCAATCAAGAATCACAAAATCGGCGGGAAACACGAACTTCCCTACCTGGATAAGTACATCTTCTAAAATACCAAATGGACGCTTAACCGTCCTGTCAGCAAGCTGTAATAACATAGAGGTAGGTCTGGCTCTCCCAATGCCTATCCTCTTATAAATAACCAATGGCATGAGATTAATGCTCACCCCCAAATCACACAATGCTTTTGCAAAGGCATAATTTCCAATAGTGCATGGAATGGTGAAACTACCTGGATCAGATAGCTTCTCAGCAATAGGTCTGGACACTACTGCACTACAAGTCTGGGTAAGGGTCACGGTGGTCAAGTCATGGAAATCAAATTTCCGCGACATCAAGTCTTTTATCATCTTAGCATACCTAGGCATTTCTTTTAAAGCTTCAATTAAGGGAATGTTTACCTGGATTTGCTTGAGCATATCAAAGAACTTTTTGTATTGCTCTTCTTTCTAGTGCTTGGCCAACCTTTGGTGGAATAGTGGTGGAGGCCTCCTCTTCCCAATGACTTGGGACTTTTCTTTCTCTATCACTTTCTCTTCAACCTCCTGCTCCACCTGTTCAGCTACTTTCTCCGTTCCCTACTGCGCCCCTTTATTTTTAGCAACTGGATGGACTGTAACTTCTGTCAACCTCTGTGGACTCATCCAGTTCAATGGGCACTGGAGTGAGTGTCTCAGCCTGTGTGTCGCTTTTCTCTCTTTCTTTCTCGGTATCAAGATCTCTACCACTTCTCAGAGTCACTGCCATCAGCTGCTTTGGGAATTGGTATTTTGGGTTTGTTTGTGCATCTGCAGGCAATGTCCCTTGAGGATGATTGTTGAGAAACATAGCAATCTGGCCCACCTGTACTTCAATATTCTTGATGGATGCATCATGGGTATCTATCCTCTCATTGGTTTTGGCATTTGACCCGATTACCTGCTGCATCATAGCTTTCAACTCTGCGAACCCCCATGCTGTGGTGGGGGTGGATGATATCACTACTGCTGATTGCCGAAATTATGAGGTCTAGGATATGGACCCATGTTGTGTGGTGGCCTCATACCTGCTGCATTACACTGTAGTTGTGGAGGCCTGTACTGTTGTGGAGCATGCTGCCCCCAACTCGGATTACCCTATCTCTGCCCTCCATAATAAGCCACATAATTCATATTCTTGGTCTGCAGCCTATAGATTACATATGGGTTGGATAATGCAAGATGTGCATATAACGCCATTGGTAGTGTCTACAATATGAACCTGCTGCTTGACCCCAAATTCTTCCACCTTCTTCGTCAGGATGCTCATTTGTGTCAGTAAAGTTGCCATGTTCTCCTCCATAGTGTTGGATGGATTCAGAGGTACAGAGTGTACCACTGGAGTGATAGGAGCATTCCTAGTCGTCCACCCGAAGTTTTGAGCCATCTTGTCAAGCAAATTTTGGCCTTCTCTCCAAGTCTTGCTCAGAAAAGCCCCACCTACTGAAGCATCTACAATATTCTTCATGCTGTCTGAAAGCTCCATGTAGAACCTTTGACCCAACATCTACTCAGGAATCCCATGGTGAGGACACATAATAAGCATACCTTTAAATCTGCCCCAAGTTTCATGTAATGTCTCCATTGGTTTCTGCTTGAAGCTCACAATCTCATCAATTTGCTGAGCTGTCTTGTTAGGTGGATTAAACTTGTTGTGGAATTGCTTGACTAACTCATCCTAAGTTGCAATAAAGTTTATGGGGAGTGAGTTTAGCCATACCTGTGCAGCCCCTATAACTGAGAACGGAAAGAGCAATAGTCTGATGGCTTTCGGAGTCACATTTGATTGCCTCTGTGTCTTGCATATTAAGAGAAAGTTCTTCAGGTGCTGTTGTGGATCTTCAACCTGAGTCCCAGTGAATAATCCTTTGTTTTGCAACAAGTGTAGCATGGTGTTAGTAATCTGGAAAGACTCAGCTTGAATCGCTGGCACAATAATGGCAGTTGCCAAATTATTCGTTGTTGGTTGTGCCGAGTCGTATAGTGCACCTTCCTGCGCCTCCTGTGCGTTTAAACCAGCTTGCCGGTTTGGGTCGTTCACGTATCCCATGTCGAAATGTAGTTTAATTGGTTGATGAGATTGCTGAATTTGTTTGATTGCCCTGTTACGTGCCCGGAAAGTTTGCTCTGGGTCTGAGAATCCTTCAATTAGTTCTCCAGTCCTTGCAGATTTTCTAGGCATGCACCTGACTACCCAATTTCAACAACCATCAAAAAATTCATTGTAAATTGTGTAGAAAGAACCTCACTGCACAAGAATCTTATAGCTCTGTCAATGGCAATTGATAATTCCGTTAATTCCCCGGCAACTGCGTCAAAATTGATTCATGTCCAAGCAACGGTCGTAGTCAATATAACCTGGTCTAATAAGTCCAGAATCGATCCCACAGGGAATTAACCTACCAATTACAACTTTCACAACCCAAGAATACTTCTGAATCAAGTTCCCAAAATTTTGAGTATATGTTTATTAGTGGTTCGACTAACTACTTTTGCAAGAATTAAAAAGGATTAAAAGAAAGAATTGAATGTTGGGTAAAATAATATGGAAAAGGACTAATGTATTGATTTCCCTTATTGATGGAATCCCTTATCGTTATGCTCATACACATTACTAATATATTCTATCAATCATGAATGCTATTTGTATCATAACCCTCTCCCGAGCAATTACAATAATTTACTAGTGCACTCTCCCGAGCTACCCTAGCTAGCTTTAATTTGAATAGTTCACTTAAGATTGCACCCAAGACTTAGTTATTCCTAACCCCGTCTTTACGCCTAAAGTTATAGATTCCTCCAATAACCTAGGTGTAGCATTGTTCAACAATAAACCTAAATATGCACTCTTTTCCAAGTTATGCACACTAAATAGGCACAGCTAATCGGGAGCTCTACCAATTAACTACAATAAGAATGAAATTGAACAAATAGAAATCTAGCTAACAATTTGTAATCACATAAACGATAAGTTCATCACTCAACAGGTTCCATCAAAACCTTAGAAAAGGATTTAGCTACTCATGCTCAAGGAAATAAGAATAATAATTGAATTAATAAATAAATACTTGATATAAAAATAAAGGAATAAGTTGAGAGAGTTCTCTCTTACTAATTGTCTTGCAAAAGTAGTGAAACATACACAACTTGCCTCTATTGGGCGAACTAGGAGTTTATATAGAAGTTTTAGGGCTTAAAAACTGAATTTGTACATAACTAGGAAAGTATTTTGCGGCTCCTTTCGCGGTTCATCCGCGGTCGCGGACTAACCGCGGACAGAACAGTTCTCTAAATCTTCAAAAATCTTCTGCAGGCCTGTTTTTTCGCGGTTCATCCGCGATCTCGAATGAACCGCGCTTTTTCACCCTGTTCCGTTGGGATTTTGGAAACACACAAAACATTAAAGTTGTAGCCCTTTGAGTTAGCTTTTGAACCATATATTATGGAGCAAAGATGGAGTTCGGAATGAAAAGTTATGTCCAATGTACTAGACAGTGCACAATACGCCTCATCGATTCTTCGCTTGTACTACACTATCAAATTTGACCCCCGAACTCGATCCCGACTTATTTCCTTGAGATTTTACTCATACTTCAAATCTACAAATCACTTAATTCATTCCATAACATCCATATAGCTCGGAAATCACATATACCCGGCTATTTTCAACATAAGTTCTTGACTTGTACCACACTTTGGCCTTTTTCACCATCTTTTTACTTCAAAACTTGCTCTTTTAGTCTTTATTAGCTCATGTGTACCTATAACACACTAAGAAAACTAATAAAAGCATTTGTCATCATAAACAATATCAAAACAATAATAAAGCGTTATTATTTAGGGCATAAATATAGTCAAATTCACCTATTATCAAGATGATCCTCAGGATCGGTGGTTCCGTCGTACACCTTCAGGTAGGGGGCATCTTGAAGGTTTTCGGGATGGTGTAGGGTGCAACCTCTTCTTAGTAAGGTTGTTCTACAAACCTTCCTACGTCCTGTTTGGGTAGCAATTTAGGTGCTCTAGGGATCTTGTCAACCCTATCTTGGTGCTCCTTCATTTGGTCATGGAGGGCCTGATTTTCGCTTTCCATTTCTTCCATCTTCCTAAGGATGGAGGCCAACGTGTCATCGTGTATTTGTGTTTCGACGGGTTGGCCGTTGGTTCGTGTTCCTTCCTGTTCATCTGTTGCGGTGGTGTTGCTCGTTGTTGGTGTTGCATTCTCGTAGCTTCGTGGTGGCTTTTCCACTAAGCTGCTCAGGGTGCTGGTCAGCCATTCTCCAATAATATCCTGACCGTTGGGGGTGCTTCTCTTGAAGTGGAGGTGTCTTTTTCCTGCAGGGTTGCAAGGTTCCCGAAGGGGGAAAGTGAGATTTTCGCCTCAGGTGTGATATCAGGGGTGGCGTTGATGGCAGCACTACCACCGGCCTCGTTCATGGAACTCAGGAGGTTGGTGGTAACTTATACAGCTTTGGATCGAGTGTCATTTTCGGCCATTTCCGGGCTTTTTCCTATGATCGGATCTTGTGGATGTATACTACGAGTTTGATTCTCGAAATCTCCACAGACGACGCCAAATTATTTGACCCAAAAGCCATCGGTTGCTTTATGAGTTAGGGACGATCAAAGATTATATAAAGGGTAAATCGAAATCAATGGTAATATATCTTAAAGATCGATTTTTGGATTCGTATATAGGTTGCCCTTGTAAGAATGTAGTGGATCTTAATGAAGTGTTTGAGCAAGTAAGCAATAAAGAGATAAAATAGAGAGAAAATTACAGAGTAAGAGAGAGTTGTATTATTAATGATCAATAATACTTGTCTTAGAAATGAGGGGGACCCTTCCTTATATAGAAGGATAACCCCCTCGCCAACACATTACATCGTCCCAAAGCTATTACTATTACAACGAAGATATAGGGGAGGGGAGTCGGGACGTCTACTCGGGCGAGCCTGCTGATACGCCACTACAGTCGAGGATTGTACGGACACGAAAGAGGGTGTCATCTGGCGTCAACGGCCGCGTAAGAATACGTGCTCGACCCGTATTACATCCAAGTCGGCTATACGTATATATATGCCTGTCCCGTCTTACATCCGATTCGACCCCATACAATTTTGGTTCGAGGCCGGATAATGAGAGTGGGGGCCGGGTAGTGCACTAGTAAGTGAGACTCTAAGTGTGAGATACAGTTCAGATTATTAATTAGAATCAGTGCAGTGCAACTGTAACACAAGTTGACATGTTCTTCCATAAATTTTGTATGACGGCAACAGATATTATTTGATGCTATCTACCGATGGACTTCTTTAATCAAAAACCACAGCTCGCAGTTTTGGGCTAGACGATTTTGGGATTTTCCGCTGGCGTCACCTATGGTCTTTTCCCGCAATTTCAATTTATGAGTATTCTCGTGCTTCCTTATTGTTTGACCCAAAAGCTATCGAAAAATCAAAGAATATATAAGGTAAATCGGAACCAATTGTAATATATCTTATAGATCGATCTTTGGATTCGTGTATATATTTTTCTTGTAAGAATGTAGTGGAGCTTAATGAAATATTTGAACAAGTAAGCAATAAAGAGATAAAATATTGAGAAAATGGCAGAGAGAGAGAGTTGTATTATTAATGATCAATAATACTTGTCTTAAAAATGAGGGGACACTTCCTTATATAGGAGGATGACCCCCTCGCTGGCACATTACATCGTCTAAAAGATATTGCTATTACAACGAAAGTATAGGGGATGGGGAGTCGGGACGTCTGTTCGGGCAAGCCTGCTGATACGCCACTATAGTCGAGAGCGTATCCTCTTCATCGTACGGACATGAAAGAGGGTGTCGTCCGGTGTCTACGACCGCATAAGGGTACGTGTTCGACCCGTATTACATCCGAGTCGGCCCCATACACTTAATATTTACATAAATTTTAAAACTGGAAAAAGTTATATTATATAATTTTACACCTTTTAAGAAAATGATTCTGGCAAAGTACACGAATTAAAGAATTAACTTATATATCATGATACAATAAAATACTAACACCCCATGAGTCACGATAGTTTAAATATTTGTTTGAACAAAATTATATACAATTATGTTCAATATAATATTTTTATAAAAACTTTCACACATCAGTTTATATAATATTTTAGCTCGCTCCTTTTGGAATAACTTAATAAAACTCTTGTTCTCACGTGCTAGTTGCTACTTACCTTGTTTGTGGTGTTCAAAGCCTGACAAAACTGTCTTCCAACTGTTGCAAAGGAGTCTATATACACATTTTAATTTTCTCTTAGACCAAAACCGCCCATAGAAACTCGACTTTTTCCCTTTTTTCCTTTTTTTCATTTTCTACATCCCTTCCCAAGCAAGATATATATTATACCTTTTTGAGACAATTACATATGAGGATTTGGCCCACCAACTTTCCAAAATTCATGCAAATTTTTAAAAATAACCGTATTGGGAAGAGGGGAGTGTTTTATGCCTTAGTTAAAGGAGCATGAACCTGCTCTATCACCTACACCTGCTTTCACTATTCTGGTGATCTGGTCCAATCAAATCTTACGTCTTCTAACTTCAATCCTCCATTATCCTTTTTTTTTTTCTTTCTTTTATTCTGCTACTAGATAAGGAAGCCCAATATTATAATTTTATTAAAATTTTTATTTTACTGGTGTTTAGGTAATTAACTTTTGAGGTTTAACAAGCTATATATTTTAAAATTACTTTTGAATATAAAAATATTTAGTTTGAAATCGTCGATGAAAATTATTTAATTTTCATTTTCAAATTGCTTCAAGATAGTAGGGTAATCGGGTAAATATAAAAATCTTGTAAATATAGGATACTTTTTTTTGTTGTTGTATTAGTTAAAAATTAATTTTATTTTCTCTATGGAAACTTCTATTTAAATAAAATAAAATTAATAATTTTCTAAAATGAGAAAAGATTATAAATAAGCATTTGCACTACACAAATAGTCTAATCAATACATGCATAGTGTATTTAAAAGATAGTTGTGGCTAGAGAAATATGGGGTTCATGTGTATTTTGTATTTAAAAAATACAAACATGAAATATTTATCAAATGACATATATGTCCTTGTTCAACCATTTTTCCTTTTCTATATAATAGAAAAATCAAACTGGAAACATTATTCTAACTTCTTCCATTGAATAATAATAAAGAAAATACTGTAACTATTTTGTTTCTTCAGCTATTTTTTTGCTTGGTTCCAACTAGTTAATTTGTCTTTTGTCTATGAATCAATCAAACGTGACAAAGAAAATAGCTAACTTGGAAAAACTGAGTCGAAATTAAAAAGTCAAGCGTCAGAAATGAATGTACATAGAGAGTAAAAAATTAGAATTGAAGAAGAAAGTAAATATACCTAGCAAATGAATTATATCTTTTATCGTTATTGACTCACTCATCTATACAATCTCAACCAAATTAAAAAATATTAAACTTCAAAATGACTTTTTAATTATTCTTATATTTTTTTTTTTGAGTTGTTCTGTATATATTTTTTTTTATTATTTTTTTTTTTTATTATTTTTTTTTTGAATTGTTGTGCCGGATCCGTCCCTCAAGATCTTTGGTCTTCATCCGGACCCGATTAAAAAATGGGATCACTTGTTATGAATTCGTTAAGATTGATTTTAATATAGTCATGACTTATTGGAAGTAGAAGGCGTTCCGGTGAAATATGCATGAACATAAAAAGATTAAAATCAATTTATTAATGATCGAGTGACGTTGCTTCTTTTTATAATAATAGAGTGCAATACTTTGCCTTTAGTATTTGGAGCCTAAAGCAATGGCTTCGCTAAACTTACCATTCGGCCCGCCCCTGCATTAGGCACCTCTTTTTTATTTTATATATATATATATATAACATGGTCTTATTTATATATCACATAATAGTAGAGTTTTTACAACCATAATCGTCCGATAGGCCATTTGCTATTTGGCTTTTACAAACCATGTCACGTAGGACATTTTTGTTCCCATAATAAGCTAGTCTATAACAAATGTCTTTTCTACCATGTTTAATAGCATAAGATAGGCCTTCTAAGTCACATCTTAAAGACTTCAGTTGTAAAAAGTGGCAGGTAATGTAGAAGAGTAAGATCCCTGCATTTATTATTACATAATGTCCTCCTAGCCATCTTGTGTGCAAGCGTACTGGCTTCCCTGAACGTGTGGTTGGTTTTCTGAAACTTCAACTGAGTCATTAACAACTTACACTCAATAATGATGTCATAAAAAATAGACATCCCATTTGTTAAGCAATTTGTAACATCAGTAGAGTCTGTTTCCACTTCTATGTTTGATAACCCATGCCTTTCGGCTACTTGAAGACCTGCTTTCTAAGCCAGAAGCTCTGCATGAATTGGTGATAAGCCTGCAGAGGCTCCATAGAAGCCAACTATCCAGTGACCCTTACTATCTCTGATAGTACCACCAAAAACACATAGAGAACTTTCTTGAATAAACGAACCATCCATATTAAGCTTGATAGTGTTTGCTGGAGGCTTACTCCATACCACATTGATATATGGCTTATTGCTTCATTTTGAGTGAGAAGTTTGTAGCACAATGTCTGATTAATAGCATGCTGAAGGGCCGGTTTACCAGTGGCATTTTTAAAGAGATTATTATTCCTATTTATTTAAATAGACCACATAATAAAAGGAAGAGCTCATTCCAATTAGTGACACCATTTTCATTTTGAGGATGGCGGTCTCTACGATTTAATAACCATTGAGGAATAAAATTTCCATTACTTGTATCTAAACCTAGTTAAAACTATAAATCCCTAAATGTTAGGCAGTCTAAGTAAACGTGCTTAATCGTTTCCCTCTGGGACTTGCAGTAGGAACACACATGATCAATATGGATTTCCCTGTAATTTATTTCTTATAAATAATGTGGCCCAATAAGTTAAGGCCCATAATTAATATTTAATTAATGAATAAATCTCATCCGTCCGATTGGTTACTTGATGGACGTACCAGATTAAATGAAAATCTCCATAAATTGGTCCTCTCCCCACCCATTAGGGTTACTGCTTTTCCTCTCTTCCATTCCTAAAGACGGCGGTAACGAAAGCTAGGGCAAGGGGCGAGAAACCAATTGCCGATTAACGCTTCCGCTTAAAGATGATGGCTCACGATTCAGGTATGTTTTCTATGTCGATTATATGTAAGATTATCATGTTCAAGATCCTGGTAGAATTAAAGTTTATGCTTACATGTGGTATCAGAGCCTGGATTGTTTGAACTGATAATCTTCGTTTACAAACTTTATGACGGAGAAAAGCACGTACTATTACCTCTCTGATCTTACGTATCATAATTTGGAGGAAAGCACATACTATTACCTTGAATTGTTTTATTCATTGGATTGTGACCCACCAAATATAAGCATGAAAAAAATAGGTGATGTTGTTCTTGGATATGACACTATCTAGGAATACAAGGTTACTTCACTTTAGATTGTTCATCATATTTGAATGTGTTTATTCTAGTTTGCTTTTTTCTGATAAAAATTTACTTCATATTCTCATTAAGAAAAAGAGAAACAGAGAAAGGGAGGGATATATTCTTCTTGCCTTCCCTTTCTTTTGATCGCCGTCCACTTTATTATTACAATGTCGTTCTGGTCTGTCAGTCTCGTATAGGAGTGGCTGATTTGTTGAGGCTACTATTTTAATATCTTGACCATTATTTATTTTATCATGTGATTAATGTGTATAAGTTTGTTAGTCACCAAAGTGGCCAAACTAGATTATTTAAAGTATTCACATGCATAAAAATATTAAAATCTCTATTTATGTGCGCACTTATGTTATATAGTTTGTTAGTCACCAAAGTGGCCAAACTTTTCTGATTTGCTCTTTTCTGATAAAAATTTACTTCATATTCTCATTAAGAAAAAGAGAAACAGAGAAAGGGAGGGATATATTCTTCTTGCCTTCCCTTTCTTTTGATCGCCGTCCACTTTATTATTACAATGTCGTTCTGGTCTGTCAGTCTCGTATAGGAGTGGCTGATTTGTTGAGGCTACTATTTTAATATCTTGACCATTATTTATTTTATCATGTGATTAATGTGTATAAGTTTGTTAGTCACCAAAGTGGCCAAACTAGATTATTTAAAGTATTCACATGCATAAAAATATTACAATCTCTATTTATGTGTGCACTTATGTTATATAGTTTGTTAGTCACCAAAGTGGCCAAACTAGTTAGTTTTATGAAAATATGCATACATAAAATTATAGTTTATCTATGAAATTAATGAAATGCCTATAATAAAATAAATGGATAAATTAAAATTCACTATTGCTAGAACTTAAGGATTTACCCAAAGGTGAATCAATTATTCTATGAATAGTGATATGACGAGGTAAATTAATATTCTTAGTCAAATATATATTGTTTGTCCAAAGATGACATATATATTTGGTTAAAAATATTTAATTACCTATTAAAGACTAAATGGCATTTAAATTATGATAGTGTATCGTAGTATTTACCCAAAGGTGAACTGTGATATGCTTTAATTGTTTTGTTGAATCCATATTGATTTGTGAGCATGTGTTATCTATTTTGCAGCTATTCCTTTTCATTCGCTTGCTTCGTCTGTTACTATGTTCAATGGATTGAACTTCTCTGAATGGCGTGAGCAAGTCCAGTTCCACTTAGGTGTGATGGATCTTGACTTGGCTCTACTTAATGATAAGCCCGCTGCTATTACTAATTCGAGCAGTGCGGATGAGAAGTCATTCCATAAAGCATGGGAAAGCTCTAACGGGCTAAGCCTTATGTTTATGCGAATGAATATTGCCAACAACATTAAGAGAACTATTCCACAAACAGAAAGTGCCAGGGAATACCTGAAGTTTGTGGAAGAACGTTTTCGTTCTGCAGATAAGTCTCTCGCTGGTACACTAATGGCTGAACTCACGACCATGAAGTTTGATGGGTCGCGCAGTATGCAAAATCATATCATCGAGATGACTAACATTGCAGCAAGACTTCAGACCTTGGGGATGAAAGTGGATGACTCCTTCTTGGTTCAGTTTATTCTGAACTCGTTACCTCCTGAGTATGGACCTTTTCAGATTAACTATAACACTATTAAGGATAAGTGGAATGTTAGTGAATTGTCCAGTATGCTTACTCAGGAGGAGTCACGACTTAAGAAACAAGGGAGTCATTCAATTAACCTCATGGGTCAAGGAGCCGGTAAAGGACTTAAAGTGAAGGCCAACAAGTTCAAGAAGAAGAAAGCACCTGCTAAAGCTCAACAGGATGCTAACAAGGAACGTAAGGCAGATACGTGTCGTTTCTGTCACAAGGAAGGACACTATCAGAAAGATTGCCCGAAACGTAAAGCTTGGTTCGAAAAGAAAGGTACAATTAGTGCTTTTGTATGTTTCGAATCAAATTTAGTAGAAGTTCCTAATAATACTTGGTGGCTTGATTCCGGTGCAACTGCTCATGTATCTACTACGTTGCAGGGATTCCTTACGATCCAAACTACAAATCCAAATAAGGATTTCTTGTTCATGGGAAATCGTATGAAGGCTCCAATTGAAGGCATAGGGACTTATCGTTTGATCATGGAGACTGGACGTCACCTTGATCTATTACAGACTCTTTATGTACCTTCAGTTTCTAGGAATTTGATTTTTCTTTCAAGACTTGATGTTTCTGGATTTGATTTTAAGTTTGGAAATGGATGTTTCAATTTATATAAAAATGCTATTTTTTATGGTTCTGGTTTTCTTAGTGATGGTTTATATAAATTGAAACTCGATATTGGTTTTTCTGAATCCCTTCTTAATGTTCAACATAATGTTGGAATTAAACGTAGTTCACTAGATGAAAGTTCCGCTTACTTGTGGCACATACGTTTGGGTCATATATCCAAAGAAAGGTTAGAGAGATTAGTAAAGAATGAGATTCTTCCGAATCTAAATTTTACTGATCTTACTATATGTTTGGATTGCATTAAGGGAAAGCAAACCAAGCATAGTAAGAAAGGTGCCACAAGAAGCACCCAGCTTCTTGAAATTATACACACCGATATTTGTGGACCCTTTGATGTTCCATCTTTTGGTGGAGAAAAATATTTTATCACCTTTATCGATGATTTTTCACGTTATGGATACATCTATTTGCTGAAAGAAAAATCTCAAGCAGCAGATGCTCTCAAGGTGTTTGTTAATGAGGTTGAAAGGCAATTAGATAAAAAGGTGAAAATTATTAGGTCGGATAGAGGTGGTGAATATTATGGAAAATATAATGAGTCAGGACAATGTCCAGGTCCATTTGCAAAGTTCCTCGAGGAACGTGGCATATGTGCACAGTATACTATGCCAGGAACACCTCAACAATATGGTGTTGCAGAAAGGCGTAATCGAACACTTATGGACATGGTTAGGAGCATGATAAGTAATTCCTCATTACCCAAATCATTGTGGATGTATGCTCTTAAAACCGCTGTATATTTATTAAATAGGGTTCCTAGTAAGGCAATTCCAAAGACCCCCTTTGAACTGTGGACAGGAAGGAAACCTAGTTTAAGGCACCTCCATATTTGGGGTTGCCCAGGCGGAAGCTAGAGTTTATAATCCACAAGAAAAGAAATTAGATTCTCGAACAGTAAGTGGTTACTTTATTGGTTACCCAGAGAAATCTAAAGGGTGTGTGTTTTACTGTCCAAACCATAGTTCAAGAATTGTTGAAACCGGTAATGCAAGATTCATTGAGAATGGTGAAGTTAGTGGGAGTGTTGAAAAGCAAAGTGTGGAAATTAAAGAGGTAAGGGTCAATATTCTATTACCCAGAAATATGCCTACTTCCACACAAATACCAAATATTGTTCCAGTTGTTGAAGAACACTTTGACAACGCCGAGCAACATTTGGATGAAACACTTCATGAAGAAACTAACTCACAAATATCTGACACAAATGAACCACAAGAAATGCCATTAAGAAAATCTCAAAGAGTTAGAAAATCGGCTATTTCGGATGATTACGTGGTTTATTTGCAAGAGTCGGATTTTGATATTGGTCTTAATAAGGATCCGGTTTCATTTTCACAAGCCATAGAAAGTAATGAGTCTGACAAATGGATTGATGCCATGAAGGAAGAGTTAAAATCCATGGAATACAATAAAGTCCGGGATCTCGTTGAATTGCCTGAAAGTTCTAAAAGAATCGGGTGTAGATGGGTCTTTAAGACCAAACGCGATTCAAATGGCAATATTGAGAGATACAAAGCCAGACTTGTTGCCAAGGGTTATACTCAGAAAGGAGGCATTGATAATAAAGAGACCTTTTCACCGGTCTCAAAGAAAGACTCATTAAGAATTATTATGGCTTTGGTGGCTCATTATGATTTAGAGTTACACCAAATGGATGTGAAAACTGCCTTTCTTAATGGAGATCTCGAGGAGGAAGTGTATATGGACCAACCAGAGGGTTTCGAACCTAAAGGGAAAGGTCAAATGATGTGTAAACTGAAAAAGTCAATATATGGACTTAAACAAGCCTCACGACAATGGTATATAAAGTTCAATGATACCATAACATCTTTTGGATTTGTGGAAAATACCGTTGATCGGTGTATATACCAAAAGATCGGTGGGAGCAAGTTTATATTTTTAGTCTTCTATGTTGATGATATTCTACTTGCTGCTAATGACTTAGGTATATTGCGTGAGACTAAAGATTTTCTCTCTAAGAATTTTGAAATGAAAGATATGGGTGAGGCATCCTATGTGATAGGAATAGAAATATTCCGTGATAGATCACAAGGATTATTGGGATTGTCTCATAAAGGCTATATCGAAAGAATTCTTGAGAGATTTAACATGAACAATTGCTCAGCAAGAATTGTCCCAATTCAAAAAGGGGACAAATTTAGTCTCATGCAATGTCCTAATAATGATGTAGAGCGAAAAGAAATGGAATCAATTCCTTACTCTTCTATTGTTGGCAGTCTAATGTATGCTCAGACTTGCACAAGACCGAATATTAGCTTTGCGGTCGGAATGTTAGGAAGATATCAGAGTAACCCAGGAATTGATCACTGGAAAGCTGCAAAGAAAGTTTTGAGGTACCTGAAAGGAACGAAAGATTACATGCTCATGTATAGGAGATCCAAGCATTTGGAAGTTGTTGGATACTCGGATTCAGATTTCGCTGGATGTATTGACACTAGAAAATCCACGTTTGGTTATTTGTTCCAATTAGTTGAAGGAGCAATATCGTGGAAGAGTGCCAAACAATCTGTCATTGCTACATCCACGATGGAAGCAGAATTTGTGGCATGTTTTGAGGCCACAATTCATGCATTATGGCTGCGAAACTTTATTTCAGGACTTGGGGTTGTTGACACCATTACCAAGCCGCTGAAAATTTATTGTGATAATTCTGCAGCAGTATTCTTCTCCAAGAATGATAAGTACTCCAAAGGTGCCAAGCACATGGAATTAAAGTACTTTACCGTCAAGGAGGAAGTTCAGAAACAAAGAGTGTCACTTGAGCATATTAGAACAGATCTCATGATTGCAGATCCGTTAACGAAAGGCTTACAACCAAAGATATTTAAAGAACATGTACATAGAATGGGTCTTGGTTGTATTTATGACTGATGTATTTATGATGTTTTGACACTCTGAGCTCATTTATATGTTTCTGATATACATTAGTGATTTCCTGTTTCTCATAATGGTGTGCACATTATTGTTTTGAGATATTACAGGATAAGTCTCAAGGAGACATTATTGTGGACCATAAAAATTTTATAGCTTATGAACCTGATACGATAAATTACTAATGTTGTAGTATATGGAAGGGAGTATGTAGACAAATTATGTATAACGCCATAACTCACATTTACTAGTTTATCGTATTGTGGTATTTATGATGGACATTATAGAAGAGATTTGTTTATGCGCAACTAATGTTCCTATATTAAATATTAATATTATGTGATTATTGGGCCAAGTGGGAGAATGTAATTTATTTCTTATAAATAATGTGGCCCAATAAGTTAAGGCCCATAATTAATATTTAATTAATGAATAAATCTCATCCGTCCGATTGGTTACTTGATGGACGTACCGGATTAAATGAAAATCTCTATAAATTGGTCCTCTCCCCACCCATTAGGGTTACTGCTTTTCCTCTCTTCCATTCCTAAAGACGGCGGTAACGAAAGCTAGGGCAAGGGGCGAGAAACCAATTGCCGATTAACGCTTCCTCTTAAAGATGATGGCTTACGATTCAGGTATGTTTTCTATGTCGATTATATGTAAGATTATCATGTTCAAGATCCTGGTAGAATTAAAGTTTATGCTTACATTCCCTACCATATACCCCTACTAGGGTTAAAAAAGCAGTTCTGTCACCACTAACTATGACGGCTATTCTGGAGGTAGTAATACTATTCATAATAAGGTTAATCATCTTGGGGGAGTTTAAAGAAATTTAGGGCTATATAAATAAAAGACCATTCTAGGTAGTCGAAAGCCTTTTCTAAGTCTATTTTTAAAATCATATTATAATGCTTACCACAATAATTATTCATTTTAAGCATCAATTCGTGAATAATAATCGCATTATCACAGGCTTTCTATTTTCAAGAAAGCTAGCTTGTTAGGGACTAATGAGATTATCTAGAAAAGGCTTAAGGTGACATCTAATGACCTTTGAGATAATTTTGTAAATAGTATTACTTAGCCGATGGGCCTAAAGTTCTTTAAATTATTTGCATTGGGTATTTTAAGAATGAATTTTTATACCCTATAAGAAATTTTAGTACCCTATTTATTTTAAATAAATACAATTTTAAAATATTACATCCTATAAATACATTTTATCCTTTATAACAAAAAATCTAAATATAGTTACATCCTACAATTAAGGCACCATATATGCTAAATATTATTTTTATCTCTCCCTTTATATAGTTTCTCTCACATAACTACCTCGTATCTTCAAACCCCAATACAATCTCTCTCTATTTGCATACAACCATACTCGCTTCTCCCACAAACCCTAATTTCCTAACTCTTCTCTCACCCGAATTCTCTGTCCTCGGTTTCTTCTGTTGTAATTCCAGAGACCTCAACTATTATAGCAACCCATACCTTTAGAGGATCTTCATTCAAATCAAGTCTTAGAAGGCCAGCAAGTATCAATTTTGTAATGGCAACAGGTTCCTGCATATTTGGGGTGGAAATGTTTCGCATGAGAAAGCTCGACATAAGAGTCTTCACATTAAAAAGGAGAGAGGAAAGAGATAATGGATATTCCAAGCAATTAGAGACCGGATCATCATTTAAGCAGACATGAATTTAAATAGACGGAATCTCTCTCTGTTTGCATACAATCGAACTCTCTTCTCCCACAAACCCTAGTTTGTAGATATTTTAGGGGACTGACCAGCCGGAATAAATGGCTGGCCGCCGACCGGTTCGTATTCAGTTGTATTCGAATGTATTCTTCAACTGTGTTCAATTGTATTCAGGTTTAATCTGTTCTATTTAACTATTTTATTCAGCAGTAGTTTGTTGTATTCAAGTATTTTATACAACCGTATTTAGTTGTAGTGAGTTATATTCAACTATTTTATTCATCAGAAATTAGTTGTATTTTGTTGCATTCAAGAGTTTATTCAGCAGTATTCAGTTGTGTTTTTGTTGTATTCATGTCACGACCCGGATTTCCCCACCATCGGGATCGTGATGGCGCCTACTCGTGGTAGCTAGGCAAGCCAATTCACTCACCATCTTCATGTTTATACAACCATTTGTTCTCATATTTAATAGCAAGAATAAATACTCATATCTTTAAATGCGGAAGTCTTTCGAATAAAGGATAAATAGTAGTGTAAATTAACTAACATAAAACCTTTACCCAAGATGTGGAGTCACAAACTCACGAACTACTAAGTAAAAACTATACGTAATGGTCTGAAAGAAATAATAATAATCGTCTGTCTCGGAACAATGAGACCACATCAATAATAAAATCAAATGGAGGAGACGCCGGGCCTGAGGACGCCTGCAAGCTACCTCAGTCTCGGAAGTACGGTAATCCCACAAGGCTCTACTGCTGCTGCTCTTGATCAAAACCTGGACCTGTGCAAAAATGCACAGAAGTGTAGTATCAGCACAATCCGACCCAATGTGCTAGTAAGTGCCCGCCTATCCCGGCGAAGTAGTGACAAGCCTAGGACCAGACACCCATATAAACCCGTGCAGTTCTATATATGTATGCACCACAGAATAACAGAGATATTGAGTAACACAATTAACAAAAGAGGTAACATGCTGGGGGAGCACAATCAGAAACACATAATAAATCAGTAGGATAAAAATAGAGTATAGCAAAATCAGTTAACACAACAAGAAATTTAAAAGGTTGCAACGGCATCACCCTTCGTGCTTTTACTCTCATCCTCACGAAATAAACATATCAAAGTGCACGGAATCACCCTTCGTGATTTTACTCTCATCCTCACATCCATGGCACGGCATGATCCTTCGTGCATGGTTTAAGTAACAATGGCACGGAATGTTCCTTCGTGCATAAATAATAAACATGGCACGGCATGATCCTTCGTGCATAAATTAAGTAACAACGGCACAAAATATTCCTTCGTGCGTAAATAGTAAAACAAGGCACGAAATGTTCCCTTCGTGCGAACATAAGTAAAAGTGGCACGACATCACCCTTCATGCATTATCACTCTTCCTCACCCAAATAACAATCACAGTCAACGGGCAAAAGAATGAAACAAGTAATATGTACCGTCCTGGCAAGAGAAACAATAATCATAACAATATCCCGGCAAGGGAATAACATCAACACAACAAAGTCCCGGCAAGGGAAACCATAATCAACTTTCACAACCCGGCAGGGGCTCAAGAACATGACTTAAGAATATTCCACATTAAATCACAACATGTGTCAACAAACGACTAATGGTCATTCTAGACTCTGGTGTATAGATGCTCGTCACCACGCTTATACACCGCACTCGATCACATAGCAATTAGCAAATTATTGCACTCAATCCTATTACCTCAAGCTATGATAGATCAAACACTTACCTCAAAGCCTTGAAGTCGAATTAACCTTCAACTATCGCTTTACCTCGAAATTGAACCTTCGACTCGCTCGAATCTAATCACAATTGGTTCAATTACTTTAATAAATACTATATAAATTGGTTGGATCCATAAAAATGGTTTTCTCAAAGTTTTACTCAAAATTTCCAAAAATGCCCCCAGTCCCATGTGGTCGAAACTCGGGGTTCGGACAAAAATCCGGTTACCCATTCCCTCATAAGTTCAATTATATGATTTGTTTCGAAATCGAACCTCAAATCGAGGTCCAACTCCCCAATTTATGAAAAACCTAGGGTCTACCCAAAAACAACAATTTCAACCATAAAAACCTTTGATTTCTCATGGAGAACATGTTTAATGATATTAGGAATTGAAAGAGTTGAGTAAAAATTGACTTACAAGTGATTTGGAGTGATATTGCTCTTGAAAAATCTCATATGGGGTTTTGGGTTTTGGGTTTTGAAAGGATGGTGAAAAAGGGGTTTAAAATCGTTTAAGTATAAAATTGCACAGCTACGGATATGGGAATTGCGAACATATGTTCGCAACTGCGACATAGCATGTCCTGGGCTGCGAACATCGCATTTGCGAGGAAATTGTTCACATTTGCGAACTTAGGCCAATACAGGGCCACTTCGTATTTGCGAAGTTTTGTTCGCATTTGCGAACCCGGGTTGCGAAGAGTTGCTCGCATTTACGAACCAAGGCCAGTTCTGGGCCAGTTCGCATTTGCAACTGTTTGATCTCATTTGCGAAATCAGGCTATTTTGGGTCATCTCGCAATTGCGAGTAATTCTTCGCAATTGCGAAGATATCAGCTGGGGAAAATAGCAGCTGTGTTCTTTTCAAAATTTGCTCTAACGACCTATCAAATCTTTACCCGAGCTCTCGGTCTCCAAACCAAACATGTACACAACCTCAAAAACATACCACAAACTTGCTCGCACAATCAAATCGCCGATATAACATAGTTTTCATAGAATTAAGCCTCAAATTCATGATTTCTTCTTTTAAACTTCATAATCTTTCAAATTTGGAACTCATGGATCAAAACACATCAAACAACGTGCAATTTCTGTCAAACTTTGCAGGAAGTACTTAAATAATATATAAGACTTGTACCGGGCGTCGGAACCAAAATACGAGCCCGATACCATGGTCTTTTAATCAATTTTCATTTCCATTTTCATTAATAGTTTCAGAAAAACAATTTAACAGAAACATTCATATCTTGGGCTCTAGGCCTCGAAATTCGACTCCAGACGCATGCCCGAGTCCCATATTTTTCTACGGACCTTTCGAGACCGTCTGATCTCGGGTCCGGGTCCGTTTACCAAAAATGTTGACCGAAGTCAACTATATAAATATTAATATCAAATTTCTTCAAATTTTCCATAAAATTCACATATTCTAACACAAAAATTTTCCGCCTACGTGCCCGGACTATGCACGTAAATTGAGGCAATATAAAATAATGTTCAAGGCCTCGGAAGCGCGGAACAGATGAGGAAAATAGGTGATGATCCTTTGGGTCATCACATCCTCCACCTCTAAAACAACCATTCGTCCTTGAATGGACAAGAAAAGGAAGTACCTGAGTCGGGGAACAAATGTGGGTAACGGCTCCGCATATCAGATTCGGACTCCCAGGTCGATGCCTCAAGAGGCTGACCTCTCCACTAGACACTCACGGAAGGAAAACTCTTTGACCTCAACTGTCGAACCTGTCGGTCTGGAATGGCTACTAGCTCCTCCTCGTAAGATAGATCCTTGTCCAATTGGATAGTACTGAAGTCTAACACGTGTGTAGGATCGACGTGGTACCTCTGAAGCATAGATACATGAAAAAATGGATGCACGACTGATAAGCTAGGTGGCAGTGCAAGTCTGTAAGCCACCTCTCCCACTCGGTCCAGAATCTCAAATGGCCCAATATACCTATGGCTGAGCTTTCCCTTCATTCAAACCTCATCACGCCCTTCGTAGGTGACATCCGGAGTAATACCCGCTCACCAACCATGAAATCCATATCTCTGACCTTACGGTCTGCATAACTTTTTTGTCTGGACTGAGCTAAATTCAATCTCTCATGGATAGTCTTGACCTCGTCTAAGGCCTCCTGAACTAGGTCTGTACCCAACAACCGAGCCTCTTCCGGCTCAAACCATCCGATTGGAGACCGATATCGCCTACCATACAACACCTCATATGGAGCCATCTGAATGCTAAACTGGTAGCTGTTGTTGTAGGCGAACTTTGATAATGGCTGAAACTGGTCCCACGAGCCTCCAAAATCAATGACACAAGCTCGGAGCATGTCCTCTAGGATCTGAATAGTCCTCTCGGACTGACTGTCCATCTGAGGATGAAAAGCTGTACTCAACTGAATCTGGGTGCCTAACTCATGTTGGAACGCTCTCTAGAAATGCGAGGTAAACTGCGTACCCCGATCTAGGATAATAGACACCGGCACCCCATGAAGACGAACAATCTCCCGGATGTAAATCTCTGCTAAGGTCTCTGATGAGAAAGAGACAGATACTGGAATTAAGTGTGCTGACTTGGTTAGCCTATCAACAATGACCCAAATAGCATCAAATCTCCTCCGAGTCAAAGGGAGTCCAATAACGAAGTCCATTGTAATCCGCTCCCATTTCCACTCAGGAATTTCAATTCTTTGGAACATACCACCAGGCCTATGGTGCTCATATTTAACCTACTGACAGTTTAGACACTGAGCGACATATGCAACAATGTCCTTCTTCATCCTACGCCACCAATAGTGCTAACGCAAGTCCTAATACATCTTCGTGGTGCCCGGGTGAATAGAATACCACGAACTGTGGGCCTCCGCTAAGATCAACTCTCGAATCCCCTCAATGTTGGGCACACAAACTTGCCCCTGCAATCTCAATACTGCGTCATCATCTAGAGTTACCTTCGTAGCACCTCCCCGCTATATCGTATCCCTCAGGTCACGCAAATAAGGATCATCGAACTGCCTCTCACGGATACGCCCTAATATAGAAGAACGAGCGACCGTGTAGGCAAACACCCTGTTAGGCTCAGAAATGTCTTATCTCACGAACCGATTGGCTAAGGCCTGGACATCTAGAGCAAGTGGTCTCTGGCTGACCGGAATATAAGTGAGACGACCCATGCTGGCAGACTTTCTACTCAACGCATCGGCCACCACATTGGCCTTACCTGGGTGATATAAGATAGTAACATCATAGTCTTTTAGAAACTCTAACCATCTCCTCTGTCGCACATTTAACTCTTTTTGCTTGAATAGATACTGATGACTTTTGTGATCCGTGTATACCTCGCACGCCACACCATACAGATAATACCTCCAGATTTTTAAGGCATGAACAACTGCTGGCAGCTCAAGGTCATGAACTGGATAATTCTTCTCATAGATATTTAACTATCTTGAAGCATAAGCAATAACCTTGCCACTCTGCATCAATACCTCTACAAGCCCAGTACGGGATGCATCACAGTAAACTGTGTAAGGCCTTGAACCCGTGGGTAAAATCAACACTGGTGCCGTAGTCAAAGCTGTCTTGAGCTTTTGAAAGCTCGCCTCACACTCATCTGGCAACTTGAACTGGGCACCCTTCTGGGTCAACCTGGTCATAGGGGATGCAATAGAAGAGAACCCCTCTACAAATCGACGGTAGTAGCCTGCTAACCCCAAGACACTCCGAATCTCGATCATGGAAGCTGGTCGAGGCCAATTCTTGACTACCTTAATCTTTTTTGGGTCCACCTGAATACACTCTACTGACACGATATGACCCAGAATTGCAACCGAACTCAACCAGAATTCGCATTTTGAAAACTTGGCATATAACTTATTATCCTTCAAAGTCTGAAGAACCACTCTGAGGTGCTGCTCGTGCTCTTCCTGGCTGCGGGAGTATACCAGGATAACATTTATAAAGACTATCACAAACAGATCTAGATAAGGCCTGAACACTCGATTCATCAACTCCATAAATGCCGCTGGAGCATTGGTCAACCCGAAAGACATGACTAAGAATTCATAGTGCCCATACCGAGTGCGAAAGGCTGTCTTAGGAATGTCAGCTGCCCTGATCTTCAGCTGATGGTAGCCCGACCTCAAGTCTATTTTTGAGAACACCCTCGCTACTTGGAGTTGGTCAAACAAATCATCAATCCTCGGTAGTGGATACTTATTCTTTATCGTCACTTTGTTTAATTATCGATAATCAATACACATCCGCATCGAGCCATCCTTTTTTTTCACAAAAACACCGGTGAACCCCAGGGAGAAACACTGGGCTTGATAAAGCCCTTTTCTAGAAGGACTTGCAATTGATCTTTTAACTTCTTTAACTCTAGCGGGGCCATGCGATACAATGGAATAGAGATCTCTATGGGCTGAGTGCCCGGTCCCAGATCAATATAGAAATCAATATCCATATCAGGTGGGATACCCGACAGGTCTGAAGGGACGACCTCGGGAAAATCCCATACAATAGGAACTGAATCAATAGAAAGAATCTCCACGCTGGAATCACGAACATATGCCAAATAAGCTAGACACCCCTTCTCGCCCATGCGTCGAGCCTTAACATATGAAATAACGTTGCGAACGGAGTGGCCTAGGGTCCCTCTCCACTCTAGTCGGGGTGATTCTGGTAAGACCAAGGTCACTGTCTTGGCATGACAATCTAGGATAGCATGATACGGGGATAACCAATCCATCGCTAATATGACATCGAGATCCACCATGTCTAATAGCAATAAATCGACATGGGTCTCAAGTGTCACGCCCCAAATCGAGGGACATGACCGGCGCCTGACTAGGTAGCCCCAGTCAAGCGGACCTGGGTGCCTTTCATTCCCACGTGTTACCCCTGTGTTGATTATTTCTCATTAACCAATTATAACCGATTTCACAATATACAAACATAACCATGCGAGTGATTCATTAACAAGTTTACAGTTTTTACAACGCCCAACATAATATATACATGAGCCTCGAATCCCACGGTTTACATGTCTACGGAACCTCTAGGATACAAAGGACGATACAATACTTGCCGGTAACAAGGCTCCGGCTATACCTTACACAAAATCAAAATAAAGTCTAAACAAGAGTGGCATGAGCCACGTAGGGCCCCGAAAGGAAAGGGCTCACCAAAACGGGCAGTGGAAGATGAAGGATGCTACTGCCGATGAGCTGAAGTACCTGCTACTGATTCACCTACAATCATAATACGAATGTAGCGTCCCCGGCAAAAGGGACGTCGGTACACTTGAATTGTACTGGTATGTATGGACAAACTTTGTCCCAAGTAAACTCAAGCCATTAAATTACATCAAAACTAATCAAGCCGGCCAACCATGTTTTCCACCTTTTACTCATTTCAGATAAGCCTCAACACAAACACGTTCAAGGTAAACAAATAGAACAACAACCAATCAACCACACAAATTGCAAGTAGTCAAACATAGGGGCAATCAGTGCCCCCCAGGTTGCAAACTCTCCTGTTGTCTCCTTTCACAATTTCACATCATTGATTTTTGTATCAATTTTCAATAGCGATTTCGATCGCTTTCCATCCTTATTGCCCCTGACCACCCTTATTACCTCGGCCACCCTTATCACCCCAACCCACACCTTATTTCCTCACGTTGCGGCGCGCGACACGACCCCGCCTTACAGTTTAAAACACAACAATTTCAAACAGCAGATAAGGTACTACACACAATTTCAACAAGTTCAAATAAGCAACTTGCACATTGTTCCATGTTCTCAATTACTTATCAAGCCAATATCACAACCAAGTTACAATATTTCCATAATCCAAAATATTCACACAAGTATGTTCAACAATTTTCCACAATTCAAGTGCTTCGTCTCTTTCCACAATAAACCAATTCTCAAGTGTTTCGTTTCTTTTCCACAAGGTGCCATAAAGGCCATCATAACCATTATTCACAATTCTTCACCAATTTCAATTCCCTTGTTATCTTTCAATTCATATTTCATACCACACCACATGTAGTTTAACATCAATTAGATACCCAACAACAAAATCAACAAATTACACACAATCTCTCAAATTAACATATGCCAAACGAATTGCACACATAAGGGCGATTTCACAAGAATCAAAGTTAGCCATACATACCTCGATTGAGCTTTCCTTAAGTTACTACAACACTCCAAAAACTCTAGCAATTCCAATCTACTATGAAACATAACAAATTTAAACACATATTAGAAAGATATTCATGAAACTAGCTCATTTGAACAATTTATCAAACACTAGTTGAGCATCTTGATTTCGAATCCCCTTTTAAGACTTCCTTCATTCCCTAACCTAATCTTTAGTTATTTAAGTTAAACAATCTTCCCATAAACCTAAGTTGTACATGCATATATACACAATACTAATAAACCCAAGAATCATACCTCAATAACTCATCTTATACACCAAACTCGAAATTAAACACTAGGGTATAGAATCTTACCTCTTAGATGAAGAACTTGCTATTGGGTTCTTGATTCTTGAAGATTGATGCAAGATTTGGATGATTTGGATGTTGGGTTCCTCCTTCTCTCTCTAAAATACTCTCACCTCTCTCTAAAATCAGTAAGAAATGACCCCAAAATGAACCCCAAAGCCTATATATTGAAATGGGGTCGGGTTATAAAAATTAGAAGAATAACCTTGCGATGTAAATTCTGCTATCGCAGAATGCACCGCAGAATGGACATGCGGGCCACAAAATGCACCGCAAAATCGGCAGCCAAAAATGAGCTACACTGGTTCAAGATGCGGTCAAGATGCGGACCGCAGAACGAACATGCGGACCGCAGAGTAGAAATGCGGACCGCAGATTTGACCTGACACACGATCGCATTTTCTAGCCTTTGGTAATTTGATCATAACTTTGTGTAGGAATGTCCAAATGACGAACGGTTTGAAGCGTTGGAAACTAGACTCAAAGGGATTTCATTTGATATGCTATTCACCACATAAAACCTTATAAAGAATTATATATGATCCTTTGAAGTGGAGACATGTGCGAATCCATTTGGAATTTTGGCGTATTTCGAAAAGTTTCCCATTTGGCTTACACTTGGGCTTCCATTTGGACCTCATATCACTTACTATAAGACTCATACTCATATTTATCAAGTCTAATTGATGTCCATCATGTTCATAGCACATAAAATATAATAATTAGCCTACGTGGCACCACAGAATCCTATATTACTTAGCGAAATTTTCTGGGGCCTTACATTCTCCCCCCCTTAGGATCATTCGTCCTCGAATGAGAAGTATAGTCTTTCCCAAACACTTTAACATCATACATCTCCTTTCTAACCTACCTTCAGTCTCAAAATTTTCACTAACTCATAAATATTTCAAAAATTTCGGCAGAGTTTCCTTTGTAACTAGGCCTATCCACTTGCTAGAGAATCACCAAAATCTTCTTAACCACACATCCACAACTGTACATAGCACCACAATGTATATATCCACAATCCTAATCCCAGTATTATAAGAACTACATTAACATATGGATACCAGAACATGGACTACACAGTTTTACATCAAAATACCTATATGGTACATTCCAAGTCAAAACTAACTGGTATTCAATCAAACGAAAGTACTTTCCTTCCACAACACATTTATCCTTCTACGCGACATTATCGACTTACAAGCATTATCATAACACCTTCTCAAAAATAATATCAACTCCCAAACATACATAATAAGGATGGCAGATAACATCTTGCATGAGATAACTATCCATTGACTTTACCTTTTTATAACTTCCACTGTACAATTTTCACTCCACTGGATATTGCAATTCATGATAACAAAAATAACCCACAATTCCATAACTTGGCATCATACCATCAAGGATGTTAGTTCATAGTAAACAAACAATCATGTATTCATAATAGTCCTTACCAGCCATTAATGTAATCGCAAAGGTGTTCATCAACAAGAATATAATTTCATTTCAATCAACAGTCCATATGAAGCCAATCCATCATGAGTCTTGCTAGTAGTGCATCATATAGGATATTACCATGATCATATAGTTCAATCAAGTCAATTCATACCCACAATTGTTTTTTTTTATCACTATCTTCTTAGACATAAGCATATAGAAACACAAAGTACATGAGGAACAGTTACGGGGAATATCATACACCTATTGCAACCTAATGTGTAATACAGTCATGTTACTTTTATTATCAACTCACATAACATTTTTAGGGGTACACTCACACTAAACCCTTGATGACCCTTAATAATTACCCTAAGATGTGCTTTCAAAAACTGACCATAAAATTACCTACCCAACATATATGTGACCACACTATGAAGATTCATCTTTGACTCGTCTAAACTTACAATGCTCAATGGATCGGGATCTAATCAATGAGGAACAACAAAGTTCAAGATCAGGCTGGAGTTCTTCAAGAATCCATTAATGCACTGGGTAGAGTACTTTATGAGGTTGTATACTAAGAGACAGAAAATGTTACTACTAACAATACTAACATGGTTAATCATTGTGACTACCTCAATTAATACATAAATGAGGAATAGGAGTAAGTGGTATATGGGAAATAGGAATCATTAAGGAGGAATACCCAAGCACGAGAACCACTCATTTCCTAAAATGTAGGAAAAATCCGTCGACCCCGAATAGGAATACTCTAGCACCTTGAATGTGATATGGGATTCAAAATACACGAAGTTGAATTACACTCTTAACATTACTTGACACACAGAAATCTATGCCACAAGCCTATAAGGATGAAAATAATTGGACGCTTATGAGATTACCATATTCTAGACAACTTAACACTTCTTGGTAATTGATCATATATGAGGGAACTAAAAATTACGACCATTTGTCATTCAAATCAACATGTTCATGATATGTACAAAAATCCAAAGTCATCAAATTTCTACCTTTCACGAGTGAAACTCAATAGCTATGAAATCTTGATATTGGGACAAAATCATGAATTGGTTAGATGGTTATAATAGTTAACACGATGCTCCAGGGAGAAGGCAAATAACACTCATATCTAGCCAAGAAGGTGAGATACAAAGGGTAGTAAACTCTCCACACATGACAATGACATATTCCATGATTCTAGAAGTTGAGGGTGTGAAGAAAACCAAACACAATGAGACAGTGCACAATAATCGCTGAAGGTTTGCAAATGTTCATGAAGAGATCTCCATAGGTTTTGACTCGAAAAAGGAAATGTCAAAGTGATACATAGAAGGGCATGTTCTCTTATGGTTGTCGTACAAGTGTAAGGAACTAGCACAATAAATTCACTAAATAAGGAATAAATTTAACACATTGTGGAGACATAAAGAGAAAATATCATTGGTTATAAGCTGGACACACTTCTACTATATTAACTCCCCACTGCAATACACGACCATGCCACGAGCATCCACAATACTAGGACAAAGTGAGCTACTTACTGCGAGATGTACCAACTGGGCACGAAAACAATGGCGACACAAGATATCTATGATGGGGATGTAAGGATCTCATTTTTTTAGAGAGACCTTATGCAAACGGTGACCATTTCAATTGATATTCACTCATATAATAGGCACTGAGATGTGCATATATGTTACTAGACGGTGAAAAGGTTTCATAATGTTACTCGTAAGAGGGTAGATTGGTTGATTAAGCCATATAAGACACACACAACTAAGTAAAAGAGTGACTCGAGAAGGATCACAAATCTTGGATACTTTGCATGGAACTTGACACCACATGTACAAACTTTACGATAGTGCATGTATAGGCACAACTGAGCAGATATTGTCAATTTAAATGAGACGTTTCTGTAAGAAATTCATCGGGAATAGTCCTTTGTTGAGAATTTAGGAAAAGCAAGTAGGAAATATCAATAGTGTTATAACTCAATTCAGGAACATAATTATAGAGGTCAATTCCATAGGATGTTGTACATACTAGAACTGTGATCGGGAGAATTTGTAAATAATACGTCTCATTAAAAGAGCATGTGCATGAACTATTTTGTAATTTGGATTCTTTTTAAGAATATATCTATGCAAGGACAAGGAAATCATAAGGGTTTAACAAAAAGTTTAAACAATCACCACATTACCAAATAAAATGGATCACATAGCTTTTTACATAATTACCATACCTCTAGGTTGCATTTCATAGCCCTTCCATAGGGTTCACATATAAAATTATTCACCTATGCGCTTCATACAATAATAAGGAAATCACAAGTACAAATCAAACACTTTAAACATTCACCACATTATCGAATAAAAGAATCATGCCATTTTTACGTATATTAGTCCATCGACTCTTGGGGCCATAATTATCACATCAGACTTGGCACTAGGCCACATTTCATAACACAATCTTTTTTTTTTTTTTGCATTTCACATCATTTTCTCATATTTCACATCAACATCATAATCTGTTTCATATTCCATCATGTCACAAGTATCACCAGGTACAATTTCATTTCGAGTTCTCGACACATTGTCTACATTTTGTTTCTCAAAAGCATTTGACTTATTTCAACATGTCTATGCATAGAGGACTTCACACAGTTTTATTTAATATATGCTGCTTCAATTTCAATTTAAGGCCTTCACATTTCAATGCATGATTCATACCCCTTGCACCCATTTTATGTTGTCAATAATAGCACATTGATCATATTGGAATGCATCTTTCACAAACATCGGGTCACAACACCAATTCATGTAAAGTATCAATCACAACAAGAATCCAAAGTTCAATCTTACCACATTTACACATTCACTTTCTTTGCTTCCAAATATCTTTGTATATTACCATCAACTAGTCACAATCAATCAAATCCTTTTGGTACACATAAGAACAATTTGGAAGAATCAACCATAACAAGTTTTCTCACAAAATTTGGCATCAAAATATCTATTTAAACTTGACTTCAAGTCTAGTCATTTTAGCACATAGTTCACATTCTATACATATCCTCATCTACTAAGAATAATATATTAAACAAATGAAGAAGTGCCTCCTGCATATATTTTCACAACAATAATTCGCTTAACATAACAAAATGAATACTGCATCAATTATATTTTGAACCTACAACATTTACGCGGACACCATGGAAGCTTAATTTCTAAGAGACGGGGTTTTAGCCGTACATACCGATGATATACTACATGATCTGGTGGTGCAGTGACATTAGTAGGAACAAGGGTACTCTCCTTAACAACAAGTTCTACCAATCACTCCATGGCTCAACACATTCTTCTAACAAGTCCTTGGATGATCCACTTGGACTTAATGGTGAGATAAATCTCACCTTACATGCTTCAAATTCACAGATTATGGTATCAAAATTACCAATATTGAGGTTAATACTTAGAGAGGAAATTAGCTCCAAATCTTGAGCCATATCGCACGATCTAGAATATCAAAGAAATGGGTAAATTCCTAAATGCCCGTGCAGCCCCCAACTTATATGATGTGGTCGACAACACACCGATAAGAAGGGCACTACTAGACACGACTCCGAGACATCCTAGGACACTTTAAAACCTTAGGCTCTGATACCAAGTTTGTCACGCCCCAAATCGAGGGACATGACCGGCGCCTGACCGGGTAGCCCCAGTCAAGCGGACCTGGGTTCATTCCCACGTGTTACCCCTGTGTTGATTATTTCTCATTAACCAAATACCTTACCAATTATAACTGATTTCACAATATACAAACATAACCATGCGAGTGATTCATTAACAAGTTTACAGCTTTTACAACGCCCAACATAATATATACATGAGCCTCGAATCCCACAGTTTACATGTCTACGGAACCTCTAGGATACAAAGGACGATACAATACTTGCCGGTAACAAGGCTCCGGCTATACCTTACACAAAATCAAAATAAAGTCTAAACAAGAGTGGCATGAGCCACGTAGGGCCCCGAAAGGAAAGGGGCTCACCAAAACGGGCAGTGGAAGATGAAGGATGCTACTGCCGATGAGCTGAAGTACCTGCTACCGATTCACCTACAATCATAATACGAATGTAGCGTCCCCGGCAAAAGGGACGTCAGTACACTTGAATTGTACTGGTATGTATGGACAAACTTTGTCCCAAGTAAACTCAAGCCATTAAATTACATCAAAACTAATCAAGCCGGCCAACCATGTTTTCCACCTTTTACTCATTTCAGATAAGCCTCAACACAAACACGTTCAAGGTAAACAAATAGAACAACAACCAATCAACCACACAAATTGCAAGTAGTCAAACATAGGGGCAATCAGTGCCCCCCAGGTTGCAAACTCTCCTGCCGTCTCCTTTCACAATTTCACATCATTGATTTTTGTATCAATTTTCAATAGCGATTTCGATCGCTTTCCATCCTTATTGCCCCCGACCACCCTTATTACCTCGGCCACCCTTATCACCCCAACCCACACCTTATTTCCTCACGTTGCGGCACGCAACATGACCCCGCCTTACAGTTTAAAACACAACAATTTCAAACAGCAGATAAGGTACTACACACAATTTCAACAAGTTCAAATAAGAAACTTGCACATTGTTCCATGTTCTCAATTACTTATCAAGCCAACATCACAACCAAGTTACAATATTTCCATAATCAAAAATATTCACACAAGTATGTTGAACAATTTTCCACAATTCAAGTGCTTCGTCTCTTTCCACAATAAACCAATTCTCAAGTGTTTCGTTTCTTTTCCACAAGGTGCCATAAAGGCCATCATAACCATTATTCACGATTCTTCACCAATTCCAATTCCCATGTTATCTTTCAATTCATATTTCATACCACACCACATGTAGTTTAACATCAATTAGATACCCAACAACAAAATCAACAAATTACACACAATCTCTCAAATTAACACATGCCAAACGAATTGCACACATAAGGGCAATTTCACAAGAATCAAAGTTAGCCATACATACCTCGATTGAGCTTTCCTTAAGTTACTACAACACTCCAAAAACTCTAGCAATTCCAATCTACTATGAAACATAACAAATTTAAACACATATTAGAAAGATATTCATGAAACTAGCTCATTTGAACAATTTATCAAACACTAGTTGAGCATCTTGATTTCGAATCCCTTTTAAGACTTCCTTCATTCCCTAACCCAATCTTTAGTTATTTAAGTTAAACAATCTTCCCATAAACCTAAGTTGTACATGCATGTATACACAACACTAATAAACCCAAGAATCATACCTCAATAACTCATCTTATACACCAAACTCGAAATTAAACCCTAGGGTATAGAATCTTACCTCTTAGATGAAGAACTTGCTATTGGGTTCTTGATTCTTGAAGATTGATGCAAGATTTGGATGATTTGGATGTTGGGTTCCTCCTTCTCTCTCTAAAATACTCTCACCTCTCTCTAAAATCAGTAAGAAATGACCCCAAAATGAACCCCAAAGCCTATATATTGAAATGGGGTCGGGTTATAAAAATTAGAAGAATAACCCTGCGATGTCAATTCTGCTATCGCAGAATGCACCGCGGAATGGACATGCGGGCCGCAAAATGCACCGCAAAATCGGCAGCCAAAAATGAGCTACACTGGTTCAAGATGCGGTCAAGATGCGGACCGCAGAACGAACATGCGGACCGCAGAGTAGAAATGCGGACCGCAGATTTGACCTGACACACGATCGCATTTTCCAGCCTTTGGTAATTTGATCATAACTTTGTGTAGGAATGTCCAAATGACGAACGGTTTGAAGTGTTGGAGACTAGACTCAAAGGACTTTCATTTGATATGCTATTCACCACATAAAACCTTACAAAGAATTATATATGATCCTTTGAAGTGGAGACATGTGCGAATCCATTTGGAATTTTGGCATATTTCGAAAAGTTTCCCATTTGGCTTACACTTGGGCTTCCATTTGGACCTCATATCACTTACTATAAGACTCATACTCATATTTATCAAGTCTAATTGATGTCCATCATGTTCATAGCACATAAAATATAATAATTAGCCTACGTGGCACCACGGAATCCTATATTACTTAGCGAAATTTTCTGGGGCCTTACATTCTCCCCCCCCTTAGGATCATTCGTCCTCGAATGAGGAGAGTTTTTCCACTTAAAGGACAGTCGGAACGGGATCAAATTATTTAATTATTCATAGTCGCCACTTGGAAAAATAATGGTGTCCCAAGTCACCGGTTTAATCCCGAACCGAGGAAATTTATGACTCTGTATTACAGTCTGTGTACCAGAAATCCGGATAAGGAATTCTGTTAACCCGGGAGAAGGTGTTAGGCATTCCCGAGTTCCGTGGTTCTAGCACGGTCGCTCAACTGTCATATTTGGCTTCTTTATCTGATTTTATAATATGCCTTAACTTATGTATAAATTTTAATTTTTAACCTCTTATGATATTATTATTATAAAAATTATTATTATTATTATTATTATTATTATTATTATTATTTTTACAAAGAATTGCAACATTATGAAAATGTATCTCGAACCACGTCGCACCAGTGCACCCGTGGTTGTCAACACATTTTGACTCCGTTGAGATTTGGATTTGGGTCACATAAATGTGCACCCGGGTTTAAGGAGATAGCATTATTAAATACGCGCCTAAAGATACTAACGCGTTATTGTTTTGGGAATGCCGTGAAATCCGCTAAACGGCACATCCCGAAATCTAAGCATCTTTGTAAAAATTATCTATTGAGGGCCCCGCAATTCGCGTGTTATTTTAGCGAGGCTCGTCTCACTTATTGTTTAAGGGCTCATTACCCTTTTATTGTTTATTGTTTTAAATGAATTACAATGCAGTGGAAACGTATCTCGAACCACGTTGCACCAGTGCACCCGTGACTTTTGACACGTTTCGACTTCGTTGAGATTTAGATTTGGGTCACATAAATGTGCACCCGTATTTGAGAAGGTAGTATTAGAATACGTGATTAAAGCAACTACGCATTTATTATCTTTGGAGAACACCGTAAAATTCGCTATACGGTTGATCCCGAAGTCTAAGTATTTTTATATATATACATTTATGAGGGCCCCGCAATTTGTATAATTTTGTTAGGCGAGGAACACCTCTAATTCTAATTTAAAAGAGAACTACATTCCGCTATATTCATTTAAGAATTAATTCGAGATTATTTAGAACATGTTGCAAACCACGCTACATGAAATGCGCCCGTGGTCCATGACACGCTTTATTTAAACTTGTTCAAAATTGGAGTCGGGTCACATGAAATACACCCCCGATTCCTTTAATCTAATTCTCGCCGTTCGGTTGAGGAATAAGGAACCAATTTCGATAAGGTGACAAAATCATGCTCAACTATAACCAATTCGAGTAAACATACGAGTAGATAACTAAGTGAGCAAATTCAAGACTACGACGAGCAACTACATAAACAACGGAAGCATAACTAGTTGGCGAGCATGTGAATGATTAGTTATTTTCCTTAGCTAATTTCGACACTACAAGACCACCATTAATTGTGAAATTGCATGTTCAACAGAATCATATATTTACAAAAATAATCTGAATCATACGAAACTAAATCAAATGCGAAACGATCCAAAATATTAACGAGAAGAACAATATCAGAGAAAAGAACATGCACCTTTATTTCTGCGTATTTTCAACGTACACAACGAGAAAACGAACCTTTTATGACGATCTCAAACCTCGACCTCTCCGGACAGAACTCGAATCAAACGACGACCTCGACTGACATCACCAAACGGCAACGGAAACCTCGAACCTCGAACAATAACCACACACGTTAACTCCAAATGGATCTCACACGAAATCTATTTTTGAAACCAGATTTTTGAATCAAACAGAGAAGCACGAACTGATCTTAACATGAGTAAATCCACGACAATAAAATAGAGATTTTCGTGGGTACATCAATCCAGAGGTCCATTGTCCTCTTGCTAGCCGTTCTTTTCTTAACTTCTTGTTACCCCTTCTTAATCCCCTTATGTATATTTTATGTGTGTTTTTTTTCCCAGAAAGAGAGATCTGGCCGCCACTTTTTGTAAGGGAGGTAAGGTTCGATGGTCTTTCCCCAATCAAAATGAGAGAATCCCCCCTCTTTTATCCGTAGCCCCCCCTTTGTATATATGTTTTTGTCTCCCTTTCTTTAAGGTTTTTTTTTCTTTTAAAATTGTATCCCCCATCTTGTCTCCTTTGAGCTTCTACATATACATTGTGACGACCCGGCCCGTCGTCACGGGAATTACCACCCCGTTGTGTTGTAATTACATAATTCATGCTTTTATATAAGTGTTAGAGTCTATCGGGGGAGTTAGGAGTGAATTAAATTGGAAATGAGGCATATAGCCTTTGTGAAGGAAACTTGAATAAGAAAAGTCAACCCGGAGTTGACTATTTAGCTAGAGGGCTCGGAATCGGATTCTGATGATTCGGTTAGTTCCGGAAGGTGATTTGTGACTTAGGGGAGCGATCGGAATTGAATTTGGAGGCCCGTGTAGAAATAGGCTTGAATTGGCTAAGGTTGAATTTTGGCGAAATCCGAACGGTAGGTGAGATTTTGATCCGGGGGTCGGAATGGAATTCCGACAGTTGCAGTAGCTTCGTTAGGTGATTTTGGATGTGCCTGCAAAATTTCAAGTCATTCGGACGTCGTTTGGTCGGGTTTTTGATTGAATGTGTAATTTGGAATGTATTAAGGAATTTAGGCTTGAATTCGATGCGAATTATGAGTTTTGATGTTGTTAGACGTGTTTTGAGGATTGGAGCAAGTTCGAATAAGGTATTAAGATGTGTTGGTATGTTTGGATGAGGTCCCGGGGGCCTCGGGTGCTTTCGGATGGTTAAACGGGAGAAAAATCATGGACATTTCAGGTTGAGAGTTCTGGTTCTGTCATTTTCGCTCCTGCGGAAATGTGGTCGCAGGAGCGAGTCCGCAGAAGTGGATATAGGAGCGCAGAAGCGCTTGTGATCACGGAAGCGGAAAGGAGCACGCAGGTGCGGCACCGCTGAAGCGGATGCTGAGCCGCAGAAGCGGCCAAGGGCTATGGGGGAAATATCGCAGAAGCGGAAGGCTAGCCGCTTAGGCGAGTCCGCAGAAGCGGACGCCTAGCCGCAGAAGCGGAAATTTCCGCAGGAGCGGTCGAGTCTTCGTAGAAGCGGACGCGCAGAGGCGGTCCGTATATCGCAGAAGCGGAAATGGCCGGCTAGGCCTAGAACCGCTGAAGCGACCCTTTGGTCGCGGATACGGGAGCGTAGAAGCGGAAAATGTTCCGCAGAAGCGAAAATCGCTGTAAGTAAGTGTATCAGAAGTTAGAAAATTTCAGAAACATTTTAACATTTGGGGGTCTCGGCTTAAGGACGATTTTGGGCGATTTTGAGGAGGAAATCAAGGGAAATCATCAGGTAATCAACTATGAACTCATATTATGATTAGTATTGATAATATCATGCAATTATATCATGAAAATGGAGGAATTTGGGGTAATTATGGAGGATTTAGCCCTAGTCTTGGATTTTGGAAAATCAAGGTTTTGAATGGGCAAATGGAGTCCGAATTTGGTAAATTTTATATGCCTAGACTCGTATCGAGATGAGGATTCCGAATATGTAATTTTTGTAATTTTTCGACAAGTGTACCAAAAGTCGGGATTTGACAACTTGTGGGTTTTGATATAAATTGGGTTATTTCGAATGAATTTCGTGAAATTAGCGTATATTGATGCATTCTCTATGACTTTGAGCAGATTTGGCATCCGAGGAGATTGATTTGCGAGGCAAGCGCAAGGCGGATCGAAGCTTCTACCGGTTCGAGGTGAGTGGTAGTAGTAAACAATACACTGAGGGTTTGAAACCCCGTTCTAGCACTTTACAGTGCTATTTTGAGATGAGACACGCGTTCTATGATGGGCGTGGTGACATTGTGATAGGGGTTCGGACTTAGTCCTTCCCGGCTAATAGAATACTGTGTTGTACAACTGTTAATGAGGTTATAACTGTACAATTGGGCTGATAGCCATGTTTGGGGCCTTGTGCCGATCTGTAGAACATTAGGGAACCTATAGAGCTAGGTGACCCTTATATCATGTTGGAAACATACACTCAGCCGTAGCTCTAGCTGTATAGCATAATATGAGCCCGTACTAGATGTGTACATTAAGAGAGATTATCTAGGGTGGAATTCCCCGTTCTAGCTGAGTGGGCCTGAAAGGCCAAGTCTATACCGATTGAGATGAGATAGGGTCAAGGACCCACTATGAGATGTTATATTGGGCCTGAAAGGCCAAGTCTATATTAACTGAGACAGGGTCAAGGACCCATTGTGATATATTATATTGGGCCTGAGAGGCCAAGTGCATACTGACTGGGATAGGGTCGAGGACCCATTATGAGGTATTATGTATATAGATACCTATATTGGATCGGACCGCACGCCGCAGTAATGTACATGTAATATACGTGTAATATACATGTGGGACGGATTGCACGCCGCAATATTATTGCGCTTGGGCTGTAGGAGCCCCTTCGGAGTCTGAGTCTGCACACATTCTCAGTGAGCACTGGTGTATGTTATGGGATCGGGCTGCGCGCCGCAGCAGTATAAATATGTATACATATATATATTGGATCGGACTGTACGCCGCAGTAATACATGTGTGGATCGGGCTGTACGCTGCAGTATCATAGTGCTTGGGCTTAGGGAGCCCCTCCGAAGTCTGTATACACCCCCAGTGAGCGCCGTCGATGTTAAATGGAGTGGGCTGCGCGCCGCAGCGGTATATGTATTGGAGCGGGCTGCACGCCGCAGCATTATACTTAATCATATCCTACTATCTACTTAAACACTTATACATTATAGACATAAGTATGTGTCTTTATATGTTGAGATGGCCGTACACCGTAGGGTACGAGTGAGGGTTGGTTCAGTGTAGAATCTTGTAGAGATAAACGTAGATTGGAGGTTAGAGTACTACTATAGTGATGACGTACCTGTGAGGGTTGCCTTAGAACTGTTACTCACTGAGTTGAAATATACTCACCCCACTCCCCTGCACTGTTTTGGTGCAGATCCGCAGGTGCCCGAGAGCAGTTGAGACATTTTAGCTGCTGATCCATATCTACTTTTGCGGAGATTACGAGGTAGCTGCCAGCGTCCGCAGAGCTTGTTTTTCTCCTTCTTTATCATCTTGTTGATTTCCTATTTTTCTAGACTTGGTTGTATTAGGATGCTATTCTGTAGAGGCTCAGTCTCGTGACACCACGATATGTTTGGGACCGTATTTTGTATGTGTTGACGTTTCGGTTATCACCTGTTATGACTAACTACTGTTTAAGTTTAATTTATTTAATAATTGGCTGGTTAAAGAGATAATATGGTCGGGCTTGCCTAGCATTGTGTTGGGCGCCATCACGACCAGGGTTTGGGTCGTGACAAGTTGGTATCAGAGCCTAGGTTAATAGGTCTCGCGAGTCATGAGCCGGTTGGTAGAGTCTCGTGGATCGGTGCGGGGACGCCTGTACTTATCCTCGGGAGGCTGCAAACCTTTTTAGGAAAAGTTTCAATTCTTGGAATTCTTGTCGTGCGATTACTTTTGACTTGAACTGAACTTTGACATTCTATTCTCTCGCAGATGGCGAGAACTCGATCATCCGGATGTGGAGGACGACCACCACTACCACCTACTAGAGGCCGTGGACGCGGTCGCGGTCGTGGCGGAGTTAGGGCAGTTGAGGCAGTGCCAGCTGACCCACAGCCCCTAGTTGCAGAGGTGCCAGCAGCACCAGCCAGATCAGGCACCAGCTGTGCCCATTGCTATTCCGGGTCTACAGGAGACCCCGGCTCAGATACTAGCAGTCTGCACCGGCCTAGCACAGGCGGTTTCAGTTACTACGCAGCAGCTGCATCGAGGATCGGGGGTGGTCATCGGACCCCCGCAGTACGCACTCCGCAGCCGGCAGCGCGAGGCATACGGACACCGCAGGCTCCTCCGAGCTCAGCCCGTGGTTCCGGTTCGGCCCGACAGATCGTATTCGGGGGACAGTGGTCCGAGCTATGACGGACGATGAGCGGCGTCGTCTCGATAGGTTCACCGAGTTATCTCCTCCGGTGTTCATTGGTGCTCCGGCGAGGACGCCCAAGGTTTTCGGATAAGTGCCGTCGGATGCTTCGTACGGCAGGGATATTGGAGTCCGGTGGGGTATCTTTCACTACCTTTCAGTTTCAGGGACCGGCCTTTGCTTGGTGGGAGGCTTATGAGCGCCGCAGGGCCAGCCGGGCAGCACCACTATCATGGCCGGAGTTCTCCACTATGTTCTTGGAGAAATGGGTGCCTCGATCTCGGAGAGAGGAGATGCGTAGGCAGTTTGAGGGTCTCCGTCGGGGGACATGTCAGTGTCAGAGTATGAGATCAGGTTTACAGAGTTGTCCAGATATGCACCGTGGTTGGTTCATTCCGACGGAGAGAGGATTGGGCGCTTCGTGGACGGCCTCATTTATCCCATTCGTATTCCGATGACTCGGGAGAGGGTTTTGAGTCATACATTTAAGGATGCTGTGGATATTGCTCGCGACATAGAGACAGATCGTCGCATGCAGCGGGATGAGAGGGAGGCCAAGAGGCCTCGAGGTTAGTTCTAGTGGCACCCAGACCAGAGGCCAGAGCCAGCAGAGCCGAGGTCGCTCTTTCAGATCTTCCCAGTCGGGTCACTCCGATCGTCGCAGATGGTGTTCTAGACAGGGTTATCAGGGTTCGCACCAGAGCCAGCCATCTCTCACTGCCATGCCAGCTTAGAGTTCTTCACAGGCCCCATCTGCTCAGGGTTCATCTCGGCCTAGTTCATCAGCTGGCCACTGGCTATCTCCATGTCATGCTATTCTGGACTGTCATGCTAAGACAGTCACCTTGGCTATGCCGGGTATGCAGATCACCGTAGGGAGTGTCCCCGTCTTGTTTCCAGATCTTATCAGCAGAGGGGGCAGCCCTCATCATCTGGTCCTTCTACTTCAGCACCCGCCCCGCCAGCTAGGGGTGAGGGTCAGACAGCTAGGGGTCGCCCTCGACGGGGAGGCCGATCAGGCGGTCAGGCTAGATGCTATGCTTTTCAGGGCCGATCTGAGGCTGTTGCTTCTGATGATGTCATTACAGGTATTATTTCAGTCTGCCACAGAGATGCCTCAGTATTGTTTGATCCCGGTTCTACTTATTCTTATGTGTCTACATATTTTGCTCCTCATTCGGGCACGACCCGAGGGAGTCTTGAGCTGCCAGTGCATGTATCTACCCCGGTAGGGGATACTATTGTTGTGGACCACGTATACCGGTCTTGTTTGGTCACTATTGGAGGTCTGGAGACCCGAGTAGACCTGTTGCTTCTCAGCATGATTGATTTTGATGTTATATTGGGCATGGACTGGCTATCTCCATGTCATGCTATTCCGGACTGTCATGCTAAGACAATCACTTTGGCTATGCCGGGCATTCAGAGGATCGAGTGGCGAGGCACGACTGAGTATGTACCTAGCAGGGTAATATCTTTCCTCAAGGCCCAATGAATGGTTGGGAAGGGATGTCTCTCTTATTTAGCATTTGTGCGGGAGGTCGAGGCCCGGACTCCCACTATTGATTCTGTTCCCATTGTGCGAGACTTTCCTGATGTGTTTCCCTCACACCTGCCGGGCATGCCGCCGGACAGGGATATTGATTTTGGTATCGATTTGGTGCCAGGCACTCAGCCTATTTCTATTCCTCCGTATCGTATGGCACCAGCCGAGTTGAAGGAATTGAAGGAGCAGCTCCAGGAACTCCTAGATAAGGGGTTCATTCGGCCGAGTGTGTCGCCGTGGGGTGCACCGGTCCTGTTTGTTAAGAAGAAGGACGGATCTATGAGGATGTGTATTGACTATAGGCAGCTAAACAAAGTAACAGTGAAGAATAAGTATCCTCTGCCTCGTATTGATGATTTATTTGATCAGCTCCAGGGAGCTAGGGTGTTCTCGAAGATTGATCTTCGTTCAGGCTACCATCAGCTGAAGATTAGAGAGTCCGATATTATGAAGACTGCATTCAGGACCATATATGGTCACTATGAGTTCCTTGTGATGTCTTTTGGGCTGACCAACGCCCCAGCAGCATTTATGCATCTGATGAACAGTGTATTCAGGCCGTATCTTGATTCATTTGTGATTGTATTCATTGATGACATACTTGTCTACTCTCGTAGCCAGGAGGAGCATGCTCGGCACTTGAGTGTTGTGTTGCAGAGATTGAGAGAGGAGAAGCTGTATGCCAAGTTCTCCAAATGTGAGTTCTGGCTTGAGTCCGTGGCATTCTTAGGGCACGTGGTGTCCTGTGATGGTATTCAGGTAGATCCGAGGAAGGTCGAGGCAGTGCAGAGTTGGCCCAGACCGACCTCAGTTATTGAGATCCGTAGCTTTCTGGGATTGGTAGGGTATTATCGCCGATTCGTTCAGGGGTTCTCTTCTATTGCTTCACCCTTGACTAGATTGACTCGGAAGGGTGTTCCTTTCTTATGGTCCGAGGAGTGCGAGGAGAGCTTTCGGAAGCTCAAGACAGCACTGACCACAGCACCAGTCTTGATTCTACCGACAGCTTCAGGTTCTTATACTGTATATTGTGATGCCTCAGGAGTGGGCATTGGTTGTGTGTTGATGCGGGAGGGTAGGGTCATTGCTTATGCCTCTCGTCAGTTGAAGCCCCACGAGAAGAACTACCCTGTTCATGATTTGGAGCTAGCAGCCATAGTTCATGCCTTGAAGATTTGGAGGCATTACCCGTATGGTGTCTCATGTGAGGTGTTCACGGATCATCGCAGCCTTCAGCACTTATTCAGACAGAAGGACCTTAATTTGAGACAGCGGAGGTGGTTGGAGTTGCTTAAGGACTATTATATCACTATTTTGTATCATCCGGGGAAGGCCAATGTGGTGGCCGATGCCTTGAGTCGGAAGGCGGTTAGCATGGGCAGCTTAGCTTTCATCCCAGTTGGGGAGAGGCCTTTTGCTTATGATGTTCATGCCCTAGCCAATCGGCTAGTGAGATTAGATATTTCGGAGCCGAGTCGAGTGTTGGCTTGTATTGTTTCTCGATCTTCCTTATATGATCGCATCAGAGAGCGACAGTATGATGACCCACATTTGCTTGTCCTTAAGGACAGAGTGCAGCATAATGATGTTAGAGATGTGACTATCGACAGTGATGGTGTTTTGAGGATGCAGGGCCGTATATGTGTGCCCAATGTTGATGGTTTGCGGGAGTTGATACTTGAGGAGGCACACAGTTCGCGGTACTCTATTCACCCGGGTGCCGCAAAGATGTACCAAGACTTGAGACAACACTACCGGTGGAGGAGAATGAAGATGGATATTGTTAGGCATGTAGCTAAGTGCCTCAATTGCCGGCAGGTCAAATATGCATCACAGACCGGGCGGTGTTCTTCAGCGTATGGTTATTCCCGAGTGGAAATGGGAGAGGATCACCATGGATTTTGTTATCGGGCTACCTCGCACAGCAAGGAAGTTTGATTCCGTATGGGTGATTGTTGATCGGTCGACTAAGTCCGCACATTTCATCCCGGCTAGTACTACTTACTCATCGGAGCGGTTGGCGGTGATCTTTATTCGAGAGATTGTCGGGTTGCATGGGGTCCCGGTGTCTATTATATCCGACAGAGGCACTCAGTTCACTTCTCCGCTTTGGAGAGCATTTCAGCGAGAGATGGGTACGAGGGTTGAGTCGAGTACAACATTTCACCCCCAGACAGACGGGCAGTCTGAGCGTACTATTCAGATCCCGGAGGATATGTTGCGAGCATGTGTGATTGACTTTTGGTGGTTCGTGGGATGAATTCTTACCACTTGCCGAGTTTGCCTACAACAACAGCTACCAGTCGAGTATTCAGATGGCCCCGTACGAGGCATTGTATGGCAGACGGTGTAGATCTCCCGTGGGATGGTTTGAGCCCGGTGAGGTTAGATTGATAGGGACTGAGTTAGTCCAGGATGCTCTGGATAGAGCAAAGTTGATCCAGGAGAGGCTTCGTACAGCACAGTCTCGTCGGAAGAGTTATGCGGACCGTAGAGTTCGAGAGTTGTCTTTCATGGTTGGTGACAGAGTATTGTTGAAGATTTCACCCATGAAGGGTGTCATGAGGTTCGGGAGGAAAGGGAAGTTGAGTCCCAGGTATATTGGCCCTTTTGAGATACTCAGGAGAGTTGGAGAGGTGGCATATGAGTTAGCCTTGCCACCCAGCTTATCCAGCGTTCATCCGGTATTCCATGTGTCTATGCTCCGGAAGTACATTGGAGATCCGTCTCATGTATTAGATTTCAGCACCATCCAGCTTGATGGTGATCTATCCTATGATGTGGAGCCTATTGCTATTTTGGGTCGTCGGGTGAGAAAATTGAGGTCCAAGGAGATTGCATCGGTTAAGGTTCAGTGGAGAGGTCGACCCGTGGAGGAGGCTACTTGGGAGGTTGAGCGGGAGATGCGGAGCAGATACCCTCAGCTATTTGAGACTTCAGGTATGTTTCTTGACCCGCTCGAGGACGAGCGTTTGCTTAAGAGGGGAGAATGTGACGACCCGGCCCGTCGTCACGGGAATTACCACCCCGTTATGTTGTAATTACATAATTCATGCTTTTATATAAGTGTTAGAGTCTATCGGGGGAGTTAGGAGTGAATTAAATTGGAAATGAGGCATATAGCCTTTGTGAAGGAAACTTGAATAAGGAAAGTCAACCCGGAGTTGACTATTTGGTTAGAGGGCTCGGAATCGGATTCCGATGATTCGGTTAGTTCCGGAAGGTGATTTGTGACTTAGGGGAGCGATCGGAATTGAATTTGGAGGCCCGGTGTAGAAATAGGCTTGAATTGGCTAAGGTTGAATTTTGGCGAAATCCGGACGATAGGTGAGATTTTGATCCGGGGGTCGGAATGGAATTCCGACAGTTGCAGTAGCTTCGTTAGGTGATTTTGGATGTTCCTGCAAAATTTCAAGTCATTCGGACGTCGTTTGGTCGGGTTTTTGATTGAATGTGTAATTTGGAATGTATTAAGGAATTTAGGCTTGAATTCGATGCGAATTATGAGTTTTGATGTTGTTAGACGTGTTTTGAGGATTGGAGCAAGTTCGAATAAGGTATTAAGATGTGTTGGTATGTTTGGATGAGGTCCCGGGGGCCTCGGGGTGCTTTCGGATGGTTAAACGGGAGAAAATTGTGGAAAAATTGCAGGTTGAGAGTTCTGGTTCTGTCATTTTCGCTCCTGCGGAAATGTGGTCGCAGGAGCGAGTCCGCAGAAGCGGATATAGGAGCGCAGAAGCACTTGTGATCGCGGAAGCGGAAAGGAGCCCGCAGGTGCGGCACCGCTGAAGCGGATGCTGAGCCGCAGAAGCGGCCAAGGGCTATGGGGGAAATATCGCAGAAGCGGAAGGCCAGCCGCTTAGGCGAGTCCGCAGAAGCGGACGCCTAGCCGCAGAAGCGGAAATTCCCGCAGGAGCGGTCGAGTCTTCGCAGAAGCGGACGCGCAGAGGCGGTCCGTATATCGCAGAAGCGGAAATGGCCGGCTAGGCCTGGAACCGCAGAAGCGACCCTTTGGTCGCGGATACGGGAGCGTAGAAGCGGAAAATGTTCCGCAGAAGCGAAAATCGCTGTAAGTAAGTGTATCAGAAGTTAGAAAATTTCAGAAACATTTTAACATTTGGGGGTCTCGACTTAAGGACGATTTTGGGCGATTTTGAGGAGGAAATCAAGGGAAATCATCAGGTAATCAACTATGAACTCATATTATGATTAGTATTGATAATATCATGCAATTATATCATGAAAATGGAGGAATTTGGGGTAATTATGGAGGATTTAGCCCTAGTCTTGGATTTTGGAAAATCAAGGTTTTGAATGGGCAAATGGAGTCCGAATTTGGTAAATTTTATATGCCTAGACTCGTATCGAGATGAGGATTCCGAATATGTAATTTTTGTAATTTTTCGACAAGTGTACCAAAAGTCGGGATTTGACAACTTGTGGGTTTTGATATAAATTGGGTTATTTCGAATGAATTTCGTGAAATTAGCGTATATTGATATATTCTCTATGACTTTGAGCAGATTTGGCATCCGAGGAGATTGATTTGCGAGGCAAGCGCAAGGCGGATTGAAGCTTCTACCGGTTCGAGGTGAGTGGTAGTAGTAAACAATGCTCTGAGGGTTTGAAACCACGTACTAGCACTTTACAGTGCTATATTGAGATGAGACACGCGTTCTATGACGGGCGTGGTGACATTGTGATAGGGGGTTCGGACTTAGTCCTTCCCGGCTAATGGAATACTGTGTTGTACAACTGTTAATGAGGTTATAACTGTACAATTGGGCTGATAGCCATGTTTGGGGCCTTGTGCCGATCTGTAGAACATTAGGGAACCTATAGAGCTAGGTGACCCTTATATCATGTTGGAAACATACACTCAGCCGTAGCTCTAGCTGTATAGCATAATATGAGCCCGTACTAGATGTGTACATTAAGAGAGATTATCTAGGGTGGAATTCCCTATTCTAGCTGAGTGGGCCTGAAAGGCCAAGTCTATACCGATTGAGATGAGATAGGGTCAAGGACCCACTATGAGATGTTATATTGGGCCTGAAAGGCCAAGTCTATATTAACCGAGACAGGGTCAAGGACCCATTATGATATATTATATTGGGCCTGAGAGGCCAAGTGCATACTGACTGGGATAGGGTCGAGGACCCATTATGAGGTATTATGTATATAGATACCTATATTGGATCGGATTGCACGCCGCAGTAATGTACATGTAATATACATGTAATATAGATGTGGGACGGACTGCACGCCGCAGTATTATCGCGCTTGGGCTGTAGGAGCCCCTTCGGAGTCTGAGTCTGCACACATTCTAGTGAGCGCTGGTATATTATGGGATCGGGCTGCACGCCGCAGCAGTATATATGTTGGATCGGACTGCACGCCGCAGTGATATATGGTGGACCTGGCTGCACGCCATAGCACCATAGCGCTTGGGCCTAGGGAGCCCCTCCGAAGTCCGTATACACCCCCAGTGAGCGCCGTCGACGTTAAATGGAGCGGGCTGCGCGCCGCAGCAGTATATGTATGGGAGCGGGCTGCACGCCGCAGCATTGTACTTAATCATACCCTACTAGTTACTTAAATACTTATACATTATAGACATAAGTATGTGTCTTTATATGTTGAGATGGCCGTACACCGTAGGGGTACGAGCGAGGGTTAGTTCAGTGTGGAAATCTTGTAGAGATAAACGTAGATTGGAGGTTGCCTTAGAACTGCTAATTGATAGCACAGGAGTTCTTACTTTCAGTTATTATTTATTATTGTTACTCACTGAGTTGAAATATACTCACCCCACTCCCCTGCACTATTTTGGTGCAGATCCGCAGGTGCCCGAGAGCAGTTGAGACATTTTAGCTGCTGATCCATATCTACTTTTGCGGAGATTACGAGGTAGCTGCCAGCGTCCGCAGAGCTTGTTTTTCTCCTTCTTTATCATCTTGTTGATTTCCTATTTTTCTAGACTTGGTTGTATTAGGATGCTATTCTGTAGAGGCTCAGTCTCGTGACACCACGATATGTTTGGGACCGTATTTTGTATGTGTTGACGTTTCGGTTATCACCTGCTATGACTAACTACTGTTTAAGTTTAATTTATTTAATAATTGGCTGGTTAAAGAGATAATATGGTCGGGCTTGCCTAGCATTGTGTTGGGCGCCATTACGACCAGGGTTTGGGTCGTGACATGCATTATCTCTATCCCTTTTTTATTAATGTGTATTGTGTGTAATTCCATTATGTTGTGTCATCCGTTAGTTTTAAATTGAGAGGGTAACATGTGAGCTCCCCCTTCCATGTTCTTTTGTTTCGTGCCCATGTTATTGTGTCTTGTACGTGTCCCCGTATGGTGGACTCGAATTATTACGGGCTAGGTCCGAAAAATTATAAAACCGGGTAGTTTGAACCCGAATATTATTCTTCGTCCGGAACCGAGAATGGTGTTATTTAATTAATCCTAGGTAATCAAAATAACTATAATACTCATAATAAAAATAAAACTATTTTTTTATATTTTTCAAGTTTGAAATAACTACAAAATATTAATGAAACTATTTTTTTTTATTATTTTCGTTTTTTATAAAAAGATAAAAATATAAAGTACTATTTTTATATTTTTTTTCAAGTTTAAAATAACTACAAAATATTTATGAAACTATTTTTTTTATTATTTTCGTTTTTATAAAAAGATAAAAATATAAAGTACTATTTTTATATTTTTCAAGTTTAAAATGACTACGAAACATTAATAAAACCATATTTTTGTTATTTTTCATTTTGAGATAAAAATAAAGTAAAAGAGTCAAATTTAGCTAAAATAGCTATATTAAAACTAAACTAAATATTTTACGCTAAAAATATAACAAATCTCGGGGAGGGTCAAAAATCACGCGTTTACAGCTGCCCCTCTTTGACTGAAAACACAAAGAGTTTTCAGACAAAGAACGACTAGACAAGTGTTTTTGACCCAACCTTATTCGGAGGGACTAAACTAAAAGAAGAGAATGTGACCGAGCCCTTGTATTTGAGCTGCCTACATATCCTTGGCTATAAAGGAATCAGGGCCACGTGTAGTTCGAAAGTGAGTGATGAAGGGGTATACCGAGGTGGAGAGCCAGTCGAGGTGTCGTTCCGTCGAGGTTCCGTTCCATCGAAGTTCCGGTCCGTGGTCCTGCTATTACATCAAAAATCAAAACATGAGAAAGACTAACTAACCTATTAGCTACTAGTTACAAGATTCCTATTTATAAGTCTTCTGAAGCTTGATCTTGAGTATTGGTTGGTGCTTCATGCGGACTCTAAATTTGAACCTTGATACTTGCTAGTTGTAGGTACTGCTTTTCGGATCAAGACCAGATATACAGTGCTTGTGACCTCGGCCATGTCTTGAGCACACCACATCTTTCATCAACTTCTGCACTTAGATTAACTCCTTGCCCCCTTTTTATTTTTTTTTATTTTTTTTTTATTGTGACTAAACTTCTGTTGATTCCCTCGGACTGTTGACTCGCATTCTGGTTGCAAACTTCTTTTGTTGCTATCTTGCATTGCACTCCGAAGTGAATTCCCTTACTTGTGATCTTCGAGCTATTCTCCTTCGAAGTCCGAATCTATCTTTTCTGATCCTTGTTGCCTTCCTTCCTGATTCGTGCTGGGGATTTCCATTACACTCCGCCGCTTTCCTTAAACAACTTCAAAATAAATCGCCACTCCATTCTTCAGGGGGCTCCCCGACTTCAACTACAATTTCAAAATTAAATCGCCACTCCATTCTTCAGAAGCGGGCTCCCCGACTTCAACTACTACTTCAAAATAAAATCGCCACTCCATTCTTCAAGCGGGCTCCCCGACTTCAACTACAACTCCAAAATAAAATCGCCACTCCATTCTCCAGGCGGGCTCCCCGACTTCAACTACAACTTCAAAATAAAATCGCCACTCCATTCTTCGGGCGGGCTCCCCGACTTCAACTACAACTCCAAAATAAAATCGCCACTCCATTCTTCGGGCGGGCTCCCCGACTTCAACTACAACTCCAAAATAAAATCGCCACTCCATTCTTCAGACGGGCTCCCGACTTCAACTACAACTTCAAAATAAATCGCCACTCCATTCTCCAGTGGGCTCCCCGACTTCAACTATAACTTCAAAATAAATCGCCACTCCATTCTTCGAGCGGGCTCCCGACTTCAACTACTACTTCAAAGTAAAATCGCCACTCCATTCTTCAGGCGGGCTCCCCGACTTCAACTACAACTCCAAAATAAAATCGCCACTCCATTCTTCAGGCGGGCTCCCTGACTTCAACTACAACTTCAAAATAAAATCGCCACTCCATTCTTCAGGCGGGCTCCCCGACTTCAACTACAACTCCAAAATAAAATCGCCACTCCATTCTCTAGGCGGGCTCCCTGACTTCAACTACAACTTCAAAATAAAATCGCCACTCCATTCTTCGAGCGGGCTCCCCGACTTCAACTATAACTTCAAAATAAATCGCCACTCCATTCTTCGAGCGGGCTCCCCGACTTCAACTACTACTTCAAAATAAAATCTCCACTCCATTCTTCAGCGGGCTCCCCGACTTCAACTACAACTCCAAAATAAAATCGTCACTCCATTCTCCAGAGGCGGGCTCCCGACTTCAACTACAACTTCAAAATAAAATCGCCACTCCATTCTTAAGGCGGGCTCCCCGACTTCAACTACAACTCCAAAATAAAATCGCCACTCCATTCTTCGGCGGGCTCCCCGACTTCAACTACAACTTCAAAATAAAATCGCCACTCCATTCTTCAGGCGGGCTCCCCGACTTCAACTACAACTCCAAAATAAAATCGCCACTCCATTCTTCAGACGGGCTCCCTGACTTCAACTACAACTTCAAAATAAATCGCCAATCCATTCTTCAAGCGGGCTCCCGACTTCAACTACTACTTCAAAATAAAATCGCCACTCCATTCTTCGGGCGGGCTCCCCGACTTCAACTACAACTCCAAAATAAAATCGCCACTCCATTCTCCAGGCGGGCTCCCCGACTTCAACTACAACTTCAAAATAAAATCGCCACTCCATTCTTCAGGCGGGCTCCCCGACTTCAACTACAACTCCAAAATAAAATCGCCACTCCATTCTTCAGGCGGGCTCCCCGACTTCAACTACAACTCCAAAATAAAATCGCCACTCCATTCTTCAGGCGGTCTCCCTGACTTCAACTACAACTCCAAAATAAAATCGCCACTCCATTCTTCAGGCGGGCTCCCTGACTTCAACTACATCTTCAAAATAAAATCGCCACTCCATTCTTCAGGCGGGCTCCCTGACTTCAACTACAACTCATTAACTCCATCCCATCCTTTCTTCTGAATTACCTTGTTTCGGAATTGCTTTCCTCCTAGGTCGTGTTATTTTTCCCTTGACTGCTGGGGATATCTTTGGAATTGTTTACTTACCTGCTGAGGATAATGATGCTGGGAATTCATTCCCTCCCTTCCTTTGACTGATGCGCTTGAATTTGCGTTGGGAACTCTTGCTGTAACTCTCTGCTTTATGGTGGGTTACTGGTTTCAAGACCTGCAATTTAAAGACTGAAGACTTGCCTTTTGTTATACAGGTAGGCGCCTGCTTTTAGTAGCAACTTTTGAATTAAAAATGCATTATGAAATATGCAAAGGACAATGTAAAATAAAACCAACGTAAAATATCCTATTCGAGGGCGGATAGTCCCATCGTATTCTATTCGAGGGCGAATACTCCCATCGTATCCTATTCGAGGGCGAATACTCCCATTGTATCCTATTCGAGGGCGAATACTCCCATTGTATTCTATTCGAGTGCGAATACTCCCATTGTATTCCATTCGAGGGCGAATACTCCCATCGTATTCTATTCGAGGGCGAATACTCCCATCGTATCCTATTCGAGGGCGAATACTCCCATTGTATCCTATTCGAGGGCGAATACTCCCATTGTATTCTATTCGAGGGCGAATACTCCCATGATATCAATGTATGAAAGTGAACAAACCTGAGACGTCCTGTTCGAAGGTGGACAAACCCGAAACATCCTATTTGAAGGTGGACAAACCTGACACGTCATCTTGAATTGCCTTCCTAGTTTCTCCGAGAAAATTTTCAACAACGGCAGAAAATTTTCTGCCCCAGTATTGGTGTTCTTCCTTGTGGCATGACTTTTTGCTATCAATAGCACTTTCTTTCCATGTTTCAAATCAAAGAAAATTTGTTAGTTCAAAACATTGTGAGCGGTTGTGCCGCTCCTATGTGGTGGTTTTTTTTTCCTTTTCTCCTTTCCCTCGCTCGGGGTTCCCAAAACTTGTAGGGGAATGATTTCATTTTTGCTAGAGATGATATTCCTGCTGGGGATGGGTTTTTCCATTTATCCCTTCCCCGTTCTGTGTTTCTCAACTTGCTGGGGGGTTATTTTGTTGAAGATGAGATTTCCTTTCTTCCTTTACCACTCTGTGTTGTCCGACCACCTCGGAACTTGCTGTAGATAACATTGCTGGGGGATTTTCATTTCCTCAAAATTGGTGTTTCACTCTTCTTGAAGGCTGTTGAGGATGACACTGGTTCGAAGACCATTTCCCTTAAGACTTTCCTTCTTCCCCAAGTGGATATTGACTTCCAGAAAATTTTCAAACTAAAAAGAAAATTTTCTGCCCCAGTTTAATAATCTTCTTTGCACCATACTTCTCTGTCGTCAATGGCATTTCCTTGCCTTGCATAGTAATTGGAAAGTTGGTGGCAAGTTTTGAAGTCATTTCTCACTATGTTTTGACTAGACCGACTTTGATGGAGAATTTTGACAAAAGGAGAAAGATAAAAAGAAACAACAAATAGAAGACAAGGGAGGACTGACTCTCTAACCAGAAAACAACTATAAAAACTTATCAAACGCGGATACCAACTCTACTGGTCATGACATGCACATATGGCCTATCCTCCGTCGTTAATTTCCTTTCACGATTTCTGTCTCGTGATTTCCGTCTGATTATCACCTTTATTCGACTTGTAGTGCCCGAAGGGTTTTCACTTTCAAGCCTCTGTCATTTTGATTTTCTCTCAGCTTTCGTCTCCTTATGGTGCCTGTGAAGGTTTTCACCGGTAAGACTCTCTCATTTGTATTACTTTTAACTGGGGATTGGGGCGTCACTGCTAAGACTCTCTCGTATTTCCTTTCTGCTGGGAATCAGAGTCTTTTCTGCTGGGAATCAAAGTGTCATATTCTGATGAGACTCTCGTGTTTGTTTGACTTGGCCTATTTTGAAGACTGATCGGAAGGTCTTTCTTTGGACCGTAATGTGGGATTCGGATAGGGCTAGAATGAAAGGGTATTAAAGGCTCAAACAAATCAATTTTGGGTTCAAATTTACAACCTTCGGACCTAACTTTATTTATAATAAATACAATTTTTCTTTGCCCCAGTTTCATATTTGGGGAATTCTTATTTCTTTATTTACACTATGACCGAGCTGTGAAGCGCCTACGTATCCTCTTTAAGGAATCAGGTCAAACGTAGTTCCCAATTCCCGTTTTTTCAAGTTGCTCTTTTTCATTCATTTTTCTTTTTCTTTTCTTTTCTTTTCTTTATCTCTTTTTGTTGTTTTTTTTTTCTTTTTCTTTATCCCTTTTTCTCTTGTCTTTCAAACCTGTGTTTCTAGTCTTTGCAACTAATTCCGAAGGAGGGGTATGAAAGATTTTAAAATAAAGCTCAAAGGGTTGACGATGGATAAAGTGTTTGGATAGCAGAACAAAATGCCTTCGTCATTCCAATTTTCAAAACATGCCAAGTTCAAACAACATATTCACGACATCTTCTGTTTGTGCCCTGATTGATAACCATATCGTCTATTCGCCTTTTTCATCCGTCATTTTAAAGTATTGCTGGACGACATTTCCATTTCAGTATCGCGAGCGAACCCCATGTCAGCATGGCCATTTTGCCCTTAAAGCTTTCTTTGTATTTTACCCGCCCCAAATTTCACGTGACTCGGGTTCCAAATAACCTCAAATCATTATTTCTTTTAAAATGCCATGATTATCTTCCAATTCCTTCATGATTAACTTTTAAGATTAGGCCACAATTATGCGTGCATGTCATGTCACTAGTGTTGACATAAAAATGACTATAAAGAAGAAAGACTTAAATCAAAGAAAAATGACTCGAAATAATGGAAAACAAGAGAGTTGCATTAGACGAACTAGAAATGAATTAATACGACAAAACAAACACAATAAACTAGGGCACACCCTTGGAACAGACCTACACAATACTAAATGAGGTATTACGACCAATAGAAAACTGGACAAAATAGAACGACAAAAGGGTTTGAGTTACATGACAATATCCTGATTACAACCCTAAAATAATCTGGACGACAGAAATGACAACAAAATAAGCCACCAAAAACTCCATTCTGGTTGACCAAGGAATGGAGAGTCTTCCCGATTACCAAGCACGATATTTTGGCCACTAAGCTTCGCATCAATATTACCAAGGCCACTTATTTGCTTCGACATTTTCAGCTTTAGTCAATACATCCCCACAAAGCGTCCATCCCGGCGTGCAGGTAAAGGACTCTATGCGATATTCTTGGTGTCACTATCTTGGATCATAATCAGGTTTTCCTGGATCTTCTATTTCCGGTTCACCACAAACCAACCACCTCAATTCTCAACAATTCAAAATAAAATATGGTAGAAATGGAATCAGTAAGTCCTCATCAATATTTTTTGCTTACTTCTTTTTTCTTTTTTCTTTTTTTTTCTTTTTTTTTCATTTTTTTTTCATATTTTTTTTTCATATATATACATATACAGTTGTGGTCGAATCTTATGGAGATTGCCTACGTATCATGACCCCGCATGAATCGGACCGAGCGTAGTTCTTGCAAATTAATGCAAGAAATAAAGAGATGTTTATTTGATTTTTATTATTTTTTTTTTTGAATAAAAATTGTACAAGCCGACTCCAACTACAAATTTGTGTAGGAGATTTCTACAAGAATAAGAATATTTTTGGTGTCACTTATGACTATTTCTACAAAATTGGCCACATAATGGCTTATTTGACAAAATGGTTATTTTTGCAAAATTTATTTAAATTTTTCTTTTATCCTGTGGCTCATGGGGCATCGTTCGGCATCACCATAAATCAACACAAAACTATTTTTTCATAAATTGGCCATGTAATGGCTTATTTAGACAAAGTGGCTCTTTTTGCAAAATTTTATGTAAGAAGATGCAAATTCAAAATTTTATCCTGGGGCCTATGGGGCATCGTTCAGCACCGACACAGGCCAACACAAGACTGAGAAAGTTCAAATGCAAAAATGTAGCTATTTCCGTAAAGTTTCGGCCATGTAATGGCTTGTTTGATAAAGTGGTTATTTTTGTAAAGTTGAGTGATGACTCAAAACTTGATTTTTGCGGATACAGCCTTTCGACATTTCCGCGAGGGAATATTTCAAGGCTGTGTCCAAAATTATTTTTTTTAAAAAATCCAAAGCGGCTATTCTTGCAAAAACAGCCTTCTCCGGCGTCTTTTGAGGGACGTTCGGCTTATTTTAAGCAAGAATAGCATCACCCGACTTATTTATAACAAAATCAAAAATTTGACATTTTTTTGGTTATTTTTGCGAACGGGGTGTGAACCCGAACTTGATTTTGCGGCTATGGCCTTGCAACATTTCCACAAGGAACATTTCAAGGCTGTGCCCGCAAATTATTAAAAATGATTCAAAGTGGCTATTTTTGCAAAAAAAACAGCCTTCCGGCGTCCTTTCGGAACATTCGGCTATTTTCAAAAACAGCGTCACTTCGATTTATTGACAAAATTAAACACACATTTTTTTGATTTTTTAAAGGGGTGGTTGGACCCGATAAGGGTTGCCTACGTATCCCACCTAACGGTGAGAATCAAACCCGCGTAGTTCGGTCAGATTAGTTGACCAATTATTTCGACAAAATTGTTCCACCTATTTTTTCAAATTTTCTTTTCAAACCTTCGACAACGTTTCGTCGACATTTCGATATTTTCTATTCTAAAATTTCCTCTCTTTTTGTTTTTCAGGAATTTAGCCCATAATAATCTAGAACAAATAAATGCAACATATAACATGCTCGGTCTTTTGATTACCGGGTCACCTGTCCTAGACGGACCCAACCCCTCTATTGAGTCCCCTAAGTCAGATATGATGCGAATAAACGTCCTAAATCTAGGCTCAATATCCTGATGTTTTCAATGGTACTAGACCGTGTACCCGAGCGGACAACTCGGATTGAGGAGGGGGCTACGTACCGGGGACCCGCGGGATCGTCCGGCTTTGTAACTTATCCTGTCTCTTTTCTTATTTTTGGTATTGACACTAACAGAAAGGGGAGTCTCAACCAGTAAGCACATCCCCGGGGGTAAGAAGAGAAGGGTTTTCGGCACAGTTTTATATACAGTTCACGCAATATCAAAGCGGTAAACATATAGCAGTTTGTATATAGAGTGCAACTAGTATCAAAGCGGTAGACATGTAGCACATTAATTAAACATATAATAAAATCAGATATAGGCAAAAACAACAATTTAACTGAGCTCGAATTCTTAAACCCTGAACCGAAGTTCTGGGTGTATCATCCCCAGCAGAGTCGCCAGAGCTGTCACACCTCCTTTTTCCGCTACCGCAGGGGCGCGAGGGAGTTTTTCCAATTAAAGGACAATCGAAACGGGATCAACTTATTTAATTCAGAGTCGCCACTTGGAAAATTAATGGTGTCCCAAGTCACCGGTTTAATCCTGAATTAAGGAAAGGTTTGACTCTATTTAAAAGTCTGCGTACCAGAAATCCGGATAAGGAATTTCGTTAACCCGGGAGAAGGTGTTAGGCATTCCCGAGTTCCGTGGTTCTAGCACGGTCGCTCAACTGTCATATTTGGCTTCTTTATCCGATTTTATAATATGCCTTAACTTATGTATAAATTTTAATTTTTAACCTCTTATGATATTATTATTATAAAAATTATTATTATTATTATTATTATTATTATTATTATTATTATTATTATTATTATTATTATTATTATTATTTTTACAAAGAATTGCAACATTATGAAAATGTATCTCGAACCACGTCGCACCAGTGCACCCGTGGTTGTCAACACATTTTGACTCCGTTGAGATTTGGATTTGGGTCACATAAATGTGCACTCGGGTTTAAGGAGATAGCATTATTAAATACGCGCCTAAAGATACTAACGCGTTATTGTTTTGGGAATGCCGTGAAATCCGCTAAACGGCACATCCCGGAATCTAAGCATCTTTGTAAAAATTATCTATTGAGGGCCCCGCAATTCGCGTGTTATTTTAGCGAGGCTCGTCTCACTTATTGTTTAAGGGCTCATTACCCTTTTATTGTTTATTGTTTTAAATGAATTACAATGCAGTGGAAACGTATCTCGAACCACGCTGCACCAGTGCACCCGTGACTTTTGACACGTTTCGACTTCGTTGAGATTTAGATTTGGGTCACATAAATGTGCACCCGTATTTGAGAAGGTAGTATTAGAATACGTGATTAAAGCAACTACGCATTTATTATCTTTGGAAAACACCGTAAAATTCGCTATACGGTTGATCCCGAAGTCTAAGTATTTTTATATATATACATTTATGAGGGCCCCGCAATTTGTATAATTTTGTTAGGCGAGGCACACCTCTAATTCTAATTTAAAAGAGAACTACATTCCGCTATATTCATTTAAGAATTAATTCGAGATTATTTAGAACATGTTGCAAACCACGCTACATGAAATGCGCCCGTGGTCCATGACACGCTTTATTTAAACTTGTTCAAAATTGGAGTCGGGTCACATGAAATACACCCCCGATTCCTTTAATCTAATTCCGCCGTTCGGTTGAGGAATAAGGAACCAATTTCGATAAGGTGACAAAATCATGCTCAACTATAACCAATTCGAGTAAACATACGAGTAGATAACTAAGTGAGCAAATTCAAGACTACGACGAGCAACTACATAAACAACGGAAGCATAACTAGTTGGCGAGCATGTGAATGATTAGTTATTTTCCTTAGCTAATTTCGACACTACAAGACCACCATTAATTGTGAAATTGCATGTTCAACAGGAATCATATATTTACAAAAATAATCCGAATCATACGAAACTAAATCAAATGCGAAACGATCCAAAATATTAACGAGAAGAACAATATCGGAAAAGAACATGCACCTTTATTTCTGCATATTTTCAACGTACACAACGAGAAAACGAACCTTTTATGACGATCTCAAACCTCGACCTCTCCGGACGGAACTCGAATCAAATGACACCTCGACTGACATCACCGAACGGCAACGGAAACCTCGAACCTCGAACAATAACCACACACGTTAACTCCAAACGGATCTCACACGAAATCTATTTTTGAAACCAGATTTTTGAATCAAACAGAGAAGCACGAACTGATCTTAACATGAGTAAATCCACGACAATAAAATAGAGATTTTCGTGGGTACATCAATCCAGAGGTCCATTGTCCTCTTGCTAGCCGTTCTTTTCTTAACTTCTTGTTACCCCTTCTTAATCCCCTTATGTATATTTTATGTGTATTTTTTTTCCCAGAAAGAGAGATCTGGCCGCCACTTTTTGTAAGGGAGGTAAGGTTCGATGGTCTTTCCCCAATCAAAATGAGAGAATCCCCCCTCTTTTATCCGTAGCCCCCCCTTTGTATATATGTTTTTGTCTCCCTTTCTTTAAGGTTTTTTTTTTCTTTTAAAATTGTATCCCCCATCTTTCTATTTGTTTATTCCCTCTATAGTGCATTATCTCTATCCCTTTTTTATTAATGTGTATTGTGTGTAATTCCATTATGTTGTGTCATCCGTAAGTTTTAAATTGAGAGGGTAACATGTGAGCTCCCCCTTCCATGTTCTTTTGTTTCGTGCCCATGTTATTGTGTCTTGTACGTGTCCCCGTATGGTGGACTCGAATTATTACGGGCTAGGTCCGAAAAATTATAAAACCGGGTAGTTTGAACCCGAATATTATTCTTCGCCCGGAACCGAGAATGGTGTTATTTAATTAATCCTAGGTAATCAAAATAACTATAATACTCATAATAAAAATAAAACTATTTTTTTATATTTTTCAAGTTTGAAATAACTACAAAATATTAATGAAACTATTTTTTTTATTATTTTCGTTTTTATAAAAAGATAAAAATATAAAGTACTATTTTTATATTTTTTTTCAAGTTTAAAATAACTACAAAATATTTATGAAACTATTTTTTTTATTATTTTCGTTTTTATAAAAAGATAAAAATATAAAGTACTATTTTTATATTTTTCAAGTTTAAAATGACTACGAAACATTAATAAAACCATATTTTTGTTATTTTTCATTTTGAGATAAAAATAAAGTAAAAGAGTCAAATTTAGCTAAAATAGCTATATTAAAACTAAACTAAATATTTTACGCTAAAAATATAACAAATCTCGGGGAGGGTCAAAAATCACGCGTTTACAAAGACCCTCGGATATAACCACACACGAACGATGCACCCGGTCGGCTACTATAGAGTCACCCA
>JASVEL010013469.1:0-12608 GCA_032618575.1 Nicotiana noctiflora | reverse complement strand
ACTGGTGTAGACACATAGACTGGAATTCCAGGGCATAGCTAGGCACGACATGGTAGGAAGACACATATGAATAATATCACAAACCAGAATGGTACCTGTAATCACATCATCTGATGCATCTGCCTCTAGCCTAGCTGGTAAAGCATAAAATTGGGGATCGGTACCACCCCTCTGAGCTATGTCTCTGGGACGTTCATCCTCTAGCTGACCTCTACCTCTGGCGAGACGGTCTCCACCTCTACGATTTCGACCTCCACCTCTACGATCTCTACCCCCGCCTTTGGCTGGCTGGGCAGGCTGTGGTTTGGGTGGGCCTGAATCATGGGGCGAGGACCCCGCTACTGAGTGTAGCCTGCTGCTCGAGGGCAAAACCTGATGAGATGACCTGGGTCACCACAACCGTAACAACACTTTGGTTGCTGGGACTGATGACCATGACGACTTGAATGGACCCCACGAACACTCTGAAGAGGCTGAGCACTGATGGGATACTGATATGAATATTGCTCACGAAACCCACGATCACCTGAACCACACTGCGAGGCCTGGAGAGCTGACTGAAAAGGCCTGGAAGACTGGCCCCTATCATAAGAATCCCTGCCTCCAGATAAAGTACCACTAAATCTGCCGGAATGACGAGGCCTCTTATCTGAAGGATAACCACCTCCCCGAGCAAGAGCCATCTCAACCCTATGAGTTGCATTAGCCACCTTCTAAAATGATATGTCACTCCCAACTCCCATAGCCATTTGAAGTCATATCGGCTAATTTAGCCTATCTATAAACCTGCGGACCCTCTCCCGATTTGAGGGGAGTATCACAACCACATAACGTGCCAGATCAACAAACCTCGTCTCATACTGGGTAACAATCATAGAACCCTACTGGAGGTGCTCAAACTACCTCCGAAGTGCCTCCCGCTGGGTTACAAGGAGAAACTTCTCAAAAAATAACTCTGCAAACAGGTCCCATGTTAAAGCCGGGGTCCCTGCTGGTCGAGTCAAACAGAAATCTCTCCACTAAGTCTTGGCGGATCCTGCAAGCCTAAATGTGTAATAATCAACCCCATTAGATTCCACTATTCCCATAGTCTTGAGAATCTCATGGCTACTGAATAAGAAGTCCTGGGGATCCTCTGATGGGGCACCGTTGAAAGTGGTGGTAAAAAGCTTGGAGAACCGATCAAGTCTCCATAGAGCATCAGAAGTCATGGCCGCTTTGTCTCCGGCCTGAGCTGTAGTGCCTGTCTAAGTGGCTACTACTGGCTGAACTATTGGTGCCTGAGCCTAGGGAGCTACTGGCTCCGGAGTACGCACAACAGGAGTCTGGACCCCTCCTCCAGCCTGAGAAGTGGCTGGTGCAACTGGTAGTAAGCCTGCTCTGGCGACACTGTCCATAAAACTCGCTATTTTAACTAGAGCCTCCCGAAGATCCGGGGTAAATTAGACCTCTCCTGGGACTTGAGCTGGAACAATTGGAGCTGCCGGGATTGGAACCTCCTCACCAATTTCAACATGAGGATCCACCTCTGCCACCGCTGCCTGGGGCTGAGCTTTTCCCCTACCACGGCCTCTGACACAACCTCGGCCCCTGCCCCTCGCGGGAGCTACCTGGGGCTCAGGCTGCTGATCAGTGGATGAAGAAGCGCGTGTCTTCACCATCTGCGAAATGACATAGTAGAAATTCAATCAGTATTTGAGGAACAAATCGCACAACAAGAAGGAACAAATGAGAGACTTTTCCTAACTCAATAGACTCTGGAGGACAAGTACAGACGTCTCCGTACCTACCCCTCAAACACTACTAAGCTTTTTCGTGAGTTTTGAGACCTATGTAACCTAGAGCTCTGTACCAATTTGTCACGACCCAGATTCCCCCACCATCGGGATCGTGATGGCGACTACTCGTGGTAGCTAGGCAAGCCAATTCACTCACCATCTTCCTATTTATACAACCATTTGTTTTCATATTTAATAGCAAGAATAAATACCCATATTTTTAAATGTGGAAGTCCTTCGAATAAAAGATGAATAATAGTGTAAAGTAACTGACATAAATCCTCTACCCAAGATGTGGAGTCACAAACTCACGAACTACTAAGGATTAACTACATATAATGGTCTGAAAGAAATAAATAATAACCATCTATCTCGGAACAATGAGACCACAACAATAATAAAATCAAATAGAGGAGACGCCGGGCCTGCGGACGCCTGCAAACTACCCCAGTCTCGGAAGTACGGTAATCCCGCTAGTGTACTACTGCTCCTGCTCCTGCTCAAAACCTGGACCTGTGCAAAAATGCACAAAAGTGTAGTATCAGCACAATCCGACCCCATGTGCTGATAAGTGCTTGGCCTATTCCGGTGACGTAGTGACAAGCCTAGGACCAGACGCTCACACAAAACCTGTGCATTTCTATATATGTATGCACCACAGAATAATAGAGATATTGAGTAACACAATTAACAAAGGAGGTAACATGCTGGGGAGCACAATCAGAAACACATAATAAATCAGTAGGATAAAAAACAGAGTGTAGGAAAATCAATTAACACAATAAGAAATTTAAAAGGTTGCACGGTATCACCCTTCGTGCTTTTACTCTCATCCTCACCAAATAAGCAGATCAAAGTGCACGACATCAACCTTCGTGCTTTTGCTCTTATCCTCACATCCATGGCACGACATAATCCTTCGTGCATGGTTTAAGCAACAACAACACGGAATGTTCCTTCGTGCATAAATAATAAACATGGCACGGCATGATCCTTCGTGCATAAATTAAGTAACAACGGCACGGAATGCCTTCTTGCGTAAACAGTAAAACAAGGCACGAAATGGTCCTTCGTGCGAACATAAGTAAAAATGGCACGGCATCACCCTTCGTGCATTATTACATTTCCTCACACAAATAACAATCACAGTCAATGGGCAAAAGAATGAAACAAGTAATATGCACCGTCTCGACAAGGGAACCAATAATCATAACAATATCTTGGCAAGGGAACAACATGAACAACACAACAAAGTCCCGGCAAGGGAAACAATAATCAACCTTCACAACCCGGCAAGGGCTCAAGAACATGACTTAAAAATATTCCACATTAACTCACAACATGTGTCAACAAATGACTCACGGTCATGCTAGACTCCGGAGTATAGATGCTCGTCACCACGCCTATACACCGCACTCGATCACATAGCAATTAGCAAATTATTGCACTCAATTCTATTCCCTCAAGCTAGGAAAGATCAAACACTTACCTCAAAGCCTTGAAGTCCAATTAACCTTCAACTATCGCTTTACCTCATAATTCAACTTTCAACTCGCTCAAATCTAATCACAATTGGTTCAATTACTTTAATAAATACTATATAAATTAGTTTGGATGCATAAAAATGGTTTTCTCAAAGTTTTACTCAAAATTTCCCAAAATGCCCCCGGTCCCACGTGGTCGAAACTCAGGGTTCAGACCAAAATCCGGTTACCCATTCCCTCACGAGTTGAATTATATAATTTGTTTCGAAATCGGACCTCAAATCGAGGTCCAACTCCCCAATTCATGAAAAACCTAGGTTCTACCCAAAAACAACAATTTCAACCATAAAAACCTTTAATTTCTCATGGAAAACATGTTTAATGATGTTAGGAATTGAAAGAGTTGAGTAAAAATCGACTTACAAGTGATTTGGAGTGATATTGCTCTTGAAACATCGCCTATGGGGTTTTGGGTTTTGAAAAAATGGTGAAAAAAGGGTTTAAAATTGTTTAATTATAAAATTGCACAGTTGCGGATATGAAAATTGCGAACATATATTCACAATTACGAACATAGCAGGTCCTGGGCTGCGAACATCGCATTTGCGAGGAAATTGTTCGCAATTGCGAACTTAGGCCAATACAGGGCCACTTCGCATTTGCGAAGTTTTGTTCGCATTTGCGAACCAGGGCTTTTCCTGGGCAACTTCGCATTTGCGAAGAGTTGCTCGCATTTGCGAACCAAGGCCAGTTCTAGGCTAGTTCCCATTTGCGAATGTTTGATAGCATTTGCGAACTCAGGCTATTTTGGGTCATCTCGCAATTGCGTGTAATTCTTCGCAATTGCGAAGATATCAGCTGGGGAAAATACTAGCTATGATCTTTTAAAAATTTGCTCTAACGGCCTATCAAATCTTTACCCGAGCCCTCGGGCTCTAAACCAAACATGCACACAACTTCAAAAACATACCACGAACTTGCTCGTGCGATCAAATCGCCGATATAACACCGTTTTCATAGAATTAAGCCTCAAATTCATGATTTCTTCTTTTAAACTTCATAAACTTTCAAATTTGGAACTCATGGTTCAAAACACATCAAACGACATGCAATTTCCGTCAAACTTTGCAGGAAGTACTTAAATAATATATAAGACTTGTACCGGGCATCGGAACCAAAATACGAGCCCGATATCATGGTCTTTTAATCAATTTACATTTCCATTTTCATTAATAATTTCAGAAACACAATTTAACGGAAAAATTTATATCTTGGGCACTAGGCCTCGGAATTCAACTCCAGATGCATGCCCGAGTCCCATATTTTCCTACAGACCTTCTGGCTCCGCTTACCAAAAATGTTGACCGAAGTCAACTATATCAATATTAATATCAAATTTCTTCAAATTTTCCATAGAATTCACATATTCTAACACAAATATTTTTGGCTACGTGCCCAGACTATGCATGTAAATCGATGCAATATAAAATAAAGTTTTCAAGACCTCGAAAGCACAAAACAGATGAGGAAAATAGGTGATGACTCTTTGGGTCGTCACAATTCAAGTGTTTTATTCAGATGAATTAAGGTATATTTTATTATATTCAACTGTATAATTCATATGTATTTCTCTTTATTCAGCTATAATATTATTATGTATCTTTCAAATACATATTAAGGGATTATTTTAGTTTATTGAGTTAAATTAGGAGAATATCATGTGATTTTATGTGACGACCTGGCCCATCATCACCGGAATTACCGCCTCGTTACCCATTCATTTATATCTTTCATGTTTCTTTATCAGTCTTAGAGTCTATCGGGTGAGTTAGGAGTGATTCTAGTTGAAAATGAGGCATATAGCCTTTTGAAATGAAGCTTGTTTATAAAAAGTCAACCTGGAGTTGACTACATGGTTATAGGTCTCAGAATCGAATTCCAATAATTTGGTTAATTCCGGGAGATGATTTTTAACTTAAGGGAGCGATCGGAATTTTAATTTGGAGGTCCAGTGTAGAAATAGGCTTGAATTGTCTAAGGTTGAATTTTGGCAAAATCTGAACGGTAGGTGAGATTTTGATCCGGGAGTCAGAATGGAATTCCGGTAGTTGCAGTAGCTTTGTTAGGTGATTTTTGACATGTATACAAATTTTCAGGTCATTTGAACATCATTTAGTCGGGTTTTTGATTGGATGTTTGTTTCAGAAGTTCTAGATGAAACTTAGGCTTGTATGCGCTTTGATTCGATGATTTCCGTGTGTTAAGGACATGTTTTTATTATTGGAACAAGTTTGTTTCATGTTTTGGAGTAGGTTGGTGGTTTTCGTTGGGGTCCCGGGGGCCTTGGGATGAATCCGGGGGTCCAAACGGACCATTTTGTGCAAAATGCACAGCTGATCTGCTGCACTAAAAATTGCAGATAATTACTCATCGCGATCGCTTACCTGGCCATGCGATCGCATAAGTTGAAGGTTAGATGCATCGCGATTGCGAAGTTCTGTATGCGATTGCGTAAGGTTGAATCTGGACGCAAAACGATGGCGTAGTGAGTATCGCGATCGTGTAGATCTGTTAAGTTGGTCATCGCGATCGCGGTTGAGTTCACACGATCGCGTAGAAGGAAATTCAGTTGCCAAAATTTTGTACATCGTGATCGCGTGCCATAGGCTACGATCGCATAGTGTTAAATGCCTGACAGAAGGGTTAAAAATCAGAAAATTTCAGTTGCGAACTTACACTATATTTCCTCCATTTTTGAGTTTCTTGAGAGCTAAGTAACGGGAATTGAAGGGGATTTCATCGGGAAAACATTGCAGGTAAGTTTTATGGTCTAAATACAAGATTTTATCTTAGAATCTTCAATTATTTCACTGAAAATGAAAGGATTAATGGGGGATTTTTGGCCTAAGCCTAGGTTATGGTAAATCATTGATTTGAATGGGCAAACGGGGTCTAATTTTAATAAACTTTATATGTATGGAGTCGTGTTGAGATAAGGATTCCGAAAATGTAAGTTTTGCAACTTTTCGAGTAGCGTACCGAAAGTCGGGTTTTGGATATCATTGGGCTATGAGCCAGTTATTGGGATTTTCTAATGATTTTGATCAGATTCTACACCCGTGGAGGCGGATTCTCATGGCAAGGGCATTGTGGACTAGTCTTCGAGCCGAGTGGAGGAGAGTAATGGGTGTGGGTGATGACCAGCGGGTTCAAAACACCGATATATCACTTGGTGACGCTGTATTGAGGTGAGACATGTACTCTTCTGTGAGTGCGGGGTCGAATATGATTGGGGACTATGGCTTAGTCCGACCTGTTGATACTATACTGTGTTGTTGTCTATTATTGAGCCGGTGAACCTTCTACTTGGATGGTTGTGGATATCATTGGGCTACGAGCCAGTTATTGGGATCTCGCGAGGATCGTTGTTATTGTTTCTATGATATTGACATGCTATTTTGATACCAGTCCAGAGCTATTACTGTCTAAAATGGTCTTCCAAACCGTGGAATTTCTGAAACACTGATTTTACTGAAAAATGGTAAAAAGTTATTTCAAATACTGTTTTCTGAGCTTGTGAGGCTACATTGCATTATAGCTGACTGGTAGTGGATCGGGCTGCGCGCTGCAGCATATCATGATATTGTGCTTGGGCTATAGGAGCCCCTCCGGAGTCTGAACCCCCACAGTGAGCAAGGTTACCCAAATGGATCGAGCTACGTGCCGTAGCGGTCATATTCATGCATTGCATTGCATTTAGCTATACCTATTATTGTGATAGCTGATATTAGTGGTTCTGATATTGCTAGTTCGGATATTCCTTATGTTGATAACTGATACAGGATATTGTGTATTGCTTTACTTAGTGTTGTGTTGGGTTTTCTTACCTTCGTTGTCCTACCCCTGCTTATTACCACTGAGTTGGAAGTACTCACACTACTCCCTGCACCTTGTGTGCTGATCCAGGTACATTGCAGCAGAGCTGATTTTATAGCTTCTTGGGAGTTGCATTTGGACAGTCGAGGTACCTGCCAGCGTCCGCAGGACCTAACTCTCCAGTTCATCCTTATTTTGTTTAGTCTATTCCATGCTTGTGCACAGTTGTATACACTATCACGACTTATAAATTCTGGTAGAGGCTCATGACTTGTGACTCCTGATCCGTTAAGAGGTTATATTGGTTTGGGATGTTCTAATCCCAGAGTGTTAGATATTTTCTTTATTATTTTATCACTGTTTATGCTTAAAAAGGGTAAAGTGTGAGCTGATAGATCCGTGTTTCAGTTGATTGGTCGGGCTCGCCTAGCAGTGTGCTGGGCGCCATCACGATCGAGTTTTGGGCTCGTGACAAGTTGGTATCTGAGCCTAGGTTCCTAGGCCTCATGAGTCTTGAGCCGGTTGGTAGAGTCTCGTGGATCGGTACGGGGACGCCTGTACTTATCCTCGAGAGGCTGCAAACCTTTAGGAATCACTTCACATTTCTTGAACTCTATGTTGCAACTTTGTTGTTCCGAGAACTGAACTTATGTATTCTGTTCTCTCGCAGATGGCGAGAACTCGAGCTTCAGGATGAGGTGGATGACCACCATTGCCACCTACTAGAGGTCATGGGCATGGTCGTGGTCGTGGTAGAGGTAGGGCAGCTGAGGTAGTGCCAGATAACGCACCCGTTGTACCTATTGAGGAGCATCCCCCTGTGGTTGATGCTGCAGCAGCACCAGCTCAGGCACAGACGGTGTCTATTGTCATTCCTGGTTTTTTTGAGACTGTGGCCCAGATATTATCAGTATTTTCTGGATTGGCTCAAGTAGTATCAGCTACCACTACAGTAGCGACATCCCAGACAGGGGGTGGTCATCAGACCCCTGCAGCTCGCATACCTGAGCAGGTGGCCGGAGGAGGTCCCCGCTCAGGTGGTTGCACCAGTTATTCGTCCAGCTGCACCAGCTCCAGCGCATGTGGTTCAGGTTATGCCCGACGACGAGCAACATCGTCTAGAGAGATTTGGTAGACTCCAGCCACCCCATTTCAGTGGTACTAAGGGCGAGGATGCCTAGGGTTTCTTAGATAAGTGCCGGAGGATGTTACGTACAGCTGGGATTCTTGAGTCCAGCGGTGTTTCATTTACTATCGTCCAGTTTACTGGTCCAGCATTCAATTGGTGGGAGGAGATTGAGAGGCGTAGGCCTACAGGACCAGCACCTCTTACCTGGCAGCAGTTTTCCACTCTCTTCTTAGAGAAGTATGTACCTCAGTCCCGTCGTGAGGAGCTTCATCGCCAGTTTGAGTGGTTAGTACAGGGCAACATGTTAGTGACCCAATATGAGCTGAGATATACCCAATTGGCTAGGCATGGCATATGGATGATCTTGACAGATCGAGAGAGGATTAGGAGGTTTATTGATGGCCTCAACTATTCTGTTCGCATTCTGATGACCAGAGAGAGAGAGAGAGAGAGAGAGTACTATCATCATCTTTTGAGCAGGTTGTGGATATGGCACGCTCCATTAAGGCAGATCATCGTCGGGAGTGGGAGGCCAAGAGGCCTCGAGGTTCTAGTAGCTTTAGTGGTGCTCCATCTAGAGGGCAGTTTCAGTAGGGCAGAGGTCCCTCATCTAAACCTTCTCAGTCAGGCTACCCTGAGCAGAGCGGAGCATCTTATTCTGGTCGTGGCCGCCAGGGATTCCAGTAGGGCTAGTCTTCACTAAGTGCCCTCCCAGCTCAGGGTACATCACCTACTTCTTCAGCCCAGGGTTTGTTTGCGGAAAGGGGTTCCCTTCAGTCCCCTTCTCTAGCACCAGGTAGCTGTTGTGAGTGTGGCGCGTTTGGCCACACGACGAGGTAGTGCCCTCGACTTCGCAGGGACAGGTCTGAGTAGAGGGATCAACCCTCCTCTTCAGCACCATCTCAGGCTAGTAGAGGTGGAGGCCAGTCTTCTCGTGGTCGCCCTAGAGGTGAGGAGCAATCCAGTGGGGGCCACACATGATTCTGTGCACTGCCTGATAGGCATGACACAGTTGCCTCCGATGCAGTGATTACAGGTATCATTTATGTTTTTCACAGAGATGCCTCTGTCTTATTTGATCCCGGGTCAACATATTCATATGTGTCTTCTTATTTTGCACATCATTTGGGTGCAACCCGTCGTAGTCTTGATTTCTTGTTCATGTATCCACCCCAGTGGGTGATACGATTATTGTGGATCATGTCCATAGATTCTATGTTATTTCTATTGGGGGTCTGCAGACCCGGGTGGATCTGTTATTGTTAGGGATGGTGGACTTCGATGTGATATTGGGCATGGACTGGCTGTCTCCGTGCCATGCTATATTGGGCTGTCATGCCAAGACAGCTACGTTGGCTATTCCTAGTATTCCTCAAATTAAGTGGCGGGGTTCGACTGATTACGTCCCTAGCCGTGTTATTTCATTCTTAAAAGCTCAGAGAATGGTTGAAAAGGGGTGTTTGTCGTACTTTGCATTTGTGAAGGATATGGGAGCTGAGTCTCCTAGCATTGATTCTGTACCTATTGTGAGGGACTTTCCATATGTATTCCCTTCAGACCTACCAGGTATGCCACCGGACAGGGACATCGATTTTGGCATTGACTTAGGTGCCGGGCACTTAGCCCATTTCTATTCATCCTTATCGGATGGCACCGATTGAGCTGAAGGAATTGAAAGAACAACTTCAGGAGCTTTTGGATAAGGGATTCATTCGCCCTAGTGTGTCCTCGTGGGGTGCACCAGGGTTATTTGTTAAGAAGAAAGATGGTTCTATGCGGATATGTATTGATTATATACATTTGAACAAGGTAACAGTTAAGAACAAGTACCCTCTACCACGCATTGATGATTTAGTTGATTAGTTACAGGGTGGGAGGGTGTTTTCTAAGATTGATCTTCGTTCAGGCTATCAACAGCTGAAGATTAGGGACTCTGATATTATGAAGACTGCATTCGGGACTAGATATGGTCACTATGAGTTCCTTGTGATGTCTTTTGGGCTGACCAACACCCCAGCAGCATTCATGTATCTGATGAACAGTGTGTTCAGGCCGTACTTGGATTCATTCGTGATCGTGTTCATTGATGATATTCTAGTCTACTCCCGTAGCTAGGAGGACCACGCTCAGCATTTGAGAATTGTGTTACAGAGTTAAGGGAGGAGAAGTTGTATGCTAAATTCTCCGAGTGCGAGTTTTTGCTCGATTCAATAGCATTTCTGGGTCATATGGTGTCTTGTGATGGTATTCAGGTTGATCCGAAGAAGATAGAGGTGGTGCAGAGTTGGCCTAGACCGTTCTCAGCTACAAAGATCAGGAGTTTCCTTGGCTTGGCAGGGTATTATCGCTGGTTTGTTCAAGGATTTTCATCCATTGCTTCCTCTTTGACTAAGTTGACGAAAAAGGGTGCACCATTGGTATGGTCGGATGAGTGCGAGGAGAGCTTTCAAAAGCTCACGACAGCTTTGACCACAGCTCCAGTATTAGTGTTGCCATCAGCTTCAGGTTCATATACTGTATCTTGTGATGCCTCAAGAGGGGGGATGGGTTGTGTATTGATGTAGGAGGGTAGAGTGATTTCTTATTTTTCTCGGCAGTTGAAGCCTCATGAGAAGAACTACCATGTTCATGATATAGAGCTAGTTGCCATAGTTCATACCTTGAAGATTTGGAGGCACTATTTGTACGGCGTGTCCTGTGAGGTGTATACCGATAATCAAAGTCTCCAGCATTTTTTAATAAAGAGGGATCTTAATTTTATACAGCGGAGATAGCTTGAGTTGCTCAAGGATTATGACATTACTATTCAATATCATCCGGGGAAGGCCAATGTGGTGGCCGATGCTTTGAGCCGGAAGGCGGTCAGTATAGGCAGCTTGGCATATATTCCATCGAAGGAGAGATCATTTGCTTATGATGTTCAGGTGCTAGCCAATCGGCTAGAAAGGTTAGACATTTTAGAGCCCAACAGGGTGTTGGCTTGTGTTGTCTCTCGGTCTTCTTTATATGATCGTATTCGTGAGCGCCAGTATGATGACCCACACTTGCTTGACCTTAAGGATAGAGTTCATCATGATAATGCCAGAGATGACACTATTGATAGTGATGGTGTATTGAGGATGCATGGCCGGATATGCGTGCCCAATATTGATGGCCTTCGTGAGTTAATATTAGAGGAGGCCCATAGCTCGCGGTATTCTATCCATCCAGGTGCTACAAAGATGTACCAAGACTTGAAACAGCATTATTGGTGGAGGAAGATGAAGATGGACATTGTTAGACATGTAGCACAATGCCTTAACTGTCAGGAGGTCAAGTATGAGCATCAGAGGCCCGGTGGCGTGTTTCAGCGTATTGATATTCCCGAGTGGAAGTGGGAAAGGATCACTATGGACTTTGTTACTGGACTCCCTCGGACAACGAGGAAGTTTGATTCAGTTTGGGTGATTGTGGATAGGCTGACCAAGTCAGCTCACTTCATTCATGTGTGTCCTCGGAGCGGTTAGCGGAGATATTCATTCGGGAGATCATTAGATTGCATGGAGTCCTAGTTTCTATCATATCAGACAGAGGTACTCAATTTACTTCGCAGTTTTGGAGGACATTTCAGCGTGAGTTGGGCTCCGAGGTTGAGTTGAGTACTGCATTCCATCCTCAGACAGAAGGACAGTCCGAGCGTACTATTCAAATCTTAGAGGATATGTTGCGAGCTTGTGTTATTGACTTCAGTTGTTCATGGGCTTATTATTTGCCTCTCGCAGAGTTTGCCTATAACAACATCTACCAATCCAGTATCCAGATGGTGCCGTATGAGGCTTTATATGGGAGACGGTATAGATCTCCAGTTGGTTGATTTGAGCACGGTGAGGCAAGGTTGTTGGGGACAGAGTTAGTCCAAGATGCCTTGGACAGGGTGAAAGTGATTCAGGAGAGACTTTGCATAGCTCAGTCACACCAGAAGAGTTATGTAGACCGGAAGGTTCGGGATGTGTCCTATTCTGTAGGTGAGAAGGTCTTACAGAAGGTTTCGCCTATGAAAGGCGTTACGAGATTTGGGAAGAAAGGAAAGCTCAGTCCGAGATTCATTTGCCCTTTTGAGATCCTCAGGAGGATTGGAGAGGTGGCCTATATGCTTGCTTTGCCACCCAGTCTATCAGGAGTTCATCCTGTGTTTCACGTATCCATGCTCCGAAAATATGTTGGCGACCCATCGCATGTGTTGGACTTTAGTACTATTCAGCTTGATGATGACTTGACCTGTGATGTGGAGCCCATAGCTATATTGGGTCATCAGTTGAGGAGATTAAGATCCAAGGACATTGCATCAGTAAAGGTTTAGTG
>JASVEL010013468.1:0-66061 GCA_032618575.1 Nicotiana noctiflora | reverse complement strand
GGAGAGGTCGACCCATGGAGGAGGCCACTTGGGAGATCGAGCGGGAGATGCGGAGCAGATATCCTCACTTATTTGAGTCTCTAGGTATGTTTCTTGACCTGCTCGAGTACGAGCGATTGCTTAAGTGGGGGAGAATGTGAGGACCAGGCCCGTCGTCACGGGCATCACCGCCCCGTTACCCCTTCATTTATATGTTTCATGTTTCTATATCGGTGTTAGAGTGTATCGGGTGAGTTAGGAGTGATTCTGGTTAAAAATAAGCCATATAGCCTTTTGAAATGAAGCTTGTTTATGGAAAGTCAGCCTGGAGTTGACTACATAGTTAGAGGGCTCGGAATTGAATTCTGATGATACGGTTAGTTCCGGGGGTGATTTGTGACTTAGGGGAGCGATCATAATTGAATTTCGAGGTCTAGTATAGAAATAGGCTTGAATTGGCTAAGGTTGAATTTTGGCGAAATCCGAACGGTAGGTAAGATTTTGATTCGGGAGCCAGAATGGAATTCCGATAGTTGCAGTAGCTTCATTAGGTGAGTTTTGATATATCTGAAAATTTTCAAGTCATTCGGACATCGTTTGGTTGGGTTTTTGATTGGATGTTGTTTTCTGAAGTTCTAGATGAAACTTAGGCTTGAATTCACTTTGATTCGATGATTTCTGTGTTTAAGGGTGTGTTTTAATGATTGGAACAAGTTTTTATCGTGTTTTGGAGTAGGTTGGTGGTTTTCGTTGGGGTCCCGGGGGCCTCGGGAAGAATCCGGGGGTCTAAACGGACCATTTTGTGCTAAAAAGCACAGCTGATCTGCTGCAATAAAATTTCAGATAATAACTCATCGCGATCGCGTACCTGGCCATGCGATCGCGTAAGTTGAAGGTTGGATGCATCGTGATCGCGAAGTTCTGTATGCGAATGCGTAAGGCTGAATCTGGACGCAATGCGATCGTGTAGTGAGTGTCGCGATCGCGTAGAACTGTTAAGTTGGTCATCACGATCGCAGTTGAGTTCACGCGATCGCGTAGAAGGAAATTAAGTAGCTAAAATTTTGTACATGGCGATCGCGTGCCATAGGCTACGATCACATAGTGTTAAATGCCTGACAGAAGGGTAAAAAATCAGAACATTTCAGTCGCGAACTTACACTATATTTCCTCCATTTTTGAGTTCCCTAAGAGCTAAGTAACAAGAATTGATGGGGATTTCATCGGCAAACTATTGGAGCTAAGTTTTATGGTCTAAATACATGATTTTATCTTAGAATCTTCAATTATTTCACTGAAAATGGAAGGATTAATGGGGGATTTTTTGACCTAAGCCTGGGTTATGGTAAATCATCGATTTGAATGGGCAAATAGAGTCCAATTTTGATAAACTTTATATGTATGGACTCGTGTTGAGATAAGGATTCCGAAAATGTAACTTTTTTTTAATTTTTCGATAAGCGTACCGAAAGTCGGATTTTGGCAACTTTGTGGTTTTTGGTGTAATTCGAGTTGTTTCAATTGGGTAATGTCCCTTTAGCCTATTTTGATGCATTTATATTGATTTTGATCGGATTCTACACCCGTGGAGGTCGATTCTCGTGGCAAGGACATTGCAGACTAGTCTTCGAGCCGAGTCGAGGTGGGTGTGGGTGATGACCAGTGGGTTTGAAACCCCGGTATATGACTATGCGATGCTGTATTGAGGCGAGACACGTACTTTCCTATGAGTGCGGGGTCGAATGTGATTGGGGACTATGGCTTAGTCCGACCCATTGATACTATAGTGTGTTGTTGGCTATTATTGAGCCGGTGAACCTCCTACTTAGATGGTTGTGGATATCATTGGGCTATGAGCCAGTTATTGGGATCCCGCGAGGATCGTTGTTATTGTTTCTATGATATTGACATGCTATTTTGATACCCGTCATGAGCTATTACTGTCTAAAATGGTTTTCCAAACTATGGAATTTCTAAAACACTGATTTTACTAAAAATGATAAAAAGATATTTCAAATACTGTTTTCTGAGCGTGTGAGGCTACATTACATTATAGCTGACTAGTAGTGGATCGGGCTGCGCGCTGCAGCGTATCATGATATTGTGCTTGAGCTGTAGGAGCCCCTCTTGAGTCTGAACCCCCACAGTGAGCACGGGTACCCAAATGGACCGGGCTACATGTCGTAGCGGTCATATTCATGCATTGCATTGCATTTAGATATACATGTTATTCTGATAGGTGATATTGCTGGTTCTGATATTGCGTGTTCGGATATTGCTTATGTTGACAACTGATACAGGATATTGTGTTTCACTTAGTGTTGTATTGGGTTTTCTTACCTTCGTTGTCTTACCCCTGCTTATTACCACTGAGGTGGAAGTACTCACACTACTCCCTGCACCTTGTGTGCAGATCCAAGTTCATCGCAGCAGAGCTGATTCTATAGCTGCTCGGGAGTTGCATTTGGACAGTCGAGGTAGCTGCCAGCGTCCGCAGGACCTGACTCTCCAGTTTATCCTTATTTTGTTTAGTCTATTCCACACTTGTGCACATTTGTATACACTATCACGGCTTATAAATTCTGGTAGAGGCTCATTACTTGTGACTCCTGATCCGTTGGGAGGTTATACTGGTTTGGGATGTTCTAATCCCGGTGTGTTAGATATTATCTTTATTATTCTATCACTGTTTATGCTTAAAATGGGTAATGTGTGAGCTGATAGTTCCGTGTTTCAGTTGATTGGCCGGGGTGGCCTAGCAGTGTGTTGGGCGCCATCACGACCGAGTTTTGGGGTCGTGACATTTTATTGCCTTACGTTTTTAGCGCAGATACATTATCGTATTTAATGTTAATGTCGCTTGAATACAACTAAATACATGTCAAACTTAGCTGGAATTCCAGATTTTACGCATATATTTTTGGTTGTATTAATGAATACAATAGCTTAAATACATGAAATACATTATATAAAAACATAAAAGGTATCTATAATACGTAATATAGTAAAGAGTATCTGTAAATGGCTAATTAGACCAAAGAGATGGTGCTTTATGAAAAATTTCCTTTTTCGAATAAGGCAAAGAAAAGTGTCATTAACACCTTCAGGGATAATTTCACTATTGAAGGCATCTTTGCAAAGGCTGATAACTGAGTTGCCTATCAAAATATTTGGGAAAAAAGGGGTGGAGATCATCAGAATCGGGCGCTTTAAAATGCTTAAAAACAATATGCCTTCATTATTTCAGAATTGATGATGAGGTTGTTTAGTGAGGTTAGATCTATGTTGATAAAAGATTGTGGTGCCTTTCGAATATTATCTCAATTGTTGACCTCATGGGAAGTAGTATAAATAGATTTAAAGTAGTTACTAATATGGATAATAATCTCATCTGGATCATTAACCCATATGTCTTGGTCATTTTTGAAGAACACTATTCTTTTTTCTATTGGTGGCCATTATTTGGTGAAATTTCGTATTAACGTCTCAATCATTTAACCAAAGAATCATGGACCGAATTTCCAGTAGTCCTCTTCAACTTTTAAAAGTTTATTATACTCAAATCTTAGAGAGTTTTCAAGAGTTTGGAGAAAAGGTCTATGATAATAATTAATAGAGTTTTGAATACCATTAAGTCTAGCAATGAGTCTTTTTTAATTACTAAATATATCACTAAAAGTTTTATTTTTCCACATGGTCACATTGTGTCTAAATGTGGCAGCTGCTTCTATGAAAGGGTTGTTACCCAAGAGTATTCTACCACATTAAAAATTTGGATATCTACAACAAAAAAGGTTCAAGCCTAAATGGCTTGGGATACGGGGTACACCATTTTGGAAGGAGATTGATCAGTAAGGGATTATGATCCGAGTGGATCTTAGCGAGGTGAATTACGGAGGCATTAGGAAATTTTTGGATCCAAAGGTTATTGCAAAAAACCTTATCTAGCCTTTCCAATATAGGATTTTTATTTGCACGTCTTCAATTAGACCACGTATATTTACTACCCGTGACCCTAAGTCTAAGAGATTGCAATAGTTTAAGTAAGATCTTTAAGTAAGATCGAAGCTTAAGGACACGTCTACGACTTATAGATCTACCCCCTTTTTTTCATTAGTAGTGAAGACGTTATTAAAATAACCCCATCTAGCTAAGGACCCTTAAAACTATCAGCAGTAATTTTAATATTTTCCCACATTTTATCTCTAATAGTAGGGTTTGTACTGGAATAAATAGATGTAAAAAGCCATCTAAAATTCGTAAGTCATACCTCAATAGTTGCAAAGATTTCATGGTTGTGTCTAACGAAATTATGCACATTCACTTTGATATGGTCTCAAAGAATAACCATTCCACCACTTAGGCCTTCAGCAGGCACCTTTATCAACTCCGAGAAACCAAACTCATTCATTAGAGCTCCATAGTCATGCATCCTTGTTTCGAGTAAATGATCACAGCGGACTCAACCTTAGGAAGAGTGGGCGCTAATTCTTTTACCCAATTGCAGTATCGAGGTCAATTTCCACAGGCAGATAGAAAAGAGAGTTGAGTATTTATTAAGTCTAGAGATGCGTTTTAGCTTCTAATTGTACTTATACCATTTTTGGGTTTTTATAGTTATCAACTATAATTTTAACAACTACTAGTTAGAACTAAATTATGCTATAATATTGATTCTAGTTTGTATGCAAAATAGAGAAAAGCACTAGGGCCGTGGCATTTACCTAGGTAGTCAACTAACAGATAGAGATTCCTAATACAAGAATGATGATTATGGGGCTTATTCTATAACTGTTGTACGATTGCACTCACTCTCACACCTCTCGATAAAAAGAGTTATTTTATCCAATTGACTGTCAAGAGACCAATTGGGTAGGTCTATATGCCCAAGCAACTTAGGGTTCAAATTGGGTAATTACTCTCTCGAGGTTTAACCCATTAATTGGGACTACCATTCTCATAGGTCCATCCCAATTCCTTGTTGGGTCAATTTTGGAGTCATAGACACTATTTCTCAAGAAGAGTCAAGACCCACTAAACTAGACATAGTGTTTGCTACCACCAAATCCTAATTAAACCATAAAACTAACCCAAATAGCAAACACCCAACATCATTCAAGCATTAAACAATCACACCCATTAATTACCCATACTAGGGTTGAGCCACAACCCTATCTAATGGGTTTACCTAGACATGAGAGGAATATAAATGGAAGAAATAGTAGATTAAATCAACATATTAATTAACTATAATGATAATCTACACGAATGTACGATCAAATAAGATGAAACTGCCCAAAATAAGCTTAAACTTTAGTCTAACGAGTGTAGGAGTTGTATCTAATACAAAACTTATCCTAAAATTGATAAAATATTATATTTATACTAGACTAGAAAAACTGGACAAAAATATCACTGCGGTGCAGGCGTAGACCGCACAAACTTGACACGCGGCCGCACTGGGTTTCTCAACTTCTAAATATTACTTTCTCAACCTTAGAGATGCAGACCAAATAATGATGTAGTGCAGCCGTATGGAGACTGGCGCGGACCACATGAGCATGTGGTGCAACCACATGATCAATTTGAAGTGGTATCTGAACCTTTGTAGTGCGGCATAAACGCAAAATGCGGCCGCATGAGATGGGTGTGGACCGTATGGGCTTTTAGTGCGGCCGCGCTGCCTTATGTTGGCTTGACCATTTTTTGGACCCTATTGGTGCAGCTGCATGGCATGATGGTGCGGTCCACACCAAGTTCTGCATGCCCTCTCTTCACTAATCTTTGACACTTGAGCAGGTTTCACACCTTTTCGAGCCGATTTTTGACTTTTGCCATCTTGTCACTCAAACATGCAATAAAACGCACTTGTAAGCATTTTGGGTCTATTTTATGGCAATTCATAGATAAAGCATAGGCAAGCGTGGGCATAAAATGTGTTAGAAATCACATTTATCAGTAATGCAACCATGCAAGGTCTATGGGTTTCCATAATTTTCCTAGAGTTACTTCTAAAATCTTCATTGTTCTCTCACATAATATTCCAAATAATAAAGTCAATGGGGCTAGACATATTAGCAAGTTGTGGTTGTTTTTCCACATTCTCCATGGATAGATGTGAGATCCTCCTCAAAGTGGGGACTAAGTTCATTACTTTGTTCCCTACTGTTGGATCCTGAGGCGAGCTATATCCATTGCACACTTGAAAAAGTCCGATGGACAAACAAGAATGTGCCTCTTCTCTTGGCCTTCTCTGAAAAAGAAGACCCTTACTTCATTTAGGCTTCCCAATTCCACCACTGACTCTCCAATCAAGTCGATTGGCTTGTTCATCTCTTCTTCTTCTGTATTTCCAATATTTGGAATTATTGGAGGATATGTGTAGATATTTTCCATGTTCATTCGCATATTTTGAGGGGGTGGTTATTATGGTGGCTGGGGAGACTCCCATGCATTAGAATTGGGTTCAGAGCTGGTAGTGCTTCTGGTGGGAAAAATGGCAGATCTAGTTCTAGACTTTGTGGTAGTATTGGGACTGGGTTGAAAGATTGGGGTAGGTTCCATTGACCTCACATTTCTTGGACTAGATTCAAATCAAGTGCTGGAGCTAGAGGTTGTAGGATATTGTTTACCCAAACATGATTCAAATAGTTGTTCATGGTAAGATGACACTCTCTTGTCCATTGATAGTTACATTAAACATAATACCTCTCCCCATTAACCCTAGCTCCATCCAAGATAGGGGATGGTTGTCCTGGGACACTAATTGTTGGACATAAACAATGGGATTGTTTGGGAGTTTCTGTGGAAGAGGAGGAAGGCCTGCCATGTTTAGGGGTGTGTGATTACGTGGATTTGAATCAAACAGTATCTCCTGTGGTTGGTTAATGGGAGTTTTGGAAATCTTAAATGTGTTTGGAGTGCTTAAGTTTGTAGGAGATGAAGAGTAGGGACTGATTGCATCTACATGCATGTAATTTGTAGGATCTTGCGTAAAAGGTATATTAAGAGATTTGGAGGAACTTGCATGGGGATGTTTGGCCACTTGTCCCATGCCCACGTCAATTTGTTCAAATTGTAGGCTACTAGTGGAAAAGTGTGGAAGTTCATGAATATTGGTTTTGCCTTTAGTGAGGGGGTACTGAGGGTTAGGGGTACTACCTAGTTTGGAAGGGTAGTTCGATGTAGTGATTTCACCCAAAGGGGTAGGGGGCCCTGTGTAGACTAATTATACCAGCTAAGTTATCTTCAGTCAATTGGTTAGGCGTGTGAATATTAGGGTCATTAGGATTAATAAGGTTATTATCAAGTTTTGTCTTATCTAAATTCTCCATAAAATCATGCATGCTATTATTATAAGGGGTATTAACTAAAATATTATTAAGAGGATGATGGTTTTCTGAAAAAATGTGCTCCTTACCCAAGGAGAAGAAATAGTTTTTCTAATTCAAGTTACCCTTTGAGTTTCCTATTTTTATATTGATGGATTTTGCCAGTCGAGGATTATACTATGAAGAAGACAAGGATCAGTCGTCTTTATGCACAAATTTCACCTTCTGAGTTTGAATAAACTTACATGTTGCAACATTTAAAAATTTTATGTCTATACCTGCATCTACAGAGTTCTCTGGGAGTTCTTTTGAGATCTTCTTGTGAATCCTCTTTAATTTTTGGAAGGATAATGTGTGCATCCTTCTTCACTCCATTCTTTCCTTAGATCTGCTTCATCAGATTCATCATTATTACCTTTTCCTTGGACTGCTAGGATTGAGAACATTGGACATTGGTACATAGTATGCCCTAGCAGTCCAATATTTTTACATAGTATTTTGTCACCTTTATATTCAATTAACTATTTATGATCTTCAATATTTATGGACTTCACAACTGGTTTGTCCATAGGTAATTTCATACATAGGCGAGCATAGCGACCTCTTAGGGTAGCAGAGGTACATGTATCTACTTTCAGAAGCCTACCAATCGAATTTCCAATTTTTTGCAATATGATCCCATCGTAAAACTCCATAAGAAAATTTGGTAGGTGAATCCAAATAGCTGTATGAACTTGTTTGGCATTTGAAGCCACGAAGTTTGGTTCCCATCTTTGACATGATAGAAAATAACCAAAGATGAACCATGGACCATTTTGAAGAACTATGGTCATGCTTTCATGCTTTTGGAACTTAACAATGAAATAGTTGAAACCTAAGTCCACTAAAAGAAAATTCCCAGATTCTTTCCAAAGATCCTAGACTTTTATTTTGAGAACTGGATGGAGTATTCTTTTTCCTTGTAACTTAATTATAATAGAGTGTTTCCATGGCATATACATCCATTTTTTTTTATCTTCCTACGAAAGAGAGATTATCCTTTCTTACATGGTTAGGTTACATGGTGTCGTGGAGGAAATAAAGTCACCGCAGCTGACTATAGGGGTGGTCAAGTCAGTAATGGTGTCCAACCTTTAACCTTCCTTATTAACTCCATAGCTAAAACATGGAATATTCCGCATTATGATTATAACTGAGTAAAGATAATGACTCCGCACAACAAAATTAAAAGGAACGTATTTCATAATTTTTTATGTCATCTATTAAACAAAACATTTTCTAGTATATATTTTTGTTCTTCAATTTCTGGAATGAAAACAAAAATAATGACTCAAAGAGAAAAACGGGTAGAGAAATACAAAAAAAAAATGTCATGATCTGATTTTTTCTCCTTTGGGTATCGTGATGGCACATAGTCTTAGGGACTGGGTAAGCCTAACATTTACAGAATATTAACAATAATAAGAAATACTAATAGCCTCAATATAGAATCTTTATAGAATTTACAATTTTCCCAAAACCGGTTGTACATGCCATAAGCTCTACAAAGTTCGTTATAACTTCTAAATTCAACATTGAGAATACAAAATAAGAAGGTGACTCCAAAACCTACCAATGCAGCGTTATGGTTACCTTAAGTCTGCTCGGCAAGAATCCGCACAGCTAGTAATGATCAATACCTAGGTCTGCACACAAAAATGCACATAAGTGTTGTATGAGCACACAATAGCGATGTCCAGTAAGTATCAAGACTAACCTTGATGGATTAGTGAAGAGAAAAATTTAAGACACTCACTAATCTAATAAACTGAACAAGTATGTGTAGAGAAACAATAGTGTATGCATTCTACATAAAGACTATGCAATATAACTAACAATATAGAAATTTTTGAATAAGAAGGAAGCAATAAGTAACAACATAACACCATAATAATAACACAGAAAGGTGATTAAAAACATAACCCAAATCCGATAAACACAGATACAATAAGGATAAGTAATAACTCAGCAACTACATCAGTTCTTAGATGAGGTCCTAGCCAATAAACCCCAATAAATTAGTCAAATCTTTCAAGTTAAATCTTTCACACATAGGTTTTTCAATAGAAATCTTTAGAATATAATCCTTCCCAATAAATATATTTCGAGATATACTTCCTTTATACATGTATCTTTTAAATATATTTCTTTCGAAATAAATATCTTTTGAATATAATCTCTTCTAGTAAATATCCTTCAAATATAGATCACTCTGTGATACCTCATCTCAAAATCATAAAATACGAGTCTCAATAGCTGAACCCTAACACTTTTCATCATGTGCTCTCATCATACCTCGTAACCGCACTGACGACTCACATGCCTAATAGAGCCATTCTCACATAAAAGGCAACTAAGCAAGGGTGTGCATCTATGGTCAACAATATCAAGGAAACCTCTTATCTGATAAGGGTGTTTAGCCACTTGTATGCCTGTGCAAGTGTCCTGGCATAGTTCATACCGGCTAGTAAGCATAAGGAAAAGAATAGATAAAACGTCGAATGTTTACACAGGAGCAAAATTAATGAAAAGTAGCATCTTAGAACATTGTGATAAAAATAGGGGATCTACCGAGATACCGCCTCGTAGTCCTACAGTACATGTGTAGGGGGATATACCAGAATGCCATTCTGTAGTCCCAAAGTAAATATGCAGGTGGATCTACCAGAATGTTGTTTCATAGTCCCAAAGTAAATGTGCAAGGGGATCTATCAAAATACCGTTGCATAGTCCCAAAGTAAATGTGCAGGGGGTCTACCGAAATACCACTCTGTAATTCCAAAGTAAATACATAGAACAAGAGGATCTACCAGAATACTGTTCCATAGTCTCAAAGTAAATATGCATCGCAACCAACAAAGACAATAGTTACACCATGGCACTAACATTGCACAAAAGCAAAAATGACAATAATACAGAGTACGACGAGTAAATCAACTCAAGAAATTCAAATCACAAAGAAATGGTAGAACCAATTCACATGGAATAATTACAATAAAGAACACTAGGCATAAAGGGGATAGTTCAACAAGGGAAAACTAATATGTAGAAACGATCCCACAACATTCAAGTCAACAATAAGGAAGCCAAAACGAGTCAAATAGTTCCAATTAAGACAAGTCAACTAAGATATATATTATCTAAACTTCTTTTAAGGTTGAGCAATTTCGAAGGATATTAAACAATTCAAATAATGGTAAGAAGTAGAAAATAAACATAACTCAAATTAAGACTAAACAATTATAGGATGAGATAATAACAATTTTATTTAAAGATAAATAATTATGAAAAGATAACATGACGATAAAAGAGGAAAAATCTTTAGTTAAGTCAAATAGGCAATAAGAGTGAATCTTAAAGCAATTAATTCTAATTAAAGCACATAGAAGTAAAACCAGCAAGTAGGAACTCAAATGTATCACGAACAACTTCATACACAGTAAGTATAAGGACCTAAGTACCTTAAAGGCTAACTTACCATAAATAAATTTGAGCATGCACCCATCACCTCGCGTACACGAAATAGAATCAACATAGGAGACTCAAATCCTAAGAAGAAATTCCCCACACAAGATTAGGTAAGATACTTACCTCAAAGAAGACAGACTGATACTCTAAAATGAACTTCTCAGGTGAAAAGACCTTTGTACGGCTCAAATCTAACCAAAATAACTTCAAAACACAAATAAAACTCATAAGATACTATTCCGGATAATAAAGCCTCAATCTTTAATAAAATTCAAAAATCGGTTCAAAAGTTGACCCCCGAGCCCATACTTCGGAACCTGATAAATTTTACAAACACCAAATACCCATTCCAATACGAGTTCAACCATGCATAAATTTATCAAATTCTGATACCATTTTTTCCCTCAAATTATAATTTTTTATTTTAGAAATTTTGTTCAAAAACCAATATTTTCTTCAACCCGATATTCAAATTAAAATGAAAAATGAAGATAAATCATGGAATATGTTAAATTCTAGGTAAGAACAATTACTCAATCGATTTGATTGAAAACCCCAAAAGAAGCTCCCAAACTAAAGTCTAAAACTCAAAACATGAAGAAATGGCCAAACCCTCAACTTAAATGTTTCTGCCACAACATCCACATTTGTGAAAAAGAGTCCGCTACTGCGAACTTAGCTAGGCCTAGGAGTGCATCTGCGGATATATAGTCGCACCAGCTGCACCATAGAAGCGAATAGGTTAGCCGCAAAAGTGAAATAAATTGTAGGTGTGATTCTAAAAAGAGGCCTCCGCACCTGCGCGCCAGCCTCCGCAGAAGTGAGCCATCACTCAGGCCTTCATGACCGCAGAAGTGTCTAAGCTCACGCAGAAGTGGAGCCATTCCTGCGTTCCATGGTCGCTGGTGCGAAAACACAAGAACTAGACCTTTTCAAAACAATGGAAAACATCTGAAACTTATCCAAAACACACCTGAGGCCTCCGGGACCACGTCTAAACACACAAAAAATTCTATAACTTAAGATAGACTCTATCAAGGTCTCAAATAACAATGCCTAAAATACGAATCGCACTAAGAATCGTGCTTATAAACTTTCAAATCTTCAAACTTCTAAAACTCACGCTGAAACCTATCAAATCAACCCAAAACGCCGCCAAATCTTGCCGAGAAGTCCCAAATAACATAATGGAGCTGTTCCAACTCTTGGAATTGCATTTTGACCTCGATATCGCAAAACCCAACTCTTGGTCAAACTTTTCTATTTTCCAAACTTCAACTTTTCCAACTTTCGTCGAAATCTCCAATTTACCCTACGGATCTTCAAATCTAAATTCGGACACCAGCTAAGACTAAAATTACCATACGAAGCAGTTGAGATCATCCAAAACTCATTCCAGAGCCTTTACAGAAAAGTCAAATTTCTGTCAAATTCTCACCGCTTAAACTTTCAAACCTAGATTCCTTCTTCCAATACAACTCCAAATCATCTGGTAACTAAATTTTACCATGCACGCAAGTCTATACATATAATATGAAACTTTTCAAGAGCTTACACTGCCGAATGGAGCTTAGATTCTTAAAATGATCGACCGAGTCATTACAAAAAAGCTACTTTATTACTTTATATGGGTAGGGAATTTTTTTTATACGCGATGAAATTTGTGAATTTAACTCCTTGGGAATTATGAATGGATGATAAGAATTTATGGAAGTACAAATATATTTGAATTGTTATAATTCTTTTGGAAAATTAAGATCTGCGTGTGGATGTTTGGCAAACACAAAACACAACAAAAAATTGATGCTTGCTAGCCAAAGATAATACAGTTTTATTATCATCTCCATATAAATTGAATTTAAATAATATTCAAGTAATTTCTAGTTTATCACTATTGAAGATGATTAACACTTGGTTGGAACGATTATGAACTAAATTAACTATTAAAATCAAACTAATTAACATTTAATCACGGATAAAAGAGTAGAGCAATGGGTTATTATCAAGACGAAGAATAATGGTTTTGACATGATAGGTGCTAGACTGCTATCTAGAATTTGACTCTGTGATATTTCACTCTTAAGGTTCTATTGTTTCTCTTGAATACAATAGGTGATTAGATTATTCTTCTAATTCAGATTTTTCTCTGATGGTAGGATAAAGACCCATGTTTTAGTTGTATTTTGCACTCTAATTATTATATTTTATGCATGTTTGAGCTCAAATGATGGTAATTTGCACTTATTACATGTTGTATGCCTTACAAGAAATGATTCCAGGTTAAAAAGATAAATTGGAGCAAAATCAAACAATTTGGAGCTTTGAAGTGGTAAAAGCCCAAGGAACTGAATCAGAAATATATCGGTACTCATGGACCAGCGTTGCATGCAGAAGATAGAAGAAAAAGTAAGGTCTAGAGCAAAATGTACTTGTGCGTCGCATAAGACGTGGATGGAGTGACGCATTAGTATTAAAGTTCGTCAGAAATTTGAGAAGTTCAGAAACTTGAAGTTTTTAGGTAAGACAGAGAAATACATTAATGCGACGCAAGGTGCGTAGTAGGTGCGGCACATTAGTACAAAGTTTTTCAAACATGCTATGTTCAATTTACAGCTGATACATTAATGCGAGCACTATGGGGTGCATGAAGTGTAAAAGGTTTAAAAGTTTTCCCACTTAGGCTTAAAGAGGGTAGTTTGGTTCAATCACATTCCATATTAGTATAAATCCACTAAAAACACATTTTTTACGGGGACTTTTGACCTTGATTGCTTTTTGAGAGCATTAGAGGCTTCAAGACACAAGATTTCATCCTCCTTCTTCTAATTTAATATGCAAGTTTGAATTGTAATGTTGGATTAATGTTTTATTATTTTTAACTCTATTTGTGATGACTTTCTCCATGGAGTAGTTTTCCTTAGGGTTTGGCATTATTTGGTGACTTGGGATAGTTTGCCTTAGGGTAGGCCATATCTAGGAGTAGTTTGCCTTAGTGTTTGACATGATTTGGTGACTTGGTTGTTGTTAATGAATTTGAATACTGTTTAATTACTTGAATTTATTGGATGAGATTTAATATTAGTTATGATTTTATTATTTATAGTGTTTAATCATTAGAGGAACATCTTAAAAGAATATTATTACAGCGTATGCCTTAGTTTATTTTGGTATTATTTGAAGTAATCGAAAGGGCTTTTTGAATTACTATCTCTATTAAGATAGAGAAATATTTGCGAGAAATTTCTCTTAGATCATTCCTACCAATAGATTCTTGCAAGTTTCCCCACACTTGACATTAGTTTATTTTAAATATTTTGATTTAATAGAGAGAGGAATCTAAATAGGAACTATAATCTGATCACTTATTGAATTCGTGAGATCGATAGAACCTTAATAGTGAAATATAGTAGTGTCAAATTCAGGATAGCAGTCTTGCACCTATCATGTCAAATCCCTTATTCTTTGTCTTGATAATAACCCATTGTGTGACGACCCGGCCGGTCGTCATGGGAATTACCACCCCATTATATTTTAATTTCATGTTTTATGCTTTTATATCAGTGTTAGAGTCTATCGGGTGAGTTAGGAGTGATTTGGATTGAAAATGAGGCATATAGCCTTTTTGAGAGAAACATGAATATGGAAAGTCAACCTGGAGTTGACTATTTGGTTAGAGGGCTCGGAATCGGATTCTGATGATTCGGTTAGTTTCGGGAGGTAATTTGTGACTTAGGGGAGCGATCGGAATTGAATTTGGAGGTCCGGTGTAGAAATAGGCTTGAATTGGCTAAGGTTGAATTTTGGCGAAATCCGATCGGTAGGTGAGATTTTGATCCGGGGTCGGAATGGAATTCCGACAATTCCTGTAGCTTCGTTATGTGATTTTGGATATGTCCGCAAATTTTCAGGTCATTCGGACGTCGTTTGGTTAGGTTTTTGATCGAATGTGTAATTCGGAAAGTTTTAAGGAATTTAGGCTTGAATCCGTGTGTAATTGGTGATTTTGATGTATAGGATGATGTTTTTATGATTGGATCAAGTTCGTATCGTGTTTTGGAGTAGGGTGGTGGTTTTCGTTGGGGTCCCGGGGGCCTCGGGATGAATTCGGGGGTCCAAACGGACCAATTTGTGCCAAAGGCACTGCTGTTTTCTGCTGCAATAAGTGCAGAGCTATTTTGCTCTCCGCGATCGTGGAGATATCCATGCGATCGCGTAAAGTGTTGTCGTAATGCATCGCGATCGCGATGCCAAGTGTGCGATCGCGTAGGAGGAAATCCTTGAGCTCTGCGATCGCGAAGTGAAGTCTGCGATCGCGTAAGTCAGGAATTGGAAGCAGTGCGATCGCGTGAGGATGCCTGCGATCGCGTAGGGTTATTTATCCGAAGCAATGCGATCGCGTGGGTTTTGTCGCGATCGCGTAGAGTAAATTTGGAGCCTGGTAAAGTTGTTCATCGCGATCGCGAGCCTGTGGCTGCGATCGCAGAGGGTCGCCTGGCAGTCAGTGAATTAATATAACAGAACAGTGTATTCGCGAACCCCATACCCAAAACCTCCATTTTTGAGTTCCAAGAGAAGGTATTGACGGGAGATTGCTGAGAAATCATTGGGGTTTCATCGGAGGTAAGTTTTGTGGCTTAATTACATCATTTTGACATGAAATCCTTGGTTAATTCTCTATAAATGAAAGATTAAAGGTGGATTTGAGCCCTAGGCCTAAAATTGAAGAAAAACACTGATTTGAGTGGGCAAATGAAGTCCGATTGATAAAGTTTATGCCTAGACTCGTATCGAGATGATGATTCCGAATATGTGACTTTTGTAATTTTTCGACAAGCGTACCGAAAGTCGGGTTTTGGCAACTTTGCCATTTTTGGTGTAAATTGAGTTGTTTTGACTGGGTATCGTTCCATTGGTCTAATTTGATGTGTATTTACTGTATTTGGTCAGATTCTACGCTTGCGGAGCTTGATTCTCGTGGCAAGGGCATTGCGGAGTAGTCATCGCGCTGTATTGAGGTGAGTAATAGATGTGGGTGATGACCAGCGAGTTCGATACCCTGGTATACCACTTTGTGACGCTGTATAGGGTGAGACTCATTCTCTCTTGTGAGTGCGAGGTCGATTGTGATTGGGGACTATGGCTTAGTCCGACCTGTTGATACTGTGTTATGATATTGGCTAACCTTGAGCCGTCGGACCTCCTTCTCGGATGGTTGCATACTATATTGTGATATTGGCTACTCTTGAGCCGTTGAACCTCCTTCTTGGACGATTGAGTATACTTGTGGGTTGTGAGCCAGTTATTGGATCCCGCGAGGATTGTTATCATTGTCTTATGATATTGGCATGCTAGTTTACTACCAGTCCGTAGCTATTTCAATTATCATGCTATTTCCAATCTCTGGAACTTGATATTACTGTTTTCCAATTGAAAATGATAAAAGGGTTTTCAAAACTACTTTTGAGCATGCGAGGCTGTATTTGCATATTAGCTGACTAGTAGTGGATTGGGCTGCGCGCCATATCGGATCGGACTGCACGCCGCAGTGATATTGTGCTTGGGCTGAAGGAGCCCTTCCGGAGTCTGAACCCCCACAGTGAGCACAGGTACCCAAATTGGATCGGCTACGCGCCGTAGCGGTCATATCATGCATTGCATTGCATTTAGCTACATCTGCTAGCTGTTATACTGTTTTGCTGGTACTTGATGGTATAGGTACAGTTGATGTTGATTCCGTGACAGGGTATTTGATTACAGCTTTACATAGTGCTTTATTGCGGATTTCTTATCTGCGCTGTCTTACCCCTGTTTATTACCACTGAGTCTGGCAGTACTCATTTTACTCCTTGCACCTTGTGTGCATATCTAGGTACCTCTCAGCAGTGATCTGGTAACTGTTCGAGGCGACATCTGTAAGATATTCGAGGTAGCTGCAGAGTCCGCAGGACCCGATATTCCTTCCTACTGTCTTTTGATTCTGTATTGACATTTGTTTCTGCACTTGGTATCTTGTAAGCCATTATACACTTATGTTCATTAGAGGCTCATGACTCTCGACCCTTCGGTCTATGGGAGTTGGTATGTGTTGGGACTTGGTTCCCCGTTTTCGATATATATATATATCACTTTCGTTTCATGTTTTGATATGTTAATTGGGATAAAGCGAGCTCCTAGCTCCGTTATTGTTATTGAGTGGTCAGGCTGGCCTAGTAGTGTGTTTGGCGCCATCACGACCGGATTTGGGGTCGTGACAAGTTGGTATCAAAGCCTAGGTTTACTAGGCCTCATGATTCTTGAGCCGGTTAGTAGAGTCTTGTGGATCGGTACGGGGACGCCTGTACTTATCCTCGGGAGGCTCCAAAACTTTAAGAAACACTTCACTTTTCTTGAACTCTGTTGTGCGATCTGGTTGTTTTGAGAACTGAACTTCTATATTCTATTCTCTCGCAGATGGCGAGAACGCGAGCATCAGGACGAGGTGGACGACCTCCATTGCCACCTGTTAGAGGCCGTGGGCGCGGTCGTGCTAGAGGTAGAGGTAGGGCGGTTGAGGCAGTGCCAGCTGACCCGCCCGTTGTACCAGTTCAGGAGCAGCCCCCAGTGGTTGATGCTCCGGCAGCCCCAGTTCAGGGCCAGACTATATCTATTGCTATTCCTGGTCTTCAGGAGACTCTTGCTCAGATATTATCAGTGTGTTCCGGTTTGGCTCAGGTAGTTTCAGCTACCGCTACTGTAGCGACATCTCAGTCAGGGGGTGGTCGGCAGACCCCTGCAGCTCGCACACCTGACCCGGTTGTTCAGGGACTTCAGACGCCAGAGGCGGTCCCCGCTCAGGTGGTTGCACCGGTTATTCCTCCAGCTGCACCAGCACCAGCTCCAGAGCATATGGTTCAGGCTATGCCCGATGATGAGCAGCGTCGTCTTGAGAGATTTGGTAGACTTCGACCACCCCATTTCAGTGGCGTTGAGGGCGAGGATGCCCAGGGTTTCTTGGATAAGTGTCAGAGGATGTTACGTACGGCTGGTATTCTTGAGTCCAGCGGAGTTTCATTTACTACCTTTCAGTTTACTGGTCCCGCATTTGATTGGTGGGAGGAGTTTGAGAGGCGTAGGCCTGCAGGAGCAGTACCTCTCACATGGCAGCAGTTCTCTACTCTCTTCCTAGAGAAGTATGTACCACGGTCCCGTCGCGAGGAGCTTCGTCGCCAGTTTGAGTGGTTGGTTCAGGGCGACATGTCAGTGACCCAGTACGAGCTTAGATTCACACGGTTGGCTAGGCATGCCACATGGATGATCCCTACTGATAGGGAGAGGATCAGAAGGTTCATTGATGGCCTCAACTAATCTATCCGCATTCTTATGACCAGAGAGAGAGTTCTTTCATCATCTTTCGAGCAGGTTGTAGATATGGCACGCTCCATTGAGGCGGATCGTCGCCGAGAGAGAGAGGAGCGGGAGGCCAAGAGGCCTCGTGGTTCTGGCAGTTTCAGTGGTGCTCCATCTAGAGGGCATTTCCAGCAGGGCAGAGGTCGCTCATCTAGACCTTCTCATTCAGGCCGCCCTGAGCAGAGCGGAGGTTCTTATGGTCGTGGTCGACAGGGATTTCAGCAGGGTCAGTCTTCACTTAGTGCTCTCCCAGCCCAGAGTGCAGCACCTACTTCTTCAGCCCAGGGTTCTTCTGCGGTGAGGGGTTCCCTTCAGTCCCCTTCTCCAGCACCAGGTGCATGTTATGAGTGTGGTGAGTTTGGCCACACGAGGAGACAGTGCCCTCGACTCCGTAGGGACAGGACTCAGCAGAGGGATCAGCCCTCCTCTTCAGCACCATCTCAGGCAAGTAGAGGTGGAGGTCAGTCTTCTCTTGGTCACCCCAGAGGTGAGAAGAGATCTGGTGGAGGCCAGGCACGATTCTATGCACTTCCTGACATGCGTGATGCAGTTGCCTTCGATGCAGTGATTACAGGTATCATTTCTGTCTGTCACAAAGATGCCTCTGTTTTATTTGATCCAAGGTCTACATATTCTTACGTGTCCTCTTATTTTGCACATCATTTAGGTGCGGCTCGTGGTAGTCTTGATTTACCTGTTCATGTATCCACCCCCGTGGGTGATACGATTGTTGTGGATCATGTCTATAAATCCTGTATTATATCTATTGGTGGTCTGGAGACCCAGGCAGATATGCTATTGTTGGGGATGGTGGACTTTAATGTTATATTGGGTATGGATTGGTTGTCTCCGTACCATGCTATATTGGACTGTCATGCTAAGACAGTTACGTTGGCCATTCCTGGTATTTCTCAGATTGAGTGGCGGAGTTTGACTGATTTTGTCCTTAGCCGTGTCATTTCGTTCTTAAAAGCTTAGACGATGGTTGAAAAAAGGTGTTTATCGTACTTAGCTTTTGTGATAGATGTGGGAGCTGAGTCTCCCAACATTGATTCTGTACCTGTTGTGAGGGATTTTCCAGATGTTATTCCCCTCAGACCTGCCAGGCATTCCGCCGGACAGGGATATTGATTTTGGCATTGACTTGGTGTCGGGCATTCAACCCATATCCATTCCTCCTTATCGGATGGAACCAGCTGAGTTGAAAGAACTAAAAGAGCAACTTCAAGAGCTTCTGGATAAGGGTTTCATCCGTCCTAGTGTGTCCCCGTGGGGTGTGCCGGTGTTATTTATTAAAAAGAAAGATGGTTCCATGCGAATGTGTATCGATTATAGGCAATTGAACAAAGTGACAGTAAAGAACAAGTATCATCTACTATGCATTGATGATTTGTTTGACCAGTTACAGGGTGCGAGAGCGTCTTCTAAGATTGACCTTCGTTCAGGCTATCATCAGCTAAAGATCAGGGATTCGGATATTATGAAGACTGCATTCAGGACCCGATATGGTCACTATGAGTTTCTTGTGATGTCTTTTGGGCTGACCAACGCCCCAGCAGCATTTATGCATCTGATGAACAGTGTGTTCAGGCCCTAGTTGGATTCATTTGTGATTGTGTTCATTGATGACATTCTAGTCTACTCCTGTAATCAGGAGGAGCATGCTCAGCATTTGAGTATTGTGTTGTCGAGATTGAGGGAGGAGAAGTTATATGCTAAATTCTCCAAGTGCGAGTTTTGGCTCGAGTTCGTAGCATTTCTGGGACATGTGGTGTCTCGTGATGGTATTCAGGTTGATCCGAATAAGATAGAGGCGGTGCAGAGTTTGCCTAGACCGTCCTCTGCTACAGAGATCAGGAGCTTTCTTGGCTTGGTGGGGTACTATCGCCGGTTTGTTCAGGGATTTTCATCCATTGCTTCTTCTTTGACTAGATTGACCCAGAAGGGTGCACCATTCGTGTGGTCGGATGAGTGCGAGGAGAGCTTTCAGAAGCTCAAGACAGCTTTGACCACAACTCCAGTGTTAGTATTGCCATCAGCTTCAGGTTCATATACCGTTTATTGTGATGCCTCGAGAGTGGGGATAGGTTGTGTGTTGATGCAGGGAAGGTAAGGTGATTGCTTATGCTTCTCGGCAGTTGAAGCCACATGAGAAGAACTATCCTGTTCATGATTTGGAGCTAGCCGCCATTGTTCATGCCTTGATGATTTGGAGGCACTATTTGTACGGCGTGTCTTGTGAGGTGTATACCGACCATCGTAGTCTCCAGCACTTGTTCAAACAGAAAGACCTTAATTTGAGACAGCGGAGATGGCTTGAGTTGCTTAAGGATTATGACATCACTATATTATATCATCCGGGAAAGGCCAATGTGGTGGCCGATGCTTTGAGCCGGAAGGCGGTCAGTATGGGGAGCTTGGCATATATTCCAGCTGAGGAGAGGCCATTTGCTCATGATGTTCAGGTGCTAGCCAATCGGCTAGTGAGGTTAGATATTTCGGAGCCCAACCGAGTATTGGCTTGTGTTGTATCTCGGTCATCTCTATATGATCGTATTCGTGAGCGCCACTATGATGATCCACATTTGGCTATCCTTAGGGATAGAGTTCAGCATGATGATGCTAGAGATGTCACCATTGATAGTGACGGCGTATTGAGGATGCAGGTCCGGATATGTGTGCCCAATGTTGATGGCCTTCGTGAGTTGATTTTGGAGGAGGCCCATAGCTCGCGGTATTCTATCCATCCAGGAGCCGCGAAGATGTAACAAGATTTGAAACAACACTATTGGTGGAGAAAGATGAAAATGGACACTGTCAGACACGTAGCACGGTGCCTCAACTGTCAGCAGGTTAAGTATGAGCATCAGAGGCCCGGCGGTGTATTTCAGCGCATTGTTATTCCCGAGTGGAAATGGGAGAGGATCACTATGGACTTTGTTACTGGACTCCATCGGTCAGCGAGGAAGTTTGATTCTGTTTGGGTGATTGTGGATAGGTTGACCAAGTCAGCTCACTTTATTCCAGTTAGTACTACCTACTCATCGGAGCGGTTGGCAGCGATCTTTATTCGGGAGATTGTCCGGTTGCATGGGGTCCCAGTGTCTATCATATCCGATAGGGGTACTCAATTCACTTCTCAGTTTTGGAGAGCATTTCAGCGAGAGATGGGTATGCGGTTTGAGTTGAGCACCACATTTCACCCCCAGACAGACGGGCAGTTTGAGCGCACTATTCAGATCCTGGAGGATATGTTGCGAGCATGTGTGATTGACTTTGGTGGTTCGTGGGATGAGTTCTTACCACTTGCTGAGTTTGCCTACAACAACGATTTTCAGTCGAGTATTCAGATGGCTCCGTACGAGGCATTGTATGGCAGACGGTGTAGATCCCCCGTGGGATAGTTTGAGCCTGGTGAGGATAGATTGATAGAGACTGAGTTTGTTCACGATGCTCTGGATAGAGCGAAGTTGATCTAGGAGAGGCTTCGTACAACACAGTCTCGCTAGAAGAGTTATGCGGACCGTAGAGTTCGAGAGTTGTCTTTCATGGTTGGTGATAGAGTATTGTTGAAGGTTTCACCCATGAAGGGTGTCATGAGGTTCGGGAAGAAAGGGAAGTTGAGTCCCAGGTACATTGGTCCTTTTGAGATACTCAGGAGGGTTGGAGAGGTGGCCTATGAGTTGGCCTTGCCGCCCAGCTTATCCAGCGTTCATCCAGTATTCCATGTGTCTATGCTCTGGAAGTACATTGGGGATCCGTCTCATGTGTTGGACTTCGGTACCATTCAGCTTGATGGTGATCTATCCTATGATGTGGAGCCTATTGCAATTTTGGGTCGTCAGGTGAGAAAATTGAGGTCCAATGAGATTGCATCAGTTAAGGTTCAGTGGAGAGGTCGACCCGTGGAGGAGGCCACTTGGGAGATCGAGCGAGAGATGCGGAACAGATATCCTCACTTGTTTGAGACTTCAGGTATGTTTCTTGACCCGCTCGAGGACGGGCATTTGCTTAAGAGGGGGAGAATGTGACGACCCGGCCCGTCGTCACGGGAATTACCACCCCGTTATGTTTTAATTTCATGTTTTATGCTTTTATATCAGTGTTAGAGTCTATCGGGTGAGTTAGGAGTGATTTGGATTGAAAATGAGGCATATAGCCTTTTTGAGGGAAACATGAATATGGAAAGTCAACTTGGAGTTGACTATTTGGTTAGAGGGCTCGAAATCGGATTCTGATGATTCGGTTAGTTCCGGGAGGTGATTTGTGACTTAGGGGAGCAATCGGAATTGAATTTGGAGGTCCGGTGTAGAAATAGGGTTGAATTGGCTAAGGTTGAATTTTGGCGAAATCCGATCGGTAGGTGAGATTTTGATCCGGGGGTCGGAATGGAATTCCGACAATTCTTATAGCTTCGTTATGTGATTTTGGATATGTCCGCAAAATTTCGGGTCATTCGGACGTCGTTTGGTCGGGTTTTTGATCGAATGTGTAATTCGGAAAGTTTTAAGGAATTTAGGCTTGAATCTGTGTGTAATTGGTGATTTTGATTTTCAGGATGGTATTTTTATGATTGGAACAAGTTCGTATCGTGTTTTGGAGTAGGGTGGTGCTTTTCGTTGGGGTCCCGGGGGCCTCAGGTTGAATTCGGGGGTCCAAACGGACCAAATTGTGCCAAAGGCACTGCTGTTTTCTGCTGCAATAAGTGCAGAGCTATTTTGCTCTCCGCGATCGCGAAGGTAGCCATGCGATCGCGTAAGGTGTTGTCGTAATGCATCGCCATCGCGATGCCAAGCGTAGGAGGAAATCCTTGAGCTCTGCGATCGCGAAGTGAAGTCTGCGATCGCGTAAGTCAGGAATTGGAAGCAGTGCGATCGCGTGAGGATGCCTGCGATCGCGAAGGGTTATTTATCTGAAGCAATGCGATCACGTGAGTTTTTTCGCGATCGCGTAGAGTAAATTTGGAGCCTGGTAAAGTGTTTCATCGCGATCGCGAGCCTTTGGCTGCGATCGCAGAGGGTCGCCTGGCAGTCAATGAATTAATATAATAGAACAGTGTATTCGCGAACCCCATACCCAAAACCTCCATTTTTGAGTTCCAAGAGAAGGTATTGACGGGAGATTGCTGAGAAATCATTGGGGTTTCATCGGAGGTAAGTTTTGTGGCTTAATTATATTATTTAGACATGAAATCCATGGTTAATTCTCTGTAAATGAAAGATTAAAGGTGGGTTTGAGCCCTAGGCCTAAAATTGAAGAAAAACACTGATTTGAGTGGGAAAATGGAGTCCGATTTTGATAAAGTTTATATGCCTAGACTCGTAACGAGATGAGGATTCCGAATATGTGACTTTTGTAATTTTTTGACAAGCGTACCGAAATTCGGGTTTTGGCAACTTTGCTATTTTTGGTGTAAATTGAGTTGTTTTGACTGGGTATCGTTCCATTGGTCTAATTTGATGTGCATTTACTGTATTTGATTAGATTCTACACATGCGGAGCTTGATTCTCGTGGCAAGGGCATTGCGGAGTAGTCGTCGCGCTGTATTGAGGTGAGTAATAGAAGTGTGTGATGACCAGCACCACTTTGTGGCGCTGTATAGTGGCGAGGCACGTACTCTCTTGTGAGTGCGAGGTCGATTGTGATTGGGGACTATGGCTTAGTCTGACCTGTTGATACTGTGTTATGATATTGGCTATCCTTGAGCCGTCGGACCTCCTTCTCGGATGGTTGCATACTATATTGTGATATTGGCTACTCTTGAGCCGTTGAACCTCCTTCTTGGACGGTTGAGTATACTTGTAGGCTGTGATCCAGTTATTGGATCCCGCGAGGATTGTTATCATTGTCTTATGATATTGGCATGCTAGTTTACTACCAGTCCGTAGCTATTTCTATTATCATGCTATTTCCAATCTCCGGAACTTGATATTACTGTTTTCCAACTGAAAAATGATAAAAGGGTTTCCAAAACTACTTTTGAGCCTGCGAGGCTGTATTTGCATATTAGCTGACTGGTAGTGGATCAGGCTACGCGGCGCAGCAGTATATATGTTGGATCGGACTGCACGCCGCAGTAATATTGTGCTTGGGCTGTAGGAGCCCCTCCGGAGTCTGAACCCCCACAGTGAGCATGGGTACCCAAATTGGATCGGGCTACGCGCTATAGCGGTCATATCATACATTGCATTGCATTTAGCTTCATCTGATAGCTGTTATACTGTTTTGCTGGTACTTGTTGGTACAGGTACATTTGATATTGATTCTGTGACAGGGTATTTGATTACAACTTTACATAGTGCTTTATTGCGGATTTCTTATCTGCGCTGTCTTACCCTTGTTTATTACCACCGAGTCTGGCAGTACTCATTTTACTCCCTGCACCTTGTGTGCAGATCCAGGTACCTCTCAGCAGTGATCCGGTAGTTGTTCGAGGCGACATCCGTAGGATATTCGAGGTAGCTGCAGAGTCCGCAGGACCCGATATTCCTTCCTACTGTCTTTTAATTCTATATTGACATTTCTTTCCGCACTTGGTATCTTGTAAACCATTATACACTTATGTTCATTAGTGGCTCATGACTCTTGACCCTTCGGTCTATGGGAGTTGGTATATGTTGGGACTTGGTTCCCCATTTTCAATATATATATATCAATGTCGTTTCATGTTTTGATATGTTAATTGGGATAAAGCGAGCTCCTAGCTCCGTTATTGTTATTGAGTGGTCAGGCTGGCCTAACAGTGTGCTTGGCGCCATCACGACCGGATTTGGGGTCGTGACACACTGCTCTACACTCTAGTTCTATATGATCAATTATTAATTATTTTAATTTTAATAATAATCAATTTTAGTTTGTAGTCATTCCAATCAAAGTGTTAATCAATCTGAATATTATTAGACCAGAAATTACTTGAACACTATTATTTAAATGCGATTTCTGTGGAGATGGTACGTAATCTATACTATCTTTGACTAGATAACTTCAATCACATTGCTTTTGTGCTCCTCCCTCTCTCGATTAAATTTAAATATTTCCAATAAACTAATCTGAAGTGCAGTAAAATTTGCAATCATCTATTGGTAAGAATGATCTAAGAGAAATTTCTCGTGAATATTTCTTAATCTTAATTTAAACAATAACTCAAAAATCTCTCTGGATTGCTTCAAAAAATTACCTAAATAATCTAAGATATACTCTACAACAGTATTCAATAATATGTTCATCTTTTGATTAAATACTATAAAGAATAAAATCATAACTAATATTAAAGCTCCTCCTGTTATAAAACAATAAAAGAAGAAGTAGAGTATTTCATAGAAAAGTAGAAAGAGAGAATTCTTAATGACTTCTAGATCAGTTACAATGGAATAGAACCCTATATTTATAGGGAGAGAGTGGCTTAACCAATAAGTAATAAACCCTGGAATCTCTCTAAATATAGACATTCACCATAAATTGAATTCTATTTATAACATCCCCCCTTGAATGTCTATTCAACAGATAATGTGCCTCGTTAAAGCCTTAACTAAAATAAAACCCTGTGGAAAGAATTATAGAGAAGGAAAAAGAGTACAAATATATAACAATACGCCTTTTGGTTACCTCATTAAAAATCTTGCAAGGAAAAGCCAGTGGGGCAAAACCTTGCAAGAGAAAAAGAGTCCAACACGCATTAACTTCCCTTGATTAGAGCATCAATTCACATCCCAATCTTGTGCACTAGCATCTTGAAGGTTTACATTGGCAAAGATTTGGTGCATAAATCCATCATATTGACTCCAATGAATATGTTTCACCTTGAAAATCCTCGCTATAACATTATCATGCGTATAGTTGTAACAAGATACCTTTTTGCACAAATTTCACTTAGGATGTGGTCATTCATGACCAAAACATTCTCCAAGAATTACATATGCTATCATCATTTTAAATCGTTCATGGATTGCCATATAAGTATAGTCAATAAGCCATATAAATAGACCGTAGATTTGCATCAAGTTTTCATGTCATGCCATACATATAAGATATATAAAGGTAATAGCACACACCATTGTCTTTATTCTTTTAAGTGTTTAAACTACATGTCCAAAAATTACTTGTCTTTCATATGACCCCAAATTCTACATGAATTCTTTCTCCAGACTTAAGATCATCATCTATACATACTATCATAGATGTCGTTGACGAACATTTTATATCGATTCTAATATTTTTTTTATAAAGACATATAGAGATCTGTTCATTCGTATATTCAGGTACCTGAATCTTTCATGAGACTTTATGAAGTATTATATCATGTGATCTTCTAGATCACTTGCCTTCTTTATTATGATCATTTTGATCATTTGTTCATCTTCTTTATCAAAAAGTTTATTTGAAATTGATTGTCTATACACCTTAAGCGTACATAGATTTTGTCCTTCTAAGACTAAATTGGAGCATTTGCAATGAGAATATAGTTACTTTTTTGTGTCAGAAAATGCATACGACATGCTTTGCAATATATTGTAGATGAATTATCTTTTATGAACTTCGAGTTCATATTATCTTATTCTAGGGTCTAGATGTACACATGATAATTCATTACACGTAACGTTTTCTCAACTATTTATGTTGTCTTCTCCTCATGTTATAAAAACTAACTTGCTTCCTCAATTTTAAAAATTCATCTTTGTGCGTTATGGCGTTAATCAAAATATATGCAGCACATCAATAATAATAAGATAAAATTATTTGGTTCTTAACCCCAATCCACTTGTGAGGGGATAAAATAATATACTTTTGAACATAATGTATATCAAACTGATATACAAAATTTTGTTCTCATAAGCAATAGTTTAGTTATTAAGTGGAGACACTCAATAAATCATTTTGCTAAACCAATTGTAATATAAACCAACTTATCAAGGTAAACTATCTTTAATTAAAATCCAGAAATTATGCTCTAAATCAATTATTAAGAAAGTTATCTCGCAAACACCATGTTACGGGTTAATAACAATCGCACATGTAATCATCTCATAGATGCATCTTATGTGGTATACATGGAAGGCGAATGGGCCCATATTCACCTTTGATATTTCCAACATTCATGGGATTCAATCCCAATTTTAGTTGGTCTATTAATTAATAAAAATTAGCAAAGTAAAAGAATTCGTAAAGAACTTTCTAGTTTTTAATATTTACACATATGAAATCTCTTTTATTTTTGCACATTATACTTAAATTGATATGGCTAACCTAGTTATGCCAACAGGATAAATTATAATTATTAATAAATTTTAGGTTTACACCATGACGTGTGCAATTATCAATAAACTCCAAGTTTATTATGATATGGATTTTATATCAATAAACATTCACTTTATTGTAATATCCCTTTATTTTTGTAGTACAAATTGAGAATAAAGCGGGTAACTTTTCACATACATATTGGCCGCTACAAGTTGTCGTAATAGAATATATTAAATCTTTGCTTTATTTATAGTCTCAATATAACCAACCGCTTTCGCGAATACTTTAGAAACTAAATAAGTTTCTTTGTACGACGACCCAAAGGGTCATCACTTATTTCCTCATCCACTCCGTGCTTCTGATGTATTGAAAACTGTCACGACCCCAAATACGGTCGTGATGGCGCCCAGCACATTGCTAAGCCAGCCTGACCAATCAATATTAACAACGGAGCTAGAAGCTCTCTTTAACCCATATACGCATTTCAAAATATGGATCACTGCTGAGAGGTACCCGGATCCGCACACAAGGTGCGGGGAGTAAAATAGTACTGCCGGACTCAGTGGTAATAAACAAGGGTAAGACAGCGCGGATAAGAAATCCGCAATAAAGCACTATGTAAAACTATAATCAGCTACCCTCTCATAGAATCAATATTCACTGTACCTGTACCAACAAATACCAATAAATAGCATAACAACTAGCGGATGTAGCTAAATGCAATGCAATGCATGATATGACCGCTACGGCGCGTGGCCCGACTCCAATTTTGGGTACCCGTGCTCACTTGTGGGGGTTCAGACTTCGGAGGGGCTCCTACGGCCCAAGCACATCTCATAGAGATATTCTGCGGCGTGCGGTCCGATCCAACATATATCTCGGCGTGCAGCCCCAGCCCGGTCCACTACTAGTCAGCTAATATGCAGATACAGCCTCACAGGCTCAAAAGTAGTTTTGAAAACTCTTTTATCATTTTTCGATTGGAAAACAGTAATATCAAGTTCCAGAGATTGGAATTAGCATAATAACAGAAATAGCCGCGGACTAGTAGTAAACTAGCATGTCTATATGATAAGACAATGATAACGATCCTCACGGGATCCAATAATTGGCTCACGGCCCACAAGTATACTCAACCGCCCAAGAAGGGGGTTCAACGGCTCGAGAATAGCCAATAATACAGTATCAACAGGTCGGACTAATATATAGTCTCCGGTTCATGATCGACCCCGCACTCTCAAGAGTGTGCGTGTCTCGCCGCTATACAGCGTCACAAAGTGGTATACCGGGGTTTCGAACCCGCTGGTCATCACCCATATCTATTACTCACCTCAATACGGCGCGACGACTACTCCGCAATGCCCTTGCCACGAGAATCAAGCTCCGCACGCGTAGAATCTGATCAAATACAGTAGAAACACAACAAATTAGGCCAATGGGACGACACCCAATCAATACAACTCAATTTACATCAAAATTCCCAAAGTTGTAAAAACCCGACTTTCGGTACGCTTATCGAAAAATCACGAAAGTCACATATTCGGAACCATCATCTCAACACGAGTCTAAGCATATCAATTTTACCAAATTCGGACTCCATTTGCCCATTCAAAACCTTGATTTTCTAAAGTTCAAGCCTAGGGCTAAATCCTCCATAAATTACCCCAAATTCCTCCATTTTCATGATATAATTGCATAATATTATCAATACTAATCATAGTTTAAGTCCATAGTTGATTACTTGATGATTTCCCTTGAGTTTCTCTTCAAAATCGCCCAAATCGCCTCTAAAGCCGAGACCCAAATGTGTGAAATGTTTCTGAAATTTTTCTAACTTCTGATGCGACGACCCAAAGGGTCATCACTTGTTTCCTCATCCACTCCGTGCTTCTGATGTCTTGAAAACATCATTTGTACTTGCCTCAATTTACGTGCGTAGTCCAGGCGCGTAGCCAGAAAATTATTATGTTGAAATATGTAAATTTTGTGAAACATTTGAAGAATATTTATATTAATATGATTAAAGTTGACTTTGGTCAACATTTTTGGTAAACGGACCCGGACTTGAGATTGGACAATCCCGAAAGGTTCGTAGAAAAATATGGGACTTGAGCATGTGCCTGGAGTCGAATTCCAAGGTCTAGAGCCCAAGGAAAGAATTTTTCTTTGAAATTATTTTTCTGAAATTATTAAGGAAAATGGAAATTAAAATTGATTAAAAGACTGTGGTATCGGGCTCGTATTTTGGTTTTGATGCTCGGTACAAGCCTTATATATTGTTTAAGCGCTTTCTATAAAGTTTGGTCCAAATTGGATGCCGTTTGACATGTTTCAGACTATAAGTTCCAAGTTTGGAAGTTTATGAAGTTTAGAAGAAAAAATCATGAGTTTTGAGGTTTGATTCTATGTAAATGATGTTATTTTGGCGATTTCATCGCGCGAATAAATCAGTAGGATGTTTTTGAGGTTGTGTGCATTTTTGGTTTGGAGCCCCGAGGGCTCGGGTGAGTTTAGGATAGGCACTAGAGTGCATTTCCTCATTTTTGAAAAGCTAGTATTTCTCAGTTCTAGTATTTTCACATTTGCGAAGAAGCACTCGCAAATGCGAAGTCGCAAATGCGAATTTCCATCGCAAATGCAAAGAAGGGAAAGCTGGTCCAGATTGCAAATGCGATCAAATACTTGAAAAAGTGATGAATGGGAAAAATGGGCCTTAGTCGCAAATGCGATGCCCTGGCTTGTAAATACAAGAGGGCCCAGATCACAATTGCGATCAGTACTTCGCAAATGCGAAGTCTGCACATAGGCCCACTATTCGAAATGCGAAGTGAAGCCTCGCAAATCTCAAGCCTATTTTGTTCCCATATCGGAGGACCAGTAAATTTTATACTTGGTCGAATTTTCATCACTTTTCACCATTCTTTCGAAACCCAAACACCATAGGCTATCTTTCAAGAGCAAACTTCATCCCAAATCACTTGTAAGTTGATTTTTACTTAATTCATTCAATCTTTAACATTATTAAACATGTTTTCCACATAAAATCAAGGATTTTCATGGGTGACGTTGAGGCTTTTAGATATAGCCTATGTTTTTTATAAATTGGGGAGTTAGACCTCGATTTGAGGTTCGATTTCAAGACAAATTACATATTTGAGTTTGTGGGGAATGGGTAATCGGGTTTTTCTCCGAACCTTGGGTTTTGACCACGTGGGCCCTGGGGCATTTTGGAATTGTTTTGTGAAAAATATGGGAAATTCATTTTTATGCATTCAAATTGATTCATACAGTGTTTGTTAAACTAATTGAACAATTTGTTATTAGATTAAAATGCATTGGAGGTCTAACTGTGAGGTAAAGTGATCATTGAGGATTAAGTGGATTTCAAGGCTTTGAGGTAAGTGTTTGGTTTAACCCTAGTTTGAGGGAATAGGAGTTGAGTCTTTTTGCTAATTGCTATGTGATCAAGTACGATGTATAGGTATGGTGACGATTATCTATACATTAGTGTCTAGCGTGACTATGAGTCCTTATTATGTGATTATCACGACTTGGCTGTGAACTCCGTGATTATTGGAGGATTTTTATATGTTGTGAATAACATGTGAACGGTGATATGATTAATTGATTCCTAGGAGCATTGGATCAAATTGTGATACGTGTATTGAGAGTATATGAAATGACTTGATTCTTTGGAGCGTTGACTCAAAATAGTAGAGTGAATTATAAGAAAAAAAGTAAGAAAGAGAAAGCGTTATTGATTATTCCCTTGCGTGGACGTTTGGTTGAACTTGTTTGATTCTTTCCCTTTCCGGGATTTTGTCAAATATTTGTCTATATTTATGCCCTTGTGACAACTCAAAGGGTCATCACTGTATGTATCCCTTCCTTCGTGCTTCAGAGGCCTTGGAAACCTCACTTTTAGTTTCTTCGAATAGCATGCGCAGTCCGGGCACGAAGACGAAGAATTATGATATTAATATTGATATAGTTGACTTTGGTCAATATTTTGCATAAATAGATCTGGACCGGTGATGTGATGCTCCCGGGAGGTCTGTAGAAAAATATGGGACTCGGACATGTGCCCAGAGTCGAAATCCAAGGTCGTGAACCCCGGTAAAACAATTCTTTTGTTAAATTGTTTTATGAAATTATTAAGGAAAAATAAAAATGAAAATGAATTAGAAAGTATAGGTATCGGGCTTATATTTTGGTTTCGACGCTCGTTACAAGTCTTAAATATATGTTAAGCACTATTTGTAAAGTTTGGTTGAAAACGGACGTTGCTTGACGTGTTTCGGACTAAAAATGGGAAATTTGGAAGTTATGAACTTTGAAATGAAAACTATGAGTTTTGGGGGTTGATTCTTTGATATCGATGTTATTTTAGTGTTTTGATTGCTCGAACAAGTTTGGTTAAAAACAATGAGTAAGATGATATTAAGTTAGTGTGTGTGTTTGGTTGTGAGCCCCGAGGGCTCGGAAGTGCTTCAGAGGTGGTTCGGGGTGTTTTGGACATAGAAAGGTTGGCATATTTTCTGCAATTTTTGCATAGTGATTTTGTTCTACGTGATCGCAGCCTGATCCACGCGATCGCACTACTTTGGCATTACCTCCTTCGTGTTCGCAGATTCTACCTTGCATTCGCGTAGCCCAGTAGTTCCCATCTATACGCGATCACATGTGCATTCACGCGATCGTGTATGCCAGTGTTTCGACCCCAGTAACTTTCCTCTGCACAATGGCATTAGGCTTCACGCGATCGCGAAGCTCCCAATTTTCCTTCTCCGCGATCACACTCCCAATCACGCGATCGTGTAGGGTTAAAACCCTTCAGTGATTTTTAAAGAAAAATAGAACAGTAGCACGAGAATTTTATCACTTTTTCAAAACCCATCTTCTTCCCCACACTCCATTGACGATTTCCAAGCTTCCCTTCCTCCATACTCTTTGGTTAAGTATTCTTAACATCGTTTTCTATTATTTCATCAACTAATCACTCAATTTTAGCCCTAAAAACATGAAATCATGGTAGAAATTAGGGCTTTTGGATAGAGTTAGGCTTTTGAGAATTTTTGGCTATTCAACCCCAATTTGGGGTCGAATTTTAAAACAAATTATATATTTGAACTCATGGGGGTATGGGTGAATTTATTTTTGTTTGAACCCTGTGTTTTGACCAAGCGTGACCGGGGCCGGTTTTGCAAATTTTGGGAAAACTTTTCGAAAGATTATATTTAGGCATTTGGGTTAGATTGTTAAGTAATTGATGATATTAAATCAATTCTATATAGATACGATTGAATTGGAGCATAATTCGAAAGCAAAGGCATTGCTTAAGGATTGAGTTGGCCATATACCTTCGAGGTAAGTGTTTGATCTAACTTTGGCTAGAGGGAATAGGATTAGAGTATCATAAATGCTATTTGCTAAATGATCGAGTACGGTGTATAGGCGTGGTGATGAGTGTCTATAAACTAGATTCTAGCATGACCGTGGGTCTTTGTTTGTACTTGTTTTTGGGTTAATTTGTAACCCTTCTAAGCTAAAAATATGTTTTTCTGCAAATGTGAAGAGTTTGAGGATAAATTTTGAAATATTAATATTTTGGAGTGTTGGCTCGAATGATAAATACTATTGAGTAAAAGATGAAAGTATTGAAAAGAGTTGTGATTAATCCCTTTCAGTGATGGTTGAATCTGTTGAGTATTGCCCTTGCCGGGTTGTGAAAGTTATTGTTATTGTTCCCATACCGGGACATAGTTGTTATTTGTGTTATTCCCTTGCCGGGATAGTGCTTACTATTTGTTTATTCACCTTGCCCGTTTGGTTGTGACTGCTGTTTGGGTGAGGAAGAGTGATATTGCACGAAGGGTCATTCCATGCTATTTCGGATTATATCTGGTGCCCGGTACAAGTCTTACATATGTGTTAAGAAATATCTGTAAAGTTTGGTTGAAAACGGACATCGTTTGATGTGTTTCAGATCTTTGATTTTGATGATATTTTAGCGATTTAATCACTCGAGCAAGTTTGTAGGATGATATTGAGTTAGTGTGTGTGTTTGGTTGGGAGCCCCAAGGGCTCAGGAGTGATTCTAAGGTGGATCCGAGTGTTTTGGACTTATAAAGGTTAGCAGATTTTCAACAATTTTTGCACAGCAATTTTGTTCTACGCGATCGCGGCCTCATCCATGCGATCCCACGGATTTCAAATTCCATCCTTCGCGTTCGCAGATCCCACCCACGTTCACGTAGCCGAGTAGTTCCCTTATATGCAATTTCATACACGTTCACACTATCGCTAAGCCAGTGTTTTGACCCCAGTAACTTTCCTCTACGCGATCACATTAGGCTTCACGCGATCGCGAAGCTCTCAGTTTCCCTTCTTCACGACCGCACTCCTAATCATGAGATCGCGTAGTGTTAGAACCCTTTAATGATTTTTAATGAAAAATAGAACAGTAGCACGAGAATTTTATCACTTTTTCAAAACCCATCTTCTTCCCCACACTCCATTGACGAGTTCCAAGCTTCCCTTCCTCAATAACTCTTTGGGTAAGTATTCTTAACATTATTTCCTCATTATTTTATCAAATAATCATTAAATTCTAAGCCTAAAAATGTGAAATCAAGGTAGAAATTAGGGCTTTTGGGTAGAGTTGGTTTTTGCGAATTTTGTGCGATTCAACCCCAATTTGGGGTCGATCTTAAAAAAAAATATATATATTTAAACTCATGGGGATATATAGGAATTTATTTTGGTTTGAACCCCGTGTTTTGACCAAGCAGGACCCGGGTCGATTTTGGAAATTTTGGGCAGAATGTTGGAAAGATTATATTTAGGCATTTGGGTTGGATTGTTGAGTAATATTGATGATATTAAATCAATTGTCTATAGATATGATTGAATTAGAGCTAAATTTGAAAGGAAAGGCATTGGATAAGGATTTAGTTGGCCGTAAACCTCTGAGGTAAGTGTTTGATCTAACTTTGTCTTGAGGGAATAGGATTAGAGTACCATAAATGCTATTTTCTAAATGATCGAGTGCGGTGTATAGGTGTGGTGACGAGTGTCTATACACCGGAGTCTAGCATGACCATGGGTCTTTGTTTGTACTTGTTTATAAGATAATTTGAAACTCTTCTAAGCTAAAAATATGTTTTTCTGCAAATGTAAAGAGTTTGAGGATAAGTTGTGAAATATTAATATTTTGGAGCATTGGCTCGAATGATAAATATTGTTGAGTAAAAGATGAAAGTATTGAAAAGAGTTGTGATTATCCCTTGCCGGGATGGTTGAATATATTGAGTATTGCCCTTGCAGGGTTGAGGAATTTATTGTTATTGTTCCCTTGCCGGTTCGTAGTTGTTATTTGTGTTATTCCCTTGTCGGGATAGTGCTTACTATTTGTTTATTCTTCTTGCCCGTTTGGTTGTGACTGCTGTTTGGTAGGAAAAGGAATATTGCATGATGGGTCATTCTATTCTATTTCTTATTATATCTGACGCCCGGTACAAGTCTTAAATATGTGTTAAGCACTATCTATAAAGTTTGGTTGAAAATGAACGACGTTTGACGTGTTTTAGACTAAAAATAGGGAATTTGAAAGTTATGAACTTTGAAATGAAAACTATGAGTTTTGGGTGTTGATTCTTTGATTTCGATGTTATTTTAGCGATTTTATCACTCGATCAAGTTCGTAGGATAATATTGAGTTAGTGTGTGTATTTGGTTGGGAGCCTCGAGGGCTCGGGAGTGTTTTGGAGGTGGTTTGGGGTGTTTTGGACTTAGAAAGGTTGGCAGATTTTCTACAATTTTTGCATAGTGATTTTGTTCTACGCGATCGCGACCTCATCCACGCGATCTCACGGTGTTGGCATTCCCTCCTTCGCGTTCGTAGATCTCTCCCCGTGTTCGCATAACCCATTAGTTCCCTTCTACATGATCGCATACGCGTCGCGTAAGGCAGTGTTTCGACCCTAGTAACTTTCCTCTATGCGATCGCATCAGGCTTCACGCGATCGCGAAGCTCCCAGTTTTCCTTCTTCGCGATTGCACTCCCAAACACGTTATCGTGTAGGGTTAAAATCCTTCAGTGATTTTTAAAGAAAAAAGAACATTAGCACGAGAATTTTATCACTTTTTGAAAACCCATCTTCTTCCCCACACTCCATTAACGAGTTCCAAGCTTCCATTCCTCCATAACTCTTTGGGTAACTATTCTTAACATCGTTTCCTCATTATTTCATCAACTAATCACTAAATTCTAGGCCTATTAACAAGAACTCAAGGTAGAAATTAGGGCTTTTGGGTAGAGTTAGGTTTTTGAGAATTTTGGGCGATTCAACCCCAATTTGGGGTCAAATCTTAAGAAAAAATATATATTTGAACTCGTGGGGGTATGGGTGAATTTATTTTTGTTCGAACCCCATGTTTCGACCAAGCGGGCCCGGGGTCAGCTCTGCAAATTTTGGGCAGAATATTGGAAAGATTATATTTAGGCATTTGGATTGGATTGTTGAGTATTATTGATGATATTAAATCAATTGTGTATAGATACGATTGAATTGGAGCTAAATTCAAAAGGAAAGGCATTTCTTAAGGATAAAGTTGGTCGTAAACCTTAAAGGTAAGTGTTTGATCTAACTTTGGCTTTAGGGAATAGGATTCGAGTATCATAAATGATATTTGCTAAATGATCGAGTACGGTGTATAGGCATGGTGACGAGTGTCTATACACCAAAGAATAGCATGACCATGGGTCATTGTTTGTACTTATTTTTGAGATAATTTGGAACTCTTCTAAGCTAAAAATATCTTTTTCTGCAAATGTGAAGAGTTTGAGAATAAGTTGTGAAATATTAATATTTTTGAGCGTTGGCTCGAATGATAAATACTATTGAGTAAAAGATGAAAGTATTGAAAAGAGTTGTGATTAATCCCTTACTGGGATGGTTGAATATATTGAGTATTGCCATTGCCGGGTTGTGAAAGTTCTTGTTATTGTTCCCTTGCCGGGACTTAGTTGTTATTTGTGTTATTCCCTTGCCGGTATAGTGCTTACTATTTGTTTATTCTTCTTGACCATTTGGTTGTGACTGCTATTTGGGTGAGGAAGAGTGATTTTGCACGATTGGTCATTCTGTGCTGTTTCTAATTATATTGCACGAAGGGTCATTCCACGCTACTTCTGATTATATTTGCATGAAGGGTCATTCAGTGCTATGTTTTGACTATTTACGCACGAAGGCACATTTCGTGCTCTGATTTGATTATATTTACACAAAGGGTCATTCCGTGCAATGAAATGAGAGTTATGTGAGGGAAAGCATGAAAGGCGATGTTGTCCATTTTATTCGATTACTTTGGGTGAGAATGAGGGTAAAAGCACGAAGGTCGATGTTGTGAAACTATTGAATTTCTTATTCTGTGATAATTATTGTTGTGCCATGTTTCTTAATTATGTTGATGAACTATATATTCAGTTGTACTCCCCACAGCATGTTACCTCCCTTTTAATTGTTTAGTTTTAGTATTTCTGTTGTTTTTAGTGTATATATGTATATAGAATTGTGCAAGTTGATTTGGTAGTCATGTCTAGCCTTGTCACTACTTTGGCGGGGTTAGGCCAGGCACTTACCAGCACACGTAGGATAAATCCGGGTAGTGACAAGTTGGTATTAGAGCTTTAGGTTACATAGGTCTCGCTACTCATAGACAAACTTGGTAGAGTCTGAGGGATTGGTACAGAGACGTCTGTATTTATCCCCCAGAGGCTACGGGTTAGGAAACATTTCACTTTGTTCCTTCTTGTCATATGATTCTTTTTTTCAAATACTGATTGTCCTCCTACACTGTTCTTTCACAGATGGCGAGAACACGTGCTTCTTCTTCTATCACGCAGTAGCTCTCGCGAGGGGCAGAGGCCGAGGTCGTGGCAGAGGCCGTGGTAGGGGCAGAGCTCAGCTCCAGGTAGCAGTTCCAGAGGTGGAGCCTCATATTGATTATGATGAGGAGGTTCCAGCCCTAGTAGCTCCACTGGGCCCAGCTCAGGTCCCAGGAGGGATTATGTTCACCCTGGATCTTCAGGATGCTCTAGTCCGACTGCCAGGCTTTATGGACAGTGTCACTAGAGCGGGTTTGCTGCTAGTAAAACTAGCCACTTCTCAGGCTGGAGGAGGGGTTCAGACTCAAGCTACGCGTACTCCGTAGCAGGTAGATCCCCAGACTCAGGTCCCAGTGGTTCAACCTGTAGTGGCAGCTCAAACAGGTATTACAGCTCAGGTCGAAGATGGAACGGCCATGTCTTCAGATGCTTGTGGAGACTTGATTGGTTCTCCAAGCTTTTTACCACCACCTTTAGCGGCACTTCATTGGAGGATCCCCGGGATTTTCTATTTAGTTGTCATGAGATTCTCAAAACTATGGGTATAGTAGAGACCAACGGGGTCAATTTTTGCACCTTCCGGATTGTAGGATCCTCCAAGACTTGGTGGAGAGATTTCTGCCTATCTAGACCAGCAGGGTCCCCATTTTTGACATAGGATCAGTTTGCAGAGTTGTTCTTGGAGAAGTTTCTCCCCGTCACTCTGCGGGAGGCACTTTGTAGGCAGTTTGAGAGCCTCTAGCAGGACCCCATGACCGTTAATTAGTACGAGACTAGATTTGTGGATTTGGCATGCCATGCTGTTGTGATACTCCCTAAAGAGCGGGACATGGTATAGAGTTTCATTGATGATTGATTCAGCCGATCCGTCTTCAGATGGCCATGTGAGTTGGTAGTGATATTTCCTTTCAGGAGGTGGTCAATGCAACCTGCAAAGTTGAGATGGCCCTCATTCGGGGAGGTGGTAAGATGTTAGACAAGAGGCCTCGTCATTCTGGTAGATTTAGTGATACCTCATCTAGAGGTAGGGATTCCTATGGTAGAGGTCAGGCACCGAGGCCCTTTCAGTTTGCTATTCATGTTTCTTAGGGTACTCCAGGCAGCGGTGGTTCCCAGTAGTATTATTAAGATCAGCAGCCTATCAGTGCACACCCACTTCAGAGCTTTAGGGGAGGATATTCTTGTCGACAGGGCCAGCAGTCGCAGCAGCCGAGGTCTTGTTATGGTTGTGGTGACCCCGATCATATTGTCAGGTGTTGCCCACGAGCATCAGGCAGCTCTCAGCAGTAGGGTCCTCACCATATGATTCAGGCAGTAGGTGATCCATAGCCCATCTAGCCAGCTAGAGCCGGTGGTACGAATCATAGCAGTGGAGGTAGGGACCGTAGAGGTGGAACTCGGACCGGCAAAGGTAGAGGACAGCAAGTGGTTGATCGTCCTAGAGATGCAGTTCAGGGAGGTAGGGCCCATACCCGGTGTTATTCTTTGCCAGCCAGTCCAGAGGTTGAGTCTTCCGATATAGTTATTACAGGTACTATTCTGGTCTATGACAGGGATGCTTCAGTGCTATTTGACCATGGGTCCACGTATTCATATATGTCATCTTATTTTTCTCCCCACTTGGCTATGCCTAGTGATGCCTTGGGTATTCCTATATATGTATCCATGCCAGTGGGTTTATTTTATTGTGGTCGACAGGGTTCATCATTCTTGTGTATTAGTGTTTGATGGTCTTGAGACCCGTGTTGATCTATTACTTCCAGACATGGTTGATTTTGATGTCATATTGGGGATGGACTGGTTGTCCCCGTATCATGCGATTTTGGATTGTCGTGCCAAGACCGTGACCTTGGATTTACCAAACTTAGCCCGATTAGAGTGGAGATAGACCCCAGGATATGCCACCCGCATTGTTATTTCATACATTAAGGCTCGACGCATGGTCGAGAAGGGGTGTTTAGCTTATTTGGCATATGTTCGTGATTCCAGCATGGAATGTCCTTCTATTGACTCAGTTCCTATTGTTGGGGAGTTCCCAGAGGTTTTTCCTTCGGACCTATTGGGTATGCCGCTCGACAGGGATATTAGTTTTTGTATTTATCTGGATCCAAGCACGCAGCCTATTTCTATCTCACCGTATCGTATGGCACCGCCAGACCTGAAGAAGATAAAGGATTAGTTGCCGAATTTGCTTGAGAAAGGCTTCATCAGGCCTAGTGTTTCTCATTGGGGTGCGCCAGTTCAATTTGTGAAGAAAAAGGATGGATCGATGAGGATGTGGATTGATTACCGACAGCTGAACAAGGTAACAATAAAGAACAAGTTCCCACTCCCAAGGATTGATGATGTGTTCGACCAGTTGCAGGGTGCGAAGGTATTTTTAAGATAGATTTGAGATCAGGTTATCACCAGTTGAGGATTAGGACATCTGATGTCCCTAAGACAGCATTTTGCACTCGGTACGGGCATTATGAGTTTTTGGTCTTGTCATTTGGGTTTACCAACGCCCTAGTAGCATTTATGGAGATGATGAACCGAGTGTTCAGGCCTTATTTAGACTTGTTCATGATCATTTTCATTGATGATATTCTTGTGTACTCTCGCAGTCAGGAGGAGCACGAGCAGCACCATAGAGTGGTTCTTCAGACTCTAAAGGATAGCCAGTTGTATGCCAAGTTCTCAAAGTGCAAGTTTTGGTTGAGTTTAGTGGGTCATGTAGTATCAGCAGCAGGCATTCAGGTAGACCTGAAGAAGATTGAGGCAGTTAAGAATTGGCCTCGACCATGTTCAGCTACTAATATTTGGAGTTTCTTGGGGTTAGCCGGTTATTATCGTCAATTCGTGGAGGGATTTTCATCTATTGCATCCATGATGACCAGGTTGACCCAGAAGGGTGCCCAGTTCAGGTGGTCTGACGAGTGTGATGAGAGCTTTCAGAAGCTCAAGACAGCTCTGACTACGGCACCGAAATTTGTTTTGCCCACAGGTTCAGGGCCATATACAGTTTATTGTGATGCTTCTTATGTTTGGCTTGGCATAGTATTAATGCAGGATAGCAGGGACATTGCCTATGCTTCAAGGTAGTTGAAGATCCACGAGAAAAATTACCCAGCCCATGATCTAGATTTGGCAACCATTGTTCATGCCTTGAAAATGTGGAGGCATTACTTATATGGTGTGACGTGTGAGGTATACACTGGTCACAAGAGTCTACAATACTTGTTCAAGCAGAAAAAGTTGAACTTGAGGCAGCGGAGATGGTTGGAACTACTGAATGATTATGACGTTACTATTTTGTACCACCCGGGGAGAGCTAATGCAGTGGCGGATGCATTGAGCAGGAAGTCAGCCAGCATGGGTAGTCTTGCCTATATTCCGGTCAGCCGGAGACTGCTTGCTTTAGATATTTATGCCTTAGCCAATTAGTTTGTGAGGTTGGACATTTCTGAGCCTAGCCGAGTTTTAGCTTGCACGGTCGCTCGTTCTTCATTATTGGAGCGTATCCGTGACCGACAGTTTGATGACCCTCATTTGTATGTCCTGAGAGACACTGTGCAGCGGGGAGGTGCCACCTGTCACACCTCCATTTTACTTATACTGTTTACCAATACTACACCCCGAGAAGGGATATAATAATCAAAGGGAAGGAGTTTTTCCAGTTAAAGGACAGTCGGAATGGGATTTATTTATTAAATTTCAGAGTCGCCACTTGGGAAAATAATGGTGTCCAAAGTCACCGGTTTAATTCTGAACCGAGGAAATTATGACTCTGTTACAGGCTGTGAATCAGAAATCCGGATAAGGAATTCTGTTAACCCGGGAGAAGGTGTTAGGCACTCCCAAATTCTATTGTTCTAGCACGGTCGCTCAACTGTTGTTTTAGTTTTTATCTAATTTTTTCGTATGCTTCAGTTTCATGCTTTATTAGTGTCCCGCTTTGTCATTTTTTATAAAGAATTGTGACGTAGCAAAAACGCATTTCGATTCACACTGTACCACTACACCTGTGACTTTAGTGCATTTCAACTTTGTCGGGATTTGGATTTGGGTCACATAAATGTGCACACGTATTAGGAATGTATATTTATTATAAATCGTGCCTAACGTATTACGTCTTTTTAATTTTGGGAAAGACCGTGAAATTCGCTAAACGGTCCTTCCGAATCTAGAATTTTATATTAAAATTTATTTGAGGACCCCACAATTAAATATTTGTGATTTGGTGATGCTCATCTCCATTTTATTAAGGTCCAATCCTAAATAACTACGTTTTCTATTTTTTTGGTTTTTCATCCTAATATAACTGTTTTGCAGCAGTTTTCATACTATTAATTATTAGAGTACATGCCATTATTCATTATTGGGCCTAGACTTTGAATTAGCGTGACAGTTTACACCAGGTGTAACTGGACCTCTGGAGCCCAGTGAACACTTCCATTTCTGTGCACAGGCATAATTGCCATTTTAATTTGATCTGGGCCTGGATTTACGATTAGGCCTGAATCATTTATATCTAAAGCAGGAAAAGGGCTAACTAACATTTTATAACAGAGCTATGAACAAATATCACTTAGTATTAATAATTAACATGCGTCAATCGGCTTTTGAACACTTCTGATTTTAACATTATTAACTAACTAAAAACATTGACATACGACTTCAATCAACTCATTATTGCTTAACTTCTAAATTAGCAGAGTCTAATCTACATCTTATTTGTTGGTTGAAATACTACTTGCATAATTATTTATCCGCTTTTATTTTACTGTAGGCAACATTCTACAGCCTTAAAGCATGCTCAAATTACAATTATATTCAGATTGCCAAATTCAGAGTTTAAAGCAATTTTTGTAGCTAAACCAGTTTCGATAATGATAAAACAACAACACGATTTGAAATTTAACTAAGTCACCTTCTCACATTAACATGATACTAATCTGAAATTCGATTGACAAAATCTAAGCAATTGTGCATTGCATGTCTAATTTTTAGAATGGTTATAAATCTATTAGCGAATTAACTATGATTTAGCCGGTTTTAGTTTTAGATTTTGGGTTATCGTTATAACTAATCTACTTAATATGTTTACTACAATATTATCTACTACAACTTTAATCTAAATTAAGTTCGCATAATCCAATACTTACTACAACCAGATCCTAAATGAATTACAAGAGATCTAAGCGTTAATACGTATAAAAATGAAAGAACAGATACACAATTTGCTAACTGAAGCTAATTAACATCTCATTTCTTCAATAAATTTCAATTACAGCTCCAGGACGTAGTGGTGTGTACCTGATTCAAAAGCAAATTAATGAGTTCTAGGTTTTGGAGAATATGGAAAATCAGCAACAGCAATAATGGTAAGCAACAACGAACATGAAGCAATTAACACAGCAGATCTCAAAACTCAGCAGGTAAACCTGCAAATAACTCGAGCAAATGGAAATCCAAGCAAAGTTGAAGTAAACAGACAGAGGAACCACCAGCAAAGATCCCCAGAAATAGTACACGAACTGGATGCTAAGTAGAAGACCAGTAGGATTCTAGTATAGAAGTTTTAGAGCTTTAGTAAACTGAATACTCTCGCAAACTCTCGTAGAATATGAATTCCAAAAAGTTTGAACTATCTCTAAAATCTGAAATAAATTTTGAACCCCTCATTCAGGCTTAAGACAGCCTATTTATAGAGTGAATTTGGAGGGAATTTTGAATTAGTTATTCCTATTTCCCACCCCAACTCTTTTTCAATTAAATCAGTTAAGTATAGTATAATTCTAACGAAAATACACTTGAACTCATGCTTGAATGTTCTAGGTTATTCCCTATTGCTCTATTGGGCGGAATTGACCTAGTTACCCTCACTTGCTAAGGTTTATTACACATTTGCCTTTTAACTATGCCTAGTTTACCCTTTGTTATTCATATATTTTCAATAAAACCAAGCCTCAATGTCATTTATACCCCCATTACCTCTATATAATCCTCAGAAATACCAATTTCCCTTCCCTTTTTACCCCTTACACTCAACAGTATTTACCCGACCTATCATTAGGTCTGCTTAGACCTAGGTAATTAATCAATATTAAAAATATAACCCCTGAGACCCTACTTTATTTATTAGCCAGTTCCAGACTAAGTAAAACCTTTTCAGGGTTAACCACTTTACAAGCATAGCCACCAATGATAATCAAAGACTCACACTGTGTTGCAATAATAGTCACAATAAACATTTTGCACATATAACCTAAATGTAACTAAGTACTCAGAAGTTCAGAAGAAACAAACATGTGAATCGCATTGAAAAAATAGCCAGTTTTATGTAGTCTTTTACATATAGCCCCAATTACGACTAATTTTAAGATTAATCAGAACTCAGGGACACAAATTGATAATGGTTGAATCCTAATTAACCAAAACCTTAGTCGAGGCAGGATCTATTAAACAAGAGCATAAAACAACTAATACCATGCAATTTACAGATATTTATAATCATAACTAAGAATACTTAATCGATTTCAGGCATACACATGCAATAGATTCAGGTTTTTAACAAATAACAACACGGAAGAGCAAAGCATAGAATAGAGGTGGGTTCATGGTACTTAGCTTTTAGGGGTTTCTTCTTTTCCTTTATTTTCTTTTCTTTCTTTCTTTTCTTTCTTTCTTCTTTTCTTCCTTCTTTTCTTCCTTCTTTTCTTGGTTTTCCTGTGTTTCAGAGACTTGGAGTCTCTTTGACGATGGATCTTCCAGGCAGACTCTTGGAAGTCTAGTTTAGGGTGTGAGAGGGTGGTATTTGGAGACCTAGGATGTGGTTTTGCAAGGATTTAGTTTTGGGTGTTCGCCGGAGTAGTGTTCCGACAACACATTTTTTGATATTCGAAGAGTTTGGATTTGATTCGAGATATGGGACTTAGATGGGATGAAAGAGCATTTTAAGGCGGTTCTGGCGTGTTAAGGTGGAAGACTGGCTCGTGGTTTGGGTGGTTGCCGGCTAGGGTTCCGGCGACCAGAGTTTCAAGAACTGTGAGACCTAATAGGGTATTTGGTCGTGGTTAATGATGTAGGTGTTTAGAGAAGAAGAAGAGGGGTGTTCAGGGTGGTGATCTAGGCCGGAGAAGATGACAGGAGACTGACCACCGGTAGGGTTCCGTTGGTCTTTGAGAGAATGAAGAGAGAGAAGGATGCAGAGGCGGCTAGGGTTTGCATTGGTGAGATTGTGTGTGTAATGATTCGAAATGAACGCGGGGTTTGGGAATATATACTAATCTTAGGTTATTATTTTCAACCGTTAGATTGGCTAGGATGAACGGCCAGGATTACTTTTCCCCCTAAACGTCGTCGTTTGATTTAAATGCACTCTTACTCATGTCCGTTGGATTATATTATTATATGGCTGTGATTTAATTATTTAAGCTACGTCGTTTGGTTTAATTGTGGCACTAAACTCATCCGTTAGATTAATGAAATGAACGGCCCTGATTGTTTCTTCACACGGCGTTGGTTTATTGACATGGCAACCACCTTATTTGGTCCGTTGATTGATTATATCAAAGGCCCTGATTTGGTTAATGATACAGCGTCGTTTGGTTTTATTGTGAGATTGGCCGGTGTTTTAATTTTGGGCCTCGTCTGTGGGTAGTTTTTGGGCTAATTTTTCCGTGTAATTGGCCCAAATACACTTTGTAATTTGTATTTCCATGTATTTACCTATTTTTGTATTTTTTTAGTTTTATTTATTTATTTAATTTTTGTATTTTCCTTTGCATTTTAGACTTATTTTCCTTGTATATTTATACTGATGTGTTTTCTTTGATTTTCAAATTTTGTATTTTTTCTTTGATTTTCCAATTTCCTAGTAATTACCTTATATTTTTTTATATTTCCAATTAATTTTATTTTCTATTTCATTTCAAATTTCTTTTACTTTATTTCAATAATTAAAACAAACACTGATATTTTCAAACCAATTTAAATCAAAAATTATTTTTATATTTTTATTTTGGAATTAATTGCTTGGGGCAAAAATCACGTGCTCACAGATGCCCCTCTTTGCTTGGGAACACGCAGAGTTTCAGTGCAAAGACAAGTGAGCAGTAATGAGGGACTTTTGCCCACTAGCATATTCCGTGTGAAGCATTTTTGAATGTTTTGATAGCATCCAGCTTCAAGGATTGCCTACATATCGTGGGCTATACAAGAATTAGGTCAGTGTAGTTCGGGAATATTTGGTAGTTGAAACTACCGGAGAGCTTGTTTCTCTATTGCTATTTCTTTCATTATTGCCTGCTAATCTCCTTATTACACCATGGTAAAAAGAAAAATCTAAGCTAAGTTCTATGTTTTACAAAAATCCTATCTATATCTTTCATTTGCTTCTTGTTCTTTCGTTTGCATCTTCCATTCTTCGATAAATCTTCTTGCTTGTAATTTGCTTCAAACATATTGCTTTATTCTGCTTGTAAAACTTCAAAATGTATTTCCCTGTTCTCCAGGTTGGTGTCTGTTTATTACAAAATAAAGAAAAACTTTTCTGCCCCAGTATGTGCTTACAATCTATCATTCTGTTAATTGTCAGATAAATGAAAATTTTCATTTTGCAAAAAATATTCTCTTGTTATCCATGTGGGCACTTGAGCAAAAATTAAAAATACAAAAACTTATTCCATTGTTATCCAGGTGGGCGCCTGAGTGCGAAAATTAAAAGTGCAGAAAAATATTCCCTTGTTATCCAGGTGGGCTGCAAAAAAATATTCCCTTGTTATCCATGTGGGCGCCTGAGTAGAAATTCAAAATACAGAAAAGTATTCCCTTGTTATCTAGGTGGGCGCTTGAGTGCAAAAATTAAAAGTGCGGAAAAATATTTCCTAGTTATACAAGTGGGCGCCTCAGTGCAAAAATTCAAAATGCAGAAAAATATTCCCTTGTTATCTAGGTGGGCTCCTGAGTGCGAAAATTAAAAGTGCAGAAAAATATTCCCTTGTTATCCGGGTAGGCGCCTGAGTGCGAAAATTAAAAATGCAGAAAAATATTTTCTTGTTATCCATGTGGGCGCCTGAGTGCAAAAATTAGAAGTGCAGAAAAATATTCCATTTCTATCCAGGTGGGCGCCTAAGTGCAAAAATTAAAAATGCAGAAACGTATTCCCTTGTTATCCAGGTGGGCGCTTGAGTGCAAAAATTAAAACTGCAGAAAAATATTCCCTTGTTATCCAGGTGGCAGTGCGAAAATTAAAAGTGCAGAAAAATATTCCCTTATTATCCAGGTGGGCGCCTGAGTGCAAAAATTAAAAGTGTAGAAAAATCTTCCCTAGTTATCCAGGTGGGCGCCTGAGTGCAAAAATTAAAAGTGCAGAAGAATATTTCTTTGTTATCCAGGTGGGCTCCTGAGTGCAAAAATTAAAAGTACAGAAAAATATTCCCTTGTTATACAGGTGGGCGCCTGAGTGAAAAAATTAAAAATGCAGAAAAATGTTCCCTTGCTATCCAGGTGCGCCTGAGTGCAAAAATTAAAAATTCTTTAGAAAAGTATTCCCTTGTTATCCAGGTGGGCGCCTGAGTACAAAAATTTAAAATGCAGAAATATATTCCCTTGTTATCAGGTGGGTGCCTGAGTGCAAAAATTAAAAGTGCAGAAAAATATTCCTTTGTTATCCAGGTGGGCGCCTGAGTGCAAAAATTAAAAGTATAGAAAAATATTCCCTTGTTATCCAGGTGGGCGCCTGAGTGCGAGAATTAAAAATGCAGAAAAATATACCATTGTTATCCAGGTGGGTGTCTGAGTGCAAAAATTAAAAGTGCAGAAAAATATTCCCTTGTTATCCAGGTGGGCGCCTGAGTGCAAAAATTAAAAGTGCAGAAAAATATTCCCTCAGTTTGATAACTAGGTGTAGCGTTAAAAAGAAAAGGTAATACCTCCCTCGTTGTTCGGGTAGGTTCCTTATTATTGATTCTTCCATCGTGCATTCCTTCCTTCATTGTTACTTCCTTTGATTGTTTCTTCCACATTGGTCACATTCACTTTAAAGTGATTAGTAAGAATTTGAATCTTTTGTCCCTGTCTTAATCAGCGAACAACTTGTTAGTTATAAAATGATGGTTAGCAACTGGCTTTCTTGTTAGCCTTGCTTCGTCTATTTGTCTCATCTTGCTTTGTACTACTTTACTGTCCTTTCCTGATTGTCTTCCCAATTCTTCCATTGTAATCCCCTTTTGTTTTTCTCCTTTTGTTTCTTCTTCTCTTTTATTCCATTTGGCTATATGACCGCCATATGTTATTCTATTTCTCCTGTCCTTTGAAGGACACAGTATTACTGTGCCATTTAATGTGAGAAGCAGGTAATTAGCTTTCTTCTGGTAAGGTCTTGTAAACGGGTTCTGAACAAATAAAATGAAATGCAATGACCCTGAATTTAGGGGTAGGGATATTTTGAAGTAAAAGACAAAACTTATCTGGGTAGGAAGGATGATTCCTTTGATCATGCCATGCATTTGGATATTCGACCCAGTTTGTCTAACCAAATCCTTGCTGACTTTGATTTCTCTTTTCATCAAACCAAACCTTTCTTGACTTGCCACTTTCATCTCACCAAATCATTCCTCACTTTTGCCTTATGGTGCCCGTTAGGGTTTTCACCAATAAGACTCTCTCATTTTATTTTTTCTCAAACTTGCATCGCCTTACGATGCACGTGAGGGTTTTCACCAATAAGACTGTCTCATTTTATGTCTCTCAACTCACATTCGACTTATGGTGCCCGTGAGGGTTTTCACTAATAAGACTCTCTCATTTTTATTTGTTTTTATATTTTCCATCTTTAAACTCCCGGGTATTATCCAGTATATGTTTTCCTTTATTCTCATTGTATTGTCATTTCCTTGAAATTAATTAGAAGGTCTTTCCTTTGGATCGTAGTGTGGCTTTTGGATGGGTTTAGAAAAAGGGTATAAAGGCTCAAATTTACAGCTTGGTTTCAACAATTACAACTCTCGGAATCACAAAAACATAACTTCTGCCCCAGTTTCAATTTCGGGAAAACTTGGATTTTATTTCTGTTGTGACTGAACCTCATTGAGGTTGCCTACGTACCCTTTCGGGATCAAGCCAGACATAGTTCATATCATAAAATCACTTCATCATTTTGACTTTTCCCGATTTCCTTCTTTTGTATATATTTTTCTTCTTCCACTTTTTTTATATCTTTTCTTTTCATATTTTTCTTTCTTTTTTTCATCATTTTTTTTTCAATCTTTTTTTTTTCATTTTTGACTTCATCGTTTATTCCGAAAGAGGGGTATTTAAGAATAATAAGGCTCAAAAGGGGTAACAATGGGTAAAGTGTTTGGATAGAGAAAGAAAATGCCTTCATCATTTCAATTTCAAAAATATGACACATATAATTGTATAGATGAAATGAATCATACGTAATATCTCTTGACTGCATCAGAGTTAATGGCAGTCTCTACACATTTCCCTTCTACATCTGTCAGATATAAGGCCCCGTTGGACAACACCCTGGATACCATAAATGGCCCCTGCCAATTAGGCACAAACTATACTTTTGCTTCTGCCCAGTGTGGTAAAATACGTCTTAACACCAATTGTCCAACCTCAAATTTCCGTGGACGTACTTTCTTGTTATATGCTCTAGCCATCCTCTGTTTATATAGCTGCCTATGACATACTGCTGCCAATCTTTTCTCGTCAATCAAGCTCAATAGCTCTAAACGGATCTTCACCCATTCATCATCATCAATTTTAGCCTCAGCTATAATTCGGAGGGATGGTATTTCAATTTCTGCAGGTATCACTGCCTCCATTCCGTACACCAATGAGTAAGGGGTTGCACCAATTGAAGTACGCACAGTAGTGCGATAACCCATTAGAGCAAATGGTAATTTTTCATGCCACTGCCTCAACTCTTCTACCATTTTTTTGAAGGATTTTATTATTATTCTTATTTGCATCTTCAACTGCACCATTTTCTTTAGGCCGATAAGGTGTAGAATTATGATGCACAATTTTAAATTTCTGACATGTCTACGCCATAAGATGACAGTTAAGATTTGCTCCATTGTCTGTAATAATCACTTTGGGAATTCCAAAGCGGCAAATGATGTTTGTATGTACGAAATCTACTACTTACTTCTTTGTTATTGTTTTAAATGTCCTCACCTCCACCCATTTAGTGAAATAATCAATGGCTACCAGAATAAACCTGTGCCCATTAGATGCTGCGTGTTCTATCGGACCGATGACATCCATGCCCTAAGCAACAAAAGGCTATGGTGCTGACATTGTATGCAACTCATATGGCGGGGAATGAATCAAGTCCCTGTGTATCTGGCATTGATGGCATTTCCGTACATATCTGATGCAATCTTGCTCCATAGTGAGCCAATAATATCCAACCCTTAGTAGCCAAAACATATCCACTCATGTGAGGTCCACAAGTTTCTGCATGTATTTCAGTCATGATTGTAGTGGCCTGTTATGCATCTATACATCTTAGTAAACCCAAATCCGGGGTTCTCTTGTATACAATCCCTCCACTGAAGAAAAATCCACTCGTTAGTCATCTTATAGACCTTTTCTGATCTCCCGTAGCTTGCACTGGGTACACCACCATCCTCAAATATTCTTTAATATCATGGAACCATTGTTCACCATCAAGTTCCTCTTCTACCGTAAAACAATAAGCATTCTGATCATGAACTTGTATTTGCAATGGATCTACATAAGCTTTATCCGGACGGTGCAACATGGATGACAATGTGGCTAGAGCATCTGCATTTTCATTGTGCATTCTAGGGATATGCTTGAATTCTATGGATTGAAACATTTGACATAGTTCATGTAGACAATGTCGGTACGATATAAGCTTCAAATCCCGTGTCTCCCATTCTCCCTGAATTTGATGTATCATAAGATCCGAGTCACCCATGACCAAAATCTCTTGAACACCCATGTCTATTTCAATTCTTAGTCCCAGTATACATGCTTCATATTCGGCCATGTCATTAGTATAGAAAAAGCGCAGCTGAGCGGTAACAGGATAATGCTAACCCGTTTCTGAAATAAGCACTGCTCCAATTCCGACTCCTTTGCTATTGACAGCCCCATCAAAGTATAATTTCCAACTCTGTTTTTCGTCTTGTTCCAATTCTTCAATATTTATCATCTCCTCATCAGGAAAATATGTCTTCAGTGGTTCATACTCATCATCGACTGTATTTCTGCTAAATGATCAGCGACTGCTTGTGCTTTCATTGCAGTGAGAGTTACATAAACGATATCAAACTCTGTAAGCAGAATTTGCCATTTAGCGATCCTTCATGTGGGCATAGGCTTCTAGAAGATGTTCTTTAGTGGATCCAAATGAGATATGAGATAAGTGGTGTAAGCCGACAGATAATGTTTCTACTTTTGTGCAACCCATATTAAAGCACAACATGTTCTTTCCAGCTGAGTATATTTTACCTCGTACGATGTAAATTTCTTGCTAAGATAGTATATTGCTTGCTCCTTCTTCCTCGTTTTATCATGCTGCCCCAGTACACAGCCAAAGGAATTATCCAATACGGTCAAATAGGGGATCAAGAGCCTTCCATGTTCTGGAGGAACCAACACAGGAGGATTGGCCAGATATTCTTTGATTTTGTCAAATCTATCTTGACATTCCTCAGTCCAATTCACAGCAGCATTTTTCTTCAATATTTTGAAAATAGGCTCACGGGTTGATGTCAGCTGAGCAATAAATCTGCTAATATAATTCAACATGCCTAACAAGCTCATCACATCTTTATTGCTCTTTGGCAGAGGCAAGTTCTGAATTGCCTTTATCTTTGACGGGTCCAGTTCAATACCAAGACGACTTACCACGAACACTAATAACTTTCCTGATGGTACTCCAAAAGCACATTTTTCTGGATTGAGTTTGAGATTGTATCTCCGAAGCCTCTGGAAGAACTTCCTCAAGTCTTTGACATGATCGCACTGCTTTTTGGATTTAATAATAACATCATCCACATACACTTCAATCTCTCGATGTATCATGTCATGAAACATAGTGGTCATTGCTCTCATATATGTAGCTCCAGCATTTTTCAACCCAAACAGCATTACTCTGTAGCAATATGTTCCCTAAGGTATGATAAAGGCCGTCTTTTCTGCATCTTCTTCGTCCATCAAGATCTGATGATAACCCATATAACAATCTACAAAAGAATCAATCTCATGCTTAGCACAATTGTCAATTAATATGTGGATGTTTGGCAATGGAAAATCATCCTTCAGACTTGCTTTGTTAAGGTCTCGATAATCAACGCACACTCTGGTTTTTCCATCTTTCTTTGGAACAGGTACAACATTGGCTAACCATGTGGGGTACTTGGTGACCCCTATGACCTTTGCTTCAGATTGATTGTTGACTTCTTCTTTTATTTTCACACTGATAACTGTTTTGAACTTTCTCAACTTTTGCTTAACAGGCTGGCATTTTGGATAAGTGGGCAACTTATGTACTACCAAATCAGTACTGAGTCCTAGCATATCATCATAAGACTAGGCAAATATATATCTTTGTACTCATGTAATAACTTGATCAAGCCTCTCTGAGTGAGGCCTCCAAGTGCACACTAATCTTTGTTTCTCGAATATTCTTCTATCCCCCAAATTAATAGACTCCGTCTCATTTACGTTTGGTTTGGGTTTCTCTTCGTAGTGGCTCAAATCTTTACTAATTTCCTCCAAAACTTCCTCATCCTCATATTCCACTTCATTATCATGTTCAATTTCTGGTATAACTATCTCACTATCAAGACTGGACCGAGAATCCTTCATGCATGACACATCATTGAAATCAGCAAAAACTGGACTGTACAAGAAAATAAATGAAAATAAAATAAGGCTACAAAAAATAGAGGAAGAAAGAAATTGCATTTCATTGAACTTTGAAATGTAACAAGGTTTGGACATATTTGACTAAACGGAACATAGGATTACAATTTTTGAAACAAGACAGATTTAGGAATGGAACATTAAAGCTAACTACCACAACTCCCTTCTGATTGGAAGAGGAGTAGCTTCCCAGTTATTTAGCCTGATCTGGGGTCCAACAAACTGAACATCCATCTTGCTTGTTCCCTCGGCTGCCTTTATCATGTTCACACCTTCAAACAACCTCTCAAATATTTCTAACATCTCTTTATCTGGCCTTATCTCTGCATGGCCCGGCATGATTGTCGCCGGATGCCTTTGTGTACAAGGCTTGACGAAGGAATAGGAAAGTTGGGATAGGTTTAGGGAGGGTCCATCCTTTCTTTTTCAGTCTTTTGGCTCTTTGTATGTCGGTGATGGTTGGCTTAACACCCAAGCCAGAAGTATTAGTGCTACCCAGAAGATAAACTGGTTGTGTTATTCTTTGCAAAGCAACTCCTAGACTTTTTCCCGGAGAAAACCCGTTCTTTAACATTTCCTTAGCAACCATGACTACCGCAGGGGTTACTTTGGGTACTGGGATGCTTTCACCTTCAGATATCTTATTCACAGACACAGTGTCCATCACTTGGTACACCCAAGGACCTTTGTCACCCTCGACATCTTCGAATGGCGTGATGGTGTTGCAAACATTATCTTCACCATGCACTACTATCTCTTGCTGATCCCATTCAAACTTCACCATTTGATGGAGTGAGGAAGGCACCACTTTAGCAACATGGATCCATGGACGTCCTAATAGGAGATTATTGGACACACCAACGTCCAACAATTGAAACTCCATGGTGAATTCCACCGGTCTGATGGTGAGTTCTAATATGATATCTCCAATAGTGTTTTTCCCGCCTCCGTCGAATTTTCTCACACATATGTTGTTTCTATGAATTGTTTCGTAATCAATCTTCAGTTTGCCCAGAGTCGATAAACGACAAATATTGGCACTTGACCCATTATTAACCAGGACACTGGTCACCACTGATTCCTTACACTTCACTATAAGATATAATGCCTTGTTGTGCTCTGTCCCTTCCAATGGCAGTTCATCATCTGAGAATGTTATCCTGTTTTCCTCAAAGATTTTGTTTGTGATCTTTTACAAATGGCACACTGTGATCTTTTCTAGTACATGAGCTTCATTTAGGATCTTCATTAACGCCTTTCGGTGTTCATCGGAATGAATCAACAGAGATAGCAAAGATATTTGAGCTGGTCTCTTCCTCAGCTGCTCAACTATGGAATAATCTTGGGCTTTCATTTTCTTTAGGAATTCCTCGGCTTCTTCTTCAGTAACTGCTTTCTTCACATGAGCCGAATTTTCTTTCACAACTTTCGCCTTCCTTAATTCATTAGGGGCAAAACATCTCCGTGACCGTGTCAAACCATGGGTTTCACAGATCTCCCCGTTGACTTCTTTTCCTTTGTGCATGACAGCTACCTTGTCATAATTCCAAGGTATGGCTTTGATGTTCACAATCGGCATCTAAACGACAGGCTTGATAACAACTAGCTCTATATGTGCCCCTTTCACAGTCAATATGGGCTTCACCCCAGGTACTATCACTTTTACAGGTTCAGGTTCAACTACCACTGCTAGCTGACTTATAGGTGGCTCAATTGATACTTTCTCACTCCTGACTTTCTCCTCTGTCTTGTTGTTTGCTTTGATCGTCATCATAGTCTGAGAGGGCTTTTTATAACTTTCTCCTTGTACTAGCTCTATCATGTTTTTCTCATGGTGCACAGGCAAAGGATTTTGTGTTATGTTGGGAGCTTCGAGGGCTTGTACCTCAATTCTTCTAGAGTCAATGAGTTCTTGTATTTCAGATGTTAGGTGCCAACATTTATCTGTGTCATGTCCCGGTGCCCCTGAATAATATTCACAACGGATGGATTGATCTAAGTTTCTTGGTGGAGGATTAGGAATTTTAGGCTCTATAGGGCTCCAGCATCCCCAGTTGTCTTAATCGATGGAAGAGGCTAGTATATGATTCGCCCAGAGGAGTGAATGTTTTGTTTCTTTGAGCCCTGTCATTTTTTACTTCAGGGTAGGGACGGAAACTAGTTCTATTGGGATTTCTGTAAGTTTTTGATGGAGGGTATGTATTTTGGGCATGGTAGACATTCCGAGGTGCTGGTCGCCATGAAGGAGGATGTGGTGGGTAAGGTTGGGCGTGATGGACAGAAAACTGAGGACCAGTCGGAGGGTAATAATGTTGAGGTGGGCTATACGGTTTTGGTGGGTAAGGTTTATATGGGCGAGGCTGATGGTGATATGGGTTGGGGCCCCATGACCATGACCTTTCCTCTATAACTGCCACTTCTTCTTTCTTTTTCTTCCCAATTGCTCCTCTTGCCCTAGTCTGAATTGCTTGATTTGTATCCTTGATGGCTGAATAACTCATGATTTTATTTGTTTTCAATCCTTCTTCAACAAAGCTTCCCATCTTTACCACCTCATTGAAGGTCTTTTCGATTGCAGACACCAGATGCCCGTAGTAGGTCGGCTCCAAAGCTTGTAAGAAACAATCTACATTTTCTCCTTCTTTCATTGGTGGATCCACACGAGTAGCCTGCTCTCTCCACCTAAAACCATACTCCAGAAAACTCTCTCCGGGCTTTTTTTCTATTTTGGTTAATGACAACCTATCCGAGATGATTTCTAGATTATATTGAAAATGGTTCGCAAATGATTGAGCCAAATCGTCCCAAATAAACCATCGGGTATGATCTTGACGAGTGTACCATTCAAGTGCTGAGCAGCTGAGGCTTTGACTGAAATAAGCCATGAGTAGTTCATCTTTTCCTCCAGCTCCACGCATTTTGCTACAATATCCTCTCAGATGGGCCACTGGATCACCATGGCCATCATACATGTCAAAGTTCGGCAATTTAAACCTTGCTGGTAATTATACTTCGGGGAACAAACACGAGTCCTTGTATGCCACACTAACTTGACCTCCTAAACCATGCATATTACGTAGCGACTGCTCAAGACTCTTCATTTTCCTGGCCATTTCCTCTTGTTCAGGATTTCTAATGGGTTTCTCCTTTTTCGTCAAATCGATAAGTGGGCTATAAGAATCATGTTGTATGAAGGTGGGTTCTGAAGGGTAATGGTTATCCTGGATATGAAACACTGGTTCACTAGAGGATTTGTGTAAAGTGGTTGGTGGTGGTGCCACAAACACTGGAGCAGCTTGGTGTGATGGTGGTGGAGCTTGTTTAGGAATTGAGGGTGGTGCTTGTGATGTAGTGGCGTAATAGGGTGGGTATGTAGGGTATGTAGAAGATGAGTTCATTGTGGGTGGATTTTGGTTTGGGACTGGTGGAGGAATATATGCAGGATTGGCTGGGTAAGTAGGTAAGGGTTGTCCCCTCGACCAAGCCTGATACATTTCCGACATCTGATGCTTAAGCTTATACATTTCTTCCTTCATGCTATTCACATCTACTACTTCCTCCTCTTGCACGGGATCCATGATTGTCGGCTCAATTTCTTAGGTAATTGCTTTCGTCATGCTTTTAGAACGAGTGTTGTAGTTGTGATGTGCGAGAATGCCAGTTGCTAATTGCTTTATCTAATACTCATCAACGACAAAACTTGTTCGTAGTTAGATTATAATATATGAACATGACAAGTTTCAAAAACACAACTTTTGCCTTGCAATATGCGGCATCCCGGCATTTGTTATCTTTCTTTTGACCCACCAATTTTCTTTTCCTTTTTTGGCTTTTCCTTTTCTTTCCTTTGTTTCCACCCATGTTTCCTTTTTTTTCATTATTTTTTCGTTTTTATTGTTTCCTTTCTCTTTTTTTTTTCCGATCCTATATGTTTGCCTATCGTACAAGCAATTGCATGTAAGGAAATATAATGACAACTTTTGGATTTTCAATTTCATTGATACTCAACCATTGATTACAAAAGATAATGTTTTACTACAATCTTCTAAATGCGGATAAAAATAAAGAAAATGCATGTCCTATGAATACATTAAAGCTCCTAGTGCCCACGAGACATCGTTCGGTCTTACCGCGGGCCTATATCCTAATCCCCTTTGGCGTTTATCCAAGTCTATCATTACTTGTTTCACAAAGATCATTGGTGCTGCGACTAATGTGGACTGGGTCATATCCTCGCAGAGTTGGCATTTCCGTGTAATATAGTGAGCAATGTTGACAATTCTTTCCCTGATAATCCCTTTTCTCTTGAAGCAACCTCCCAATCTGTTCGGCACGAGCATCCAAGGTTTGCTAGCTCTTCTTTTGAAGTTGTTGTAGCTCCAATTCTAACCGAGCCATGGCCATGTAGCAGTGCTCTCTTTCTATGTCAAATTCTTTTGCTTGTTTGCTACTTTTGACCTCGGCCATGACAATCTTTTTCCTTAGCCAAGCAACTTCAACATTATGCTCATCCCTTAACTGTTGGATCATCCGAGCCCTTTCTTCAGTATTCATGGCCAATTGTTTCCGAACCCCAATTAAATCATTTTCGTATTTATCTAGATCAAAGCTATAATCGTTCACCTTTCGCCGCAAATTATCAATTAGCTTTTCATCCTGGGCATGTCGAACTAGGGTTTCGGTTGCTGCTCTCATTTTCAAAATCTGAGCCTTCAATGTTTCATTCTCTTTAATCATCTGTTTCTTTTCACCCTCATCGGCCGCTGCTTGTAAGCTGCTTTCGAATTTGAGGTCTTGAACATGTTTTTCCAACATACTGATTTTGGCGCAGTATTCATTCTCCTTGGTCAGCCAAACCCATTGCTCCTTTGATAGCTCGACAAACTCTTAAATGTGAGGTCTCTTCATCGGTCTTTCATGCTCGAAATCTCTTTGGTACCATGCGGAATACCCAGGTGATACTTCACCTCTAGCCCGATCCCTTACACATGTGTCCACTCTCAGACATTGGTATTCATTCCATATTTGTTGGACTTTTGCCTCAGGAAATTCCCCATCGGGACTAATCTCTATTGCTTGAAGGCTGAGATCCCCATCTTTTGGCACGATTTGATATCTTTCGAGTTGCCATAATACTCGATACGGCGCATAAGGTTGGATACTTTTGAGACCAATTAAAAGAAAATACGATCCTTCGCTGGCATGTATATGATTTCATTGATGGGCAGCCATCCGAATGCCCATTGTATCTGACTGGCAGTAAGTGATCGAAAATATGTGATCCAACCTTTTGACCCTTCTAACAACTTGGCCTCTTTTGTCTTCTTGTATAATTTTTCGATACAAGTCTTTTCCGATGATCCATAGCTCAAAAACTAAGGGTGATGACATAAATGCTCGATCATCCACATCTGTAATAGCAAATTACACCCCTCGAAGAAATCTTCTCCCGCTTTGCAGGCTGTGATAGCACGAAAGATATCGGCCACTATCATTGGTGTCAAAGTACTGTTGTCCTGTGTAAAGAGGGTACTGGCAATCCCGGCAACTCTAATGTCAATGTTCCCATCTTTCCTTGGAAATATTATTAACCCCAGAAAGGCTACCATGAAGGCAAAATGCCTATGTTCCTCCCATTTAGCCCGGTTTGCTTTACTGCAGAGTTTGTTTGTTGGAATATTAAATCCTCCAACGTGACCATATCTACGGTATGTAAAGTTCATAGTGCAAAACCCGTGGATCAAATCTTCATTGAGAACATTTCTGGCTATTTTCAAAGAGTTAAGGAATCTCTGTACAGTGATAGCTCTCGGAGCGACATGATATTTGTCTTTTGAGGGGACCTCACCCTTTCCGATGTAGTTAGCAATCTCTTCCAATGTCGGAGTGAGTTCAAATTCCAAAAGGTGGAGCACGTTGTGTGCGGGATCCCAGCAAGCAACTAAGGCTCGAATAATGTCGCTTCGAGGTATGATATCTAGCAGCCCGGTAAGATCTTTCAAATATTTATTGACCCAATCTTGTCCATCTTGGCCCAAATCGTTCCACCATAATCGTAACTGCAAAGGGATCTTATTCATTAGTGAAAAAAGTTCATTTTACATTGTGCTCCTCCTACACATTTATTAAAGGTGATTTAAGCTCATATTATTTGACTTAAAAACAAAATATATTTTTTTTCAAAGAAATTTTTTCATCGTTTTTCAAATAGATCCCTATTTATGAACTCAGCCTTTCAATACATCATCCAAAGATTTCAAGGCAATATAAATTATTTAGGGGAAATGACTTCAAAAGTGGCCATTTTTGCACAAACAGCCTTCCGGCATCCTTTCGTAACATTTGGTTATTTTCAAAAAATGGAATCACTTTGATTTATTCATAACAAAAATAAAAATTTGACATTGTTTGGCTATTTTTTGAAAAGGGGTGGTTGGACTCGTCATAGGTTGCCTACGTATCTCGCCTAGTGGTGAGAATCAAACCAGTGTAGTTCGGTCAAATTGTTTTTAGACCAATTGTATTGACATAATAGAATTAACCCAACTATCTTTATATTTTTCTCAAAATCGGCAGCGTTTCGCCAGTATTTAAACATTGCTTATTCTAGAAACTGTTGTTTTCTCTCTCTTTTAGCTGGTCAGCATAATAGCCTAGGCCAAATAAATGCAACACATAATCATGCTTGGTCTTTTACATCTGGTTTACCTGTCCTAGACGGATCCAACCCCTGTGTTGAGTCCCCTAAGTCAGATATGATGTAAATAATCGTCCTAATTCTATGTTCAATATCTTATGGTTTCATAGAGTGCTAGACCGTGTACCCGAGTGGACAACTCGGATCGAGGAGGGGCTATGTACTGGTGACTCGCGGGGTCAATCAGCTTTGTAACTTATCCGTCATCTGTTTCTTATTTTGGGTGTGACACTAACAGAAAGGGGAGTCTCAACCAGTAAGCACATCTCTGGAGGTAAGAAAAGAAGGGTTTTCAGCACAATTCTATATATACAGTTTACGTAATATCAAAGCGGTAAACATATTGCACATTGATCAAAGCATATAATGAAATCAGATATTATCAAAAACAACAATTTAACTTAGCTCGAATTCTTAAACCCTGAACCGAAGTTATGGGTTTCTTTTCCACAACAGAGTCGCCAAAGCTGTCACACCTCCTTTTTACTTATACCGCTTATTAATACTACACCCCGAGAAGGGATATAATAATAAAAGGGAAGGAGTTTTTCCACTTAAAGGACAGCCAGAACGGGATTTATTTATTAAATTTTAGAGTCGCCACTTAGGAAAATAATGGTGTCCCAAGTCCCCGGTTTAATCCCGAACCGAGGAAATTATGACTTTGTTACAACCTGCGAATCAGAAATCCGGATAAAAAATTCTGTTAACCCGGGAGAAGGTGTTAGGCACTCCCGGATTCTGTGGTTCTAGCACGGTCGCTCAACTGTTATTTTTTTTTATCTGATTTTTTGTATGCTTCATTTTCATGATTTATTAGTGTCCCACTTTGTCATTTTTTATAATGAATTGCGACGTAGCGAAAACACATTACGAGTCACACTGTACCAGTATGCCTGTGACTTTAGTGCATTTCAACTTCGCCGGGATTTTGGATTTGGGTCAAATAAATGTGCACCTGTATTAGGAATGTATATTTATTATATCATGCCTAACGTATCTACGTCTTGTTAATTTTGGGAAAGACCGTGGAATTCGCCAAACGTTTTCTATTTTTTTTTTTTTGGTTTTTTGTCCTAATATAACTATTTTGCAATAGTTTTCATACTATTAATTATTAGAGTCCAGGCCATTATTCATTACTGGGCCTAGACTTTGAATTAGCTTAACTGTTTACACCCAGGTGTAACTGGACCTCTGGAGCCCAGTGAACACTTCCATTTCTGTGCACAGGCATAAATGCCATTTTAATTTGATTTGGGCCTGGATTTACGATTAGGCCCGAATCATTTATATCTAAAGTAGGACAAGGGCTAACTAACATTTTATAACAGAGCTATGAACAAATATCACTCAGTATTAACAATTAACATGCGTCAATATGCTTTTGAACACTGCTTATTTTAACATTATTAACTAACTAAAAACATTGACATACGACTTCAATCAACTCATTAGTACTTAACTTCTAAATTAGCAGAGTCTGATCTACAGCTTATTTGTTGGTTGAAATACTACTTGCATGATTATTTATCCGCTTTTATTTAACTGTAAGCAACATTCTACAAACCTTTATCTAATGCATGCTCAAATTACATTTATATTCATATTGCCAAATTCAGAGTTTAAAGCAATTTTTGTAGCTAAACTAGTTTCGATAATGATAAAACAACAACACGATTTAAAATTTGACTAAGTCACATTCTTATATTAACCTGATACTAATCTAAAATTCGATTGACAAAATCTAAGTAATTGTGTATTACATGTCTAATTTTTAGAATGGTTATAAATCTATTGGCGAATTAACTATGATTTAGCCGGTTTTAGTTTTTAATTTAGGTTATTGTTATAACTAATCTACTTTATACGTTTACTACAGTATTATCTACTACTACTTTAATCTAGATTGAGTTCGCATAATCCAATACTTATTACAACCAGATCCTAAATGAATTACAAGAGATCTAAGCATTTATAAGTATAAAAATTAAAGAACAGATACACAATTTGCTAACTAAAGCTAATTAACATCTCATTTCTTCAATAAAATTTCAATTACATCTCAAGGACGTAGTGGTGTGTACCTGATTCAAAAGCTAATCAATAAGTTCTAGGTTTTGGAGAAGAAGGAAAATCAGCAACAACAATGATGGTAAGCAACAACAAACATGAAGCAATTAACACAACAGATCTCAAAACTCAGCAGGTAAACCAGAAAATAACTCGAGCAAATGGAAATCCAAGCAAAGTTGAAGTAAACAGACAGAGGAACAACCAACAAGATCCCCAAAAATAGTACTCGAACTGTATGCTAAGTAGGAGACCAGTAGGATTCTAGTATAGAAGTTTCAGGGCTTTAGTAAACTGAATACTCTCTCAAACTCTCCTAGAATCTGAATTCTAAAAAGTCTGAACTCTCTCTAAAATCTGGAATTAATTTTGAACCCCTCATTCAGGCTTAAGAGAGCCTATTTATAGAGTGAAATGGGAGGGAATTTTGAATTCGTTATTCCTATTTCCCACCCCAACTCTTTTTCAATTAAATCAGTTAAGTATAGGATAATTCTAACGAAAATACACTTGAACCCATGCTAGAAGGTTCTAGGTTATTCCCTATTGTTCTATTGGGCAGAATTGACCTAGTTACCCACACTTGCTAAGGTTTATTACACATTTTCTTTTTAACTATGCTTAGTTTACCCTTTGTTATTCATATATTTTCAATAAAACCAAGCCTCAATGTCGTTTATACCCCCATTACCTCTATATAATCCTCAGAAATACCAATTCCCCTTCCCCTTTTACCGCTTACACTCAACAGTATTTACCCGACCTATCATTAGGTCTGCTAAGATGTGGGTAATTAATCAATATTAAAAATATAACCCTAAGACCCTACTTTATATTTTAGCCAGTTCAAGACAAAGTAAAACCTTTTCAGGGTTAACCACTTTACAAAAATAGCCACCAATGACATTACAAATTAAAGACTCACACTGTGTTAAAATAATAGTCACAATAAACATTTTGCACATATAACCTAAATGTAACTAAGTACTCAGAAGTTCAGAAGAAACAAACATGTGAATCGCATTGCAATAATAGCTAGTTTTATGTAGTCTTGCACATATTGCCCCAATTACAACTAATTTTAAGATTAATCAGAACTCAGGGAGACAAATTGATAATGGTTGAATCCTAATTAACTAAAACACTAGTTGAGGTAGGATCTATTGAACAAGAACATAAAACAACTAATAGCATGCGATTTACAGATAGTTAAAATCAGATCTAAGAATACTTAATCGATTTCAGGCGTACACATTTAATAGATTCAGGTTTTTAACAAATAAGAACACAGAATATCAAAGCATAGAATAGAGGTGGATTCAGCATACTTAGCTTTTAGGGGTTTCTTCTTTTCCTTTCCTTTTCTTTTTTTTTTTATGTCTTCTTTTCTTCCTTCTTTTCTTTCTTCATTTCTTGGTTTTCCAGTGTTTCGTAGACTTGGAGTCTCTTTGACGATGGATCTTCAAGGGAGACTCTTGGAAGTCTGGTTTGGGGTGTGAGAGGGTGGTATTTGGAGACCCAGGATGCGGTTTTGAAAGGATTTAGTTTTAGGTGTTCGCCAGAGTAGGGTTCCGGCGACGCATTTTTTGATATTCAAAGAGTTTGGCTTTGATTCGAGATATGGGACTTGGATAGGATGAAAGAGAATTTGAAGGCGGTTCTGGGGTGTTAAGGTGGAAGGCTGGCTTGTTCTTTGGGTAGTCGCCGGCTAGGGTTCCGGCAACCGGAGTTTCAAGAAATGAGAGACCTAATGGGGTATTTGGTCGTGGTTAATGGGGTTGGTGTTTAGAGAAGAAAAAGAGGGGTATTCAGGGTGGTGATATAGGCCAGAGAAGATGACAGGAGGCTGACCACCAGTAGGGTTCCGGTGGTCTTTGAGATAAGGAGGGGGGAGAAGGATACAGAGGCGGCTAGGGTTTGCATTGGTGAGATTCTGTGTGTAATGATCTGAAATGAACGGGGGGTTTGGGAATATATACTAATCTTAGGTTATTGATTTTCAACTGTTATATTGGCTAGGATGAACGGCCAAGATTACTTTTCCCCCTAAACGTCGTCGTTTGATTTAAATGCACTCTTACTCATGTCCGTTGGATTATATTATTAGATGACTGTGATTTAATTATTTAAGCGACATAGTTTGGTTTAATTGTGGCTCTAAAGTCATCTGTTAGATTAATGAAATGAACGGACCTGATTGTTTCTTCACACGGCGACGTTTTATTCACATGGAAACCGCCTTATTTTGGTTCGTTGATTGATTATATCAATGGCCCTAATATGGTTAGTGATACAGCATCGTTTGGTTTTATTGTGAGACTGGCCGGTCTTTTAATTTTGGGCCTCGTCTGTGGGTATTGTTGTTGGGCTAATTTTTCCGTGTATTTGGCCCAAATACACTTTGTTTTTTCTATTTCCATGTATTTACCTATTTTTCCTTTTTTTAAATTGTATTTATTTATTTAATTTTTGTATTTTCCTTTGTATTTTAGACTTATTTTCCTTGTATATTTATACTGATGTGTTTTTCTTTGATTTTCAAATTTTGTATTTTTTCTTTGATTTTCCAATTAATTTCATCTTGTATTTCATTTTAAATTTCTTTTACTTTATTTCAAAAATTAAAACACACACTGATATATTCAAACCAATTTCAATGAAAAATTATTTTTGTATTTTTATTTTAGAATTAATTGCTTGGGGCAAAAATCATGTGCTCACACCACCAAGGTGACTTTAGATGCGGATGGAGTTCTAAGGTTATAGAGGAGAGTATGTGTGCCCAATGTTGATGGTATTAGAGAGTTGATCTTAGCGGAGTCCCATAGTTCTCGCTATTCTATTCACCCGGGCACCGCAAAGATGTATAATGACTTGCAGCAACATTACTGGTGGTGTAGGATGAAGAAGGACATTGTTCCATATGTGGCTCGGTGTTTGAATTCTCACCGGTGTCAAATATGAGTATCAGAGGCTTGGTGGGGTGTTTCAGAGGAGTGAGCTTCCAGAATGGAAGTGGGCGCAGATTACCATGGACTTCGTTACTGGACTTCCAGTGACGCGGAAGAAGTTTTATGCCATCTGGGTCATTGTTGATAGGCTAACCAAGTCAACACATTTCATTCTTGTTGCCACCACCTATTCATCAGAGAGATTAGCTGAGATCTACATCCGAGAGATTATTCACCTTGATGGTGTGCCAATGTCTATCATTTCAGATCGGGGTACGCACTTTACCTCATGCTTTTGAAGAGCAGTTCAGCAGGAGTTAGGCACCCACGTTTAGTTGAGTACAACATTCCATCCTCCGACAGATGGTCAGTCCGAGAGGACTATTCATATATTGGAGGATATGCTCCGAGCCTGTGTTATTGATTTTGGAGGCTCTTGGGACCAGTTTCTACCTTTATTAGAGTTTGCCTACAACAACATCTACCATTCCAGCATTCAGATAGCCCCTTATGAAGCATTGTATGGCAGGCAATGACGGTCCCCAGTTGGATGGTTTGGGACGGGAGAGGCTCAGTTTTTGGGTACAGATTTAGTCCAGGAGGCCTTGGATAAGGTCAAGATCATTCAGGATAGACTTTGTTCGGCTTAGTCATGGCAAAAGAGTTATGCAGATCGCAAGGTTCGAGATGTGGCTTTCATGGTTAGTGAGAGAGTGTTGCTCCGTGTATCGCCTATAAAGGGCGTGATGAGATTTGGGAAGAAGGGAAAGCTTAGCCCTAGGTACATTAGTCAATTTGAGATACTTGATCGAGTGGGAGAGGTAACCTATAGACTTGCCTTGCCACCTAGCTTGTCAGCTGTGCATCTAGTGTTTCATGTGTCTATGCTTTGAAGGTATCACGTCGATCCTACCCACCTGATAAATTTCAGCACTGTCTAGTTGGACAACGATCTGTCATATGAGGAGGAGCCGGTAGCTATTCTAGACTAATAGGTTCGATAGTTGAGGTTGAAGAGCTTTCCCTCAGTGCGTGTTCAGTGGAGAGGTCAGCCTCCTGAGGCATCGAACTGGGATTCCGAGTCTGATATGCGAACACTTTACCCTCACCTATTTCCTGACTCAAGTACATTGTTTTAAAGGTGGAGAATGCGATGACCCAAAGGGTCATCATCGTATGTCTCCCTTCCTCCGCACTTCTGAGGCCTTTGAAACCTCACTTTTTGTTGCCTCGAATTGCATGTGCAATCCAGGCGCGAAGCTAGAAAATTTTTATGTTAAAATATATGAATTTAGTAAAAAATTTGAAGAATTATGATATTAATATTGATATAGTTGACTTTGGTCAACATTTTGTGTAAACGGACCCGGAATAGAGATGTGACAATCCTTGCAGGTCTGTAGAAAAATATGGGACTCGGGCATGTGTTCAGAGTCCAAATCCGAGGTCCAGAACCACAGTAAAAGAATTTTTCTGTTAAATTATTTTTCTCAAATTATTAAGGAAAAATGGAAATAAAAATAAGTTAGAAAATATAGGTATTGGGCTCGTATTTTGGTTCTGATGCCCGGTACAAGTTTTAAATATGTGTTAAGCACTATCTGCAAAGTTTGGTTGAAAACGGATGTCGTTTGACGTGTTTTGGAGTGAAAATGGGGAAAGTGGGAGTTATGAACTTTGAAATGAAAACTATGAGTTTTGGGGGTTGATTCTTTGATTTCAATGTTGTTTTAGCTATTTGATCGCTCTTGCAAGTTTGTAGGATGATATTGAGTTGGTGTGTGTGTTTGGTTGGGAGCCCCGAGGGCTCGGGAGTGTTTCAGAGGTGGTTCGGGGTGTTTTGGACTTAGAAAGGTTGACAGATTTTTTGCAATTTTTATGCACAGTGATTTTTTTCTACGCGATTACGGCCTCATCCACGCGATCTCACTTCTTTCGCATTCCCTCCTTCGCTTTTGTAGATCCCACCCCGCGTTCTCATAGCCCAGTGGTTCCCTACTACGCGATCGCATATGCATTCACACCATCGCGTAAGCCAGTGTTTCGACCCCAGTAACTTTCCTCTACACGATCGCATCAAGCTTCCCACGATCGCAAAGCTCCTAGTTT